>VXAX01005180.1:5836-75028 GCA_013399835.1 Leptocoma aspasia | reverse complement strand
CCTCTGCCCCACCAGCCATCACCTCCTCTGCCTCACCAGCCATCACCTCCTCTGCCCCACCAGCCATCACCTCCTCTGCCTCACCAGCCATCACCTCCTCTGCCTCACCAGCAGCACCCAAACCTGGCTGCTCAGGTTTACAGTATGCTGCCTTTGCAGAAAAATTCCCGAACGCTCAGTATCAGTCAGTGTTACTGATTATCCACACTTACAGCTGTTCATAGAGACTGAGCAAAGGTGGGTATTAGATTTGGTGTTAGGAAGAAATCCTTCCCTGTGAGGATGGGCAGGCCCTGGCACAGGGTGCCCAGAGCAGCTGTGGCTGCCCCTGGATCCCTGGAAGTGTCCAAGGCCAGCCTGGACAGGGCTTGGAGCAGCCTGGGACAGTGGAAGGTGTCCCTGCCTGTGGCAGGGGTGGCACTGCAAAATCCTGGTGGTCTCTTCCAACCCAACCCATTCTATGATCCTGTGACTACAATCACACAAGAGAAGGGTTTTCCCAGAGCAGAAATGCATATACCTGTAATACTCTGGTATACAAAAGGTACATGTGTGCAGATGTACAGCTGACAGGGGCAGTGGGCACAAAGCAATGAAATAAATTGTCTTTTTGACCTCACCAGCACCCTGCCTGTTAATCCATCTCCCTCGAGTTGTATTTCCAAGTCCAAATCCTTTGAACAATTTCCAGCAGATCCTATTGGAGATGAGGGGGAAAGAACTAACATAAAATGTCCCTCTGTTTCAGGAAAAGGTACATTCATAGCCAGGACTACATTGGCTAGAGGGTTTCACAGGCAATTTTCAGACCAGGTCTTTTTTCATCTTAATTGAGCATTTGCTTTTCATTTTGGAAGGTTCTGAGTTAATGCCCTTTGCATTTCTTTTGGTATTTGTATATAATTACATGCTGTTAGAGTAATTTAGGCCAGATCCACATCCACAGCATTCTTCAGTGAAATAAGTGTGAATATCTCCAGCAACTTCAGTCTGGAAACAGCATTCCAGCCCTCACAGAACTGATTAAGTAGTTAAAAACCCAATCTTGTAAATATTTTTGTGAATGAAAGTGGTTGGCTGTGACTCACAAGCATTTGGGAAACCACAGGGCATTAGGGAAATGTCTGCAATTCATAAAAGCTTCACACGACTCAGCCTAAATTAGCATTCACCCCAAATTTCATAGTCTGTTATTCATTGCTCCCTAATTTAAAACAAGGTGGAGGTAGGGGTGATGCTGTGGAATTTGAGGGACCAGTCACAGTCCTGTAAAACTGAATTGCAAACGCCAAGCACTTGCACAGGACACGTCACAAACTGCCCTCTGACAGCAGCTTCCCAGTCAAAGTGCCTGAAGAATTATTACAACTAAAAACCCTCAGTCAAAAATGTTTCCTGGGCAGCTCACTGAGACAAAAACTGCACATGAGCTCATTCCACCAGCAAGTCCCAAACCCCTGTGGTCCATAAGTTGTTGCCCTCCCTATAAATCCCAGTGTCATCCCATACCAGAGCCTTAAGGATGCTCTTCACCTTCCCATTTCTCTAACAAGGTTTCTAGAGAAGGAGCAAATGCCCCTGATCTTCCTCACTGTGTGTATGCCATGGAAAGGGGCATAAGTATGTACATGATCCAAGACTGGCTCCCAGCCAGTCAAAAAAATTAGTATTTATGTGAGCCATGATTAAATTTCACCCTGAGACCTGCAGAACAAATGAGTCTTTCAAAGCAAAGACACCAAGACTGTGAAAAATGCCAGGTCAAATTTTTTCCACTAGAGAAATCTAAATTTTGATCATATTCGGTGTGACTGGTCCTTTCGATGACCCCATGACACAGATTATGGGTTTGTGTTGTTTTCTCCCCCGAGGAGCTTGCCACACCACCTCAGCTGTGCACTCAGGTTATGAGGCCTGAACTGTGCTCCAGCTTTTGACAACAGTCCTTGGGAGACACCTGAATATCATTGCTGCAGCTCCCTCATTCCTGGAAGCACTTACTGAGCTCCAAGAGGAATTATAAGGAATAGTTAATTAATACCAAACCTGGAGAACAGCGTCCAGTTATTTTTGTAAAGCTCACCCTCTCTGACACCTGGCTGTGAAACACAATTGTGGTGCTGTAACACAAACAAGAAATATTTGCAATAATTACCTTGCCTGGAGTGGTTTTTCAGCCATTACACTCAGAGACAGAGCATAGCCATCAAATCCAATTAATTCCCCAGGGAAGCAGGTCCACGTCTGATATCCAAGCACAGGCTCCTAGAAACTCCCACAGCCTGAGCAGGGCACTGCTCCCTGCAAGGGCAGGACACCTCAGAGGATGAAGGAGACCCCTTCTAAGGGAATGTTTGAACCTCATCACAGAATATGCTGTAGAAGCACACACTGAAGGGAATTCTACCTTTCCTGGATGTGCTACAGCAGCAAGAAGCAGGCTTTGGTGAGCCTCCCAAAACAGAAACGTGCCCAGGTTAACCTCAGTTTGTTCCTGCTGTTTTAAGAGAGTCCCTGTCTTCTGCAGGGTCCTCAGCTGTCAGCTCCAGAAGCTGCTGTGCCTCCCCTCCCAATCCAAGGAGCTCTGAGCCCCTGTTTAAGGGGTCTGCCCCACATCCAGCTGTGCTGCACCAGGGTGTGATGACAACACAGCTGGCTCCAGGCACTGCTGGTCCTGCTCCATGGGAATCATAGCTCTGACACTCAGCAGGTGACAGGAGAGAAAAAAAGGGGAGTGGGCGACTGGAGGTTTAAGTGACACCAGGTCAGTGGGGTTTCAGACAAGTTTAGGGATGATGGGGGTAACCCCTTGTCCAGCAGCTCTTCCTGCTGGGCTTCATGGGGAAGCTGGACTTGGCTCAGGTTATACAGGGAGTCAGGGCCTTTATTAAATGTATTAATAGGTATTTAGTCTTAATTTAATCAAAACAAACTATTTCAAAGAGGAATAAGAGTGTGGATTCCTCTGCAAATTGAATTAATTGGTTTAAAATATCACATCCTCAGTTAAACAGGTGCAGCTTCATTTAGAAAATGCCATCATGTCCATCAGAAAGGCAGGATCTTTTTTTAGTGGAGCTGGAGGCAGTAGACAAGGTTTTGGGGAAAAAAGCTCTTCTGTTGTGCCCCAAATCTGAAATGAAAGCATTTTCCATATTCTTCACTCCTGGGTCCAGGCTGACAACACCAACAAGGGCTACACAAAAATTAGGAGGGAAGGTGTGATTAATATTTTATATGACACATCCCTCTACAAAGTAGATAGGGCTTTGTTTGGACTGAAATGTTTTTTTAAACAAATGAAATTATCAACATAATACAAGAGTTCCCTGATTTTTAAAATATTTTCCATTAATATTTTAAAATACCTTGAAATCCTTCCTGGCACTTTTAGCAATTTTGCTTCTTCCAGAACAGATGAATCTGTCATTCAGAAAGCCCAATGACTATGCTTTCCTGTTTTAATGACAGTAATTTTTAACTATGAAGACTTTCAGCTTTGAGCTGCTGAGGACACTGAATCCTGAGGAGCACTTACCCAGCCATTCCACCCCAGTTTGGATGAGCTCCAAACAAAGCAGGAACAGTAAACTCAGCCCTGCCCAGCCTGACCTTGATGTGGCTGGGGATGGGGCATCTGCCACCTCTCTGCCACCTGTGCCAGAGCCTCACCCCACCCCTTGTAAAAACTGTCACCAGTGCTGGGTTTAAATCTGCTGGCTGCAGGTAAAAAGGAGTTTTGGTTTCAGGAGGAATCCTGTCCCCTCAGCATCACCTCAGCCCACACCAGGGCTGGGTTTCCAGCAGGGGTGCCTTGCACAGCACCCCTGGTTTGCATCACCCCAGGATCTGAGCTGCATCCACCCAGGAGTGCAGCTCACTTTGGGAAGCACCTGTCCCACACCAGTTAATGCCTTTTCTATGTCTGGTACTCCTACAGTCACAGAGGAGATAGGATTAGGGCCTGAACCTCACTGTGGCACCTTAGTGCAGTTGAAATGTCTCTTCTACAAATTCCCCCTGATAAAAAAGTAGATTGTTAAGCAATGATGGGAGCTAAACTCATTACAACCTCTTCAAAATGCAGTGTGAGAGCAATAAAAAAAAAGAGATACAATAATTCTGTGGATGCTGATTTCTGTGCAGTGAAAGGACACCATGAGGGGAGCACATTACAGGCAGGACTTCATCAAACTACTCCCACATCCTCCCTGTCAGAAGGGAATTCATTTTCCCCATGACACCGACCCCAGAGGACACCATGGGATCTGTTGTGGGGCAGGAAGGTGGAGATGGGCAGGAAGATGGAGATGAGCAGGAATTTGGAAAGGCAGAATGAGGTCTGGGTAGCCAGAAATGGGGCAAACCAGCAGGATTCAGTGTCAGGTCAAGAAACCACTAAGTGAGGCAGGGATGTGTTGTGAGAGTCTGCCCTGGAGGTATGATAACCCTGGAAAACTGAGAGATGCTGGGATTCCATGAAAAAAGGATGGATGTGATCGTAAGGGTGGCTCAAGGCAAGCTGAGGACAGCTTTTTGTCTGCAGAAGGGAGTGAGGGAGCATAGAGGGGCCACAGAGGTCACTCAACACCTCCCAGGCAGCACCTAAACCAGCTCAGACCAGGTGCACAGTTTCGGTCCTTGCTGGGCAGAAAAGCTGTGGCTGGGCTGGAGGGGATCCAGGAAGGAGCCACAAAGATGACCCAAGGAAGGGGAAGCTGCCATGTGAGGAAAGGGGGAGCTGGGCTTGCTCAGCCTGGAGAAAAGAAGGCTGGGAAGAGACTGTATCACCCTGTCCCAGTGTTTAAAAGGTGGCCACAAAGATGAAGACTCCATTTTTACAAGGTGTCACATGGAAAAGATGAGGGTAGGATGAGTAATGGGTACAAGAGACTCCTGGGGAGATTCCAGTTCGACACACGAGGAAAATTTTTCACAATGAGAACAGCCAGGCATTGAAATAATCTCCCCAGGGAGGTGGTGGATTTCCCAGTGTTGGATGCTTCCAGGATTTGGCTGGACAGAGTGCTGGGCCATCTCATCTAGACCATGATTTTGCCAAGAAAGGTTGGACCAGATGATCCCTGATGTCCCTTCCAAACTGGGGTTCTATGAAGTCAAGGCAAGGTTTAACACCTCACAAAGCAAATGAACCCACTAAGGCAAAAAAAAAAAAACAAACCAAAAACAGAAGGACATTTTAAAAATTGCAGAACTGGGCTGAGTGAAAGCAATGTGCAGGGCTGCATTGATTTAAAGTGGGGCAATGTGCCCTTGGTTTAGCTCCCAGTTCCAAGGGTGTATGGAAAGTCCTGCCTGTGGGGAGAAAAGGGGCGATACCATTTTTTCCCATTTATGTGGTGCAGGTAGAGCCTGCCCTATGGGTTATAAACACAAGGTTTCTCCACAGCATTTGCAAAAGTGTTGCCAGGTTGAAAGTCTTGACACATGAAACATTTCTTATTATGTATTCTACTGCCCTCATCCTGATTTTCATCTTCAATTCATATGTAAACACAAGAATAATCTGTGTTATCTGGGCTGAGGCTCAATAAACCAGCTTCCCCCTGGGGAGGTGTGGGGTGTTGCCCTGATGGACAGCAGTACCTTGGGTAGGAAAGGTACAATGCTGGGCACCCAAATCCTGCTGGACATAACCTGTGTGTCCCACTCACACTCTCTCAGACTGCACTTCACTGCAGGGCTCTGGTGTGGAGGTAGGGCAGGCACAGGGTCTGCATTTGGGACAGGGAAGCAAAATATCTGCAGTGGAGGAGCTGTGTGCACTAACACATTTATTTGTCATTATGAAGTGCAGCAGAGCAGATAAAACCATTAGATACTTAAAAATTAGTTAATGCTAGGATGCAATGATTTGGGCATTCCTAATGCAGCCTTAAATTGGATCAATATTTTCCAGTTCATTTTACTGTAGATTTTTAACCCTGCTCTTGCAATCGTGCTCTGAGCAGCAGACAGAGGGAACATTTCCAGTTGTGTTTCAGGAAGTGCATCATCTCCTGGAAACTTGCTAGGCACCATCTCTTTTATTCAAGAGAGCTTAATTGTCATCCAGAACATCTGGGACAATCTCTCAGGGGTTTGTGTTGACAGAACATTAACTAACACACGAAAGCTCTGGGATCCCATGACATGATCCATCACTGAGCAAAGACAAGTTGCCTGTTTCACGTAGGATGAATTCATTGAGGAGCCAAATCATTAGCATAGAAAGGTCATCTACTTGTCTGTCATTATTGTGTGAGGCAGATAGTCTATAATGTGTGCAGCAGTTCCCCATGGAGCAGCAATCAGCCCCTTGCTACACTATTTGATTGTTCTTTTTAAAACTGGTGAAGAGCTTTCTCACTGAGATCTGCAGCTGTACACACCTGAAAGGAAATGTATAAATATTGCCTGCTTCTGGCTTCTGTATATAAGTATGGACACCCTGAGCTAAAAATGTTTATGAGTATTACTGCTCTCCACTAGACGGTCAGACTTAAAGATCTGAAATGGAATCTATATTGCTTGCAGAAAGATAAGATTTCAGTTTTAAATTGCAGAAGTTCGCACTTGAAACAAAAACTCCATCATATCCTTTTCCCTGGTTACAGCCAAAGCTGTGCCAGATAGTTTAACCATTGGCTTTAGATGTCCACCAACAAATGTCAACACTGCTGATTCCTCTGGCTGCATCTCCCAGAAGGTCAGGTAAATCTTGCCAAGGCAGCACTAGCTGGACAATTTTCACCTCATCAGCCAACCTGCTGAATCTGCAAATAACATCAAGAAAATGCCCCCAAAGCAACATATTTTGGAACAGAACAACAACAAAAAAATCAATCATTCTGTTCTGTCAGTGTTGAGCGTATGGTTTATGTCCTTTCATTACAAACTTGGATACCATCCCATTTGGCACTTGAAAAGTAAAAATCCTTCCCAGTTATGAATATTATTTTATTGTGACTCGGGCTTTGGAGGTTTGCAGGTTGTCCACTCTTTTCCACAGCACTTGGTTTCCAGTGCTGCTGGCAACGAGCTGCTCTCTGTCACCTCCCTTGCCTTGTGCATGTCCCAAGGACAGCACCTGATTTCTGGGCAGAACACCTCTGCCTTCTCCTGCACCGAGCCTGTAGCTGCTGCTCTGCAGCTGGGAGCAGACAATCACTGGTAAATTGGGCAGGTAAGTCTCCAGTGTGTCCTTGAAACGCCGCTCAGGCCGTGCCTGCTGCCCTGCACAGGATCTGTGGGCATTCCCACACTGCTGGCAGGAATGACAGCGAGCACACAATGAAAAACTTGCATATTTCAGCTGGTCTGAGGGTCAGGATGGAAACTGGCCCCTAATCACCAGTGACACATCTCTGGAGTGTTAGTATTCCACAGACCTTGGAGGCTTTGCAGTGCATCCTCTCAGAGGCAGAACAGTCCCTCCTGCCTTTGTGATAACCTTGCAAACAGATCTATAGCACTTCATAGTATTTCATTTCAGAGGTTCCCATTCAGAAAAGAGGCACTGAAAATCCATAACAATTGAAATATAGTGGAATTTGAACCAAGGTCATGCTAGTTTGAGAGATGACCTGCCATGTTCAAAATTAGCCTTACCCAATGCATGTGCTGCTCAGTTTACAAGTGATGCTCTGACCCTTTGAAATTCAGAGTGACAAAAAGAAAAATGTTTGCAGGAAGGGGTGGACTGGGCAGAAGGAAGCTGTATGATCGTTTCACCTATCCTCATGCATAAAACAGGCCAGCAAACATTACTCTGAAATTCCTGTAGTGAGATCATAGGTCCTTCTCTGAGCTTCCTTTACCTCTGTGAAGAGTTAGGAAAAAACCCAGGAAAAAACCCCCAACCTTATTGACCTCTGTAGGGCCAAACTTCCAAGGTGCCTTGGGGCAGAACAAAAAAATCCATGTTTTTCTATGTTATAAGCATGACTGCATCTCTGCCCAGGAGCAGGGCTGATTGCTTGTCTGAGCTCCATTAATGTGCTATTGGCATTTTATGCATGGAAAAGGTGACCTATTGCTTTGCCTGCTAATAGATATCTCACCCAGGAATGTCTCTATAAACCAGCCTTCTATGTTTGGAGTCACACTGGTTGACCTCAGAGTGTTATTTTTCAAAAGATTTTGCAAACCTATGGCAGAACAGCTGTGTGATGCCCTTCTACCAGTTTTGTCCTAATTGACATCGACTACAAACGGGCTTAGCCTAAGCCAGAGTAAGTACTCTTGTGCTGGGGGAGGCTCTGCACAAGGCTGGCTGTGTGCAGGGAAACTGGTTCCACTTTTGCTGTGGCCAAGCTCTTGGGTAAAAGATAGAGGGTTTTGTAAAATGAACAAGGGCAGCATGGAGGGACGTGGGAATAATCGGCTGGGGATGCCCACATCTGAAGGAAATCAGGGTGGTTTGCTTTCTCAAAGCTGTCTTCAAAGGACACATTTAATGCTGCTTGAAAGTGTTCTAAAAAGTGCAAGTTCATCAAAATAGAAATTTTCTGCAGAAATGTGTCCACTCCAACAAGGGTTGATCTGAAAACACCCTGAAATATTGAGCTTGGGGGGGTGGCAGCAAACCCTTCAGCTTGACACCCCTGGGCTGGAGCAGCCAAAGTTCGTTTCCGAAGGATTTTTTGGCATCACAACCAGAATGTGTTTGTTTCAAAGTTAGTTTCCAAAGGATTTTTTGGCATCACAACCAGAATGTGTTTGTTTCACGTTGAAGGCAGCATGCAGCCACCCCTGCCCCTTGAAACAGGAGCTCTGATAGACCTAATCCCTCTGCCAATCCACTCTGGCAGCAAAAACTGGAAATATTCTACCAGGAGCCTAAGCCTGTGTTAATATGTTTAATTTAAAGGACTTGATTTCCTAATTCCTGTGCTGTCTCGTCATGGACATCACACCAGCCATCCAGGTGTGCTGCTGGTGCCAGGCTTTGCCAAATCCACTGCAGATCCATGGGACACCAGCATGCTGGGCTGGCAGGGCCACCCCACAGTCCCAATGCTGGTGCTGGTGGCCCTGTGACACAGAGAGCAGAAGCCACAAGGTGCCAGAATCACCTCAAGATCTGCATGTCTCAGGCAGGGCTGGCAAATACACCAGTGCTCAGACTTGCATTTGTCCAGTGTCTACTGTATTAACAAAAGGGGGGGAAGAAGCTTAAGTAATGGATTTTTTTCTGCTTCATTTTACTCCCACCTTCTCTGTCCCCTGTAATCTGGTTTTTTACACCTCATTTATGTGTTTTTATTCAGCTCATCTTTGTGTTTTCTTTTTTTTTTTTTCACACCTTTGAATCGGCTCTCTCCCCATGTCTGGCACCTGTGATTATATCCTTCAGCTTCACAATGCAGACTTGCAGAGCAGCATTTAATAACAGGGAGGATTTGACTGACTGGAGCTTTGATAATGGTGGTGGGAAAAGCACAATCACTGCCTTTTTGACAATATACTTTGCGCAGAAAGCGTTCGACAGTGTCACAATCTGATAAAAAAATTCCCAGATTCCACCCATAATTATACCTTCTCTCCTTTACCTCTCCACCTTCTTTTCAAAACTAAGCTATTGTGGGTGACACCAGTCTCCAGGAAGGTGGGGGTGGTGGGACACAAACCTGGAGAGAGACAGAGAGGAGGAAAAGAGTTCAATTCACCACGATTCTGCTCAGCCTCTCTACCTGCCCACTCTCCCACCTGTCTCTTTTCAGCTGGTACCTTTTTCTCAGCCATGGGCAGACCAGCACTGTCTGAGATGGGGTGAGGTTTTAGGATGACGAAACACCACCTGATTGGTGCCATTTCTAACAAAAAAAGAAGACTGAAGCATTTTCAGGAATTTAGAAAGCCAGATGAACTAAGAGGTTTCATAGCATTTGATTGCCAGCTCCATTCAGAGTCCTTGTTGGGAGGAAGAGGAGGGACTGTGGATGTTCAGCTACTGCTAAAAATGAGGTGCATGTGTGCTCTGCTGCCTTGGGGCTTCTCAGGGTGATAAACATCACAGCAGCTCTGAAAATCTACAAAGAACATTAAGAAAATGACCCAAAAGCAACATGAGGGTGGCAGGCCATGGCCCTGAGGCATGCATGGAGTTCCCAGCTTTGGCTGGACTTTGGGTTAAGTCAGATGGACTTAACTGCTCCAAAACCATTTATAGACATAGGATGGACTGTCCAAAGTTCTTCAAGAGATGCTCATGCCCACCTCTGGCAGCCAGAGATTAAAGCACAGTCAATGCCCCAAACACCCCTGAGACCTCAGGACATACAACTGCTTTTGGGTGCAAGAAGGGGCCAGGGCTGTGGCCACCCCCTCCCTCCCCAGGTACCCATCCAAACACTGCAAAGCCAGAAGCTGACACCTCCCAGCATTAGGCTTCCCATTTAAGGCAGCTTGAATAAAAATAAGCCAGGAGTCTGTGGGGGCTGCTGTGGCTGAGGGGGGTTTGAGGCACTCTCAGTGCTGCTGCAGGCAGTGACAGGCACTCGAGCCCCTGCTCTGCCATTCCCCACACTTTGTGTCACTGAATTTCCAGTAAACCAGGATGTTGCATCCATCAATGCTGGCAAGGGACCAGCACTGTACAACAGATTTTAAGAAGCATCCCTGGGAGGAGAATGAAGTCCAGGCTGTCCCAGCTGGTGTGGACATGGCACACCTGATGTTAAATGGCTGTGGAAGCAAGAAGCTGAGCAAACATCCAGGAAGGTTGTAAGGATGGGGGTTACTGGCATCAGCTTCTGGCTTGATACAGTAATGTGTGAAATAAAGCTGCTGTTGTGCTGGGCCCAGGGCTTGGCCTTTGGCAGGAGGGGCTGCCCTTGGGCTGTGATCCATACAGCCCTCACAAGACTGACCCTGCTGCTGACACAGGAGCTGCTGCAGGCAGGGCAGGCAGAGTTGTCCCCAGTGCCCAGACAGAGCCAGAGAGAGCCAGACACCAAACCCAGAGTCACAGAATCACAGAATGGTCTGGGTTGGAAGAGACCTTCAAGATATCTCATGCTCACCCCCTGCCTTGAATGTTCAGGGACATCTTCCACCAGACCAGGCTGCTCCAAGCCCTGTCCAACCTGGCCTTGGACACTTGCAGGGATGGGGCAGCCACAGCTGCTCTGGGCACCCTGTGCCAGTGCATTCTCACAGGGAAGAATTTCTTCCTAACATCTAATCTAAATCTCTCATGTCTTGGTTTAAGAGCATTCCCTCATGTTCTATTGCTATCTACCCTTGTAAAAAGTGACTCCCCCTGCTCTTTCATGAGTCCTGTTTAAATACTGAAAAGCTGCTGTGAGTTCTCCCCAGAGCCTCCTCCTCTCCAGGTGAGCACCCCCAGCTCTCCCAGCCTGGCTCCAGAGCAGAGGGGCTCCAGCCCTTGGAGCCTCTCCATGGCCTCCTCTGGACCCAACAGGTCCATGTCCCTCAGGAGCTGAGGACTCCAGAGCTGGATGCAGCACTGCAGTTACAGGTGTTCACCCACACCTGCTCCAGGATGGAACCCTTCCCTTCAGGGCCAGGGCCAGAGCAAATGCTGACTTGGGCTTACGAGGGGATGGTATAAAATCCTCTGGGATTTTGGGATGGCAGGTGCAGCTCCAAGGCCAATGCACTGGTGTCAAACGGGGATTTCTAAGGCGAGGGCACAGCACAACCAGCGTGGTGCAAGGGGTTCAGCACCAGGGCACTCCCACAGCATGCAGGGCTCCTGCACCTCAGGCTGCCCCCACTGCACTTCCCCTGGTTCACAGCTGATCCCATAGCCCTGTGGCCAATAATGGCATCTGGGGCTGGGCTGTGGCAACCACTGTGTTGGAACAATTCCTTTGTTATCTCTGATGCTGCACGAGGCTGAACTAGGCCTTCTTCTGTTCAAGCTCACTTTGAAATAACATGTCCAAAAAAAGAGCCCCCCAGCTATCACTGGAAACAGAACCCAGCTGGTCTACTTATATAACTGAGATTTTACTTTTGAAAAGTGACCTTGGTTTTCAAAATTAGATTTAATATTGGTTATTTTATGGCTGAGGCCATGCAAATTCTCTTGAGTAAAGGATCTTTTTTTCCAAAAGAGAAAACTAAGTTCAGTATTGTTAAAATCTAAAAGTTTATGCCAAGATCTACATGAACATCACCCCTAGACCCACTGCTCAGTTCACATGTTTTCTAGGTGCAATGTGTTTAGTTGTTCTTCTTTTATATTTACGTAAATGTAACTTAAAAGCAGAGCTGTTCTCACTGCTGTTCTCTTCCATTCCCCAGACGAAAACACCTCATTTGTCATTGAATGAGACATTTTTGGTAACTCTAACTTTTTATCATTCACCCAGGGGGAAAAAAAATGTTCATCCAAAGCATTACATTTTGTTTAGGCAGTAAATCCAAAGGAAATCTGCATTTCACTCAGCTTTAACAGGAGCTCTTGTTTTAAATAACACACTGGAAAAGGAAATAGCTGCTCTTAAACTGTGAATAGCTGAAGTAGTAGAATATCAGAGTAATGAAACAAACATTCATTGACTTATTTTTTCCTCTCTGGGTGGTGATCAGCCCACCCTCTAGTGTGGATTCTTTGCTTATAGGCCTAAATAAGCACTGCAGCCATGCAGTGGGATGTGAAGGAATATGAAACAACTCCATGCCAGTCACTACTTTTGTTATCCCATTGTGCTATTCCTTTTGGGGGAATCGTGTTTTTACACTTTCTTACCCAGTGCTGTGTCCTGCTCCATTAAAATCAATGGCAGTGAGCTGGCAGTCGTTTGGCTATGGCCTTCCAGGCAGCTCCAGCACTTCTGGGAATCAGGAGCACAAGAATAATGCCTTTCAATAAGCAGCTTATCGACCAAGCAGGAGTTAAGTGAACCTGTGGTGTACTTCTCAAGTTTCTCTCCTCTCACATGATTATTGCACTTTACTCCTGCCTTGCTTTTGTTCTTTGGACAATCAATCCCGTGAGAGGGCTGCCCCAGCCCCAGCCCAGCACCAGGGGTGTGCTGGTGTAAAGGGACAGTGGCTTTCTCCCCTTGGTCCCACCAGCTCCTTCCTCTCTAAATTCTGGGATCTCCGGCTGCTACACCAGTAACCAGCCCACTGGAGATGGATTTCCAGCTTTCCAACAAAAGCTGGGCTCACAACCTGATCTTCAGAGAGGCACAAGGAAGGAGGAGAGGCTGCACAAGCTTCAGCACAAAGATTTTCCTTGAGAAGCACAGGAGACATTGTCCATGCTTCCTCCTAACTCCTTTAAACAATTACAATTGGAAAATCCAGGGTGGAAAAAAGCAAAGTGCAAAAGCAAAGTGCAAAAGCAAAGTCAGACATAGTTTCGATTTTTTTCAGGGTTGAAATGGAGAAGCCCAGCAAGAAGCAGTCTGATGAGTCACAGTAAAGCCAAAACTGGGACATGACAGACCTTGTGTTTTCTCCTTGAGGATGAACTGATCACCTCTCAGCTCTGGCTTGGCTGGGATGTCCCACATCCATTACAAACCAGGCCAGCTGGACCCGCTCAGGTGATGGACTCAAGGGCAGCTCTGTGCTCCAGCACACAGAGCTCTGACACAGGGCTTCCCACAGGCATCCCAAAGCAGAGGAAGGAAATCTGAGAGCAATTTATGCTCCAGTGTTACAGGAAACACCCAGCACTGAGGCTGAAGGCCTGCAGGACCTGGGAGCTGGCATCTGTTAAACACCTACTCAGGTAGTGGAGGCTACGCTGCAGAACCAACAGCTCCTGACCTCTGCTTGGCACCAGGCAAGGCACACAGCCACCCTCAGAGGTTTTATTTCTTTAATGTCATTATCTGGTACATGTTACAACATTTACAACAATATCTGACACTCTCAGAGACAGTAAGCATCCATGGATTACAACCTGTACCCTGCAGCTCCTCTGTGTTGTGCAAAGCAGCATTAAAATCATTATTTAAGCTCCAGCCAGGGACCATTTCGCTGACCAAGACAAGGAGAGGTGAAAGCATGTTGTGAGTTTCTCCTGTGCTCAAGAGCTGCTCCTGTGCCTGTGGTGTGCACAACATCTGCTGTGCAGGGCACCTGCTGAGGTGCAGGAGTGGGATGTGTGGGAAGATTTTAATTACTCACCATGGCAACCTACATTAATAGCTGTAATCCCCCACAATAAACTGGGTTGGTCCTTCTTCCACATCTGCAGAAATACCTCCAGGAAGGACATTCACACTGTAGATCTGCTCTTGGGCACCTGATGCCAACTCTGGAGCCTCAGCCTGAGGCCTCGTGTGAAACGGGAACACATTCCCTGGAAGTGTTCAAGGGCAGATTGGATGAGACTTGGGGCAACCAGCTCTAGTGGAAGGTATCCCTGCCCATGGCAGGGAGGGGTGGAACAAGATGGTTTTTAAAGTCCCTCCCAATCCAAACTTTTCTGTAAAAACCAGCCTGCCCCCATCTGTGAGAGCTCTTTGGTCCAACTGTCCAGGCCAGATCTAGGGGGCCCCCACCATGTCTATCCTCAAATCCACAGAGTCTCCCATATTCTCACACCTCTGGCAGCTGAAACAAGCTCATCTTGTTGTGCAATGAACCAGCTTGTAGCTGTTACAGGTTGGCTTATCCTGAACTCATTGATCTTACCCCATTGATCCAAAGTTTGGATTAATTTGAAGCTAAACCTCTCCCATCAGTGTCAGGGAGATGGCCCTGCAGGAATCAATGCTGATGAAATATTGAGTCCCTCCTCCCAGCAGACACCCCTGAGCCACACACCTGCATCCTGCCTTCCTGCTGCAGCCAGCAGCTCTGCCCAGGAGCAGCTGTGAGAGCCTGTGTGTTGTGCTAGCAAGATACCAACTGCCCTGCATTCCTGCAAGCAAGGACAGACCCCAGGAAGCCCCAAGACAAAGTGCAAATTCCCAAAGGAAAACAGAACCCAAAGGAGAACAGAGTAAGTTGCCAAACTGCCCGACTGACCCTGCGGGGGTGGATGAGGAAAGTTCTGCCAAATTCAGTATAGAGCTGCTAAAAACTGTGACCAAACCTCAGAGAGGAGACAGGGATGCACCATGCAAGCACAGCTTTGGTGTTTTCACCTCTTCGTCACCCCTCAGTCCATAAAGGTGACCTGGGCCACTGCCAGAACCACCACAGCCATTTTGGCTCTTGAGTTCCGCTGCTAAACACACCACAGTTAGCCCCAGATCTCACAAGCTTCCTTGGGAACAGGCTGTAGGGCCATGAGCTCTGCAGCCCCTCCTGCCACGGGCAGCTCACCACTGTTCCTTGGCTGGGGCCAACAGCAGCAGCTCAGGTGTCCCCTGCCTCTGGTACCAACATTTCATGTCTGTGTAATGAGCCCATCCTGCTTTCTTTACACAAAACCTCAGAGGGGCTCTGGAGAGGGCTGAACAGTCAACACAAGGTGATCCCAGTCTCTCCTCATCCTCACTGAGATGGACTTTCTGAGCATTCCTCTTGGAGCAGTGTCTGCATTCATCTCCCACCACGAACTGCTCATCACCTCGGGGAGGCTCCCATGGGAAGACAACAGGAACACCTGTGGGGGACAGGGCTGTCCCTGGGGCTCAGCGTCCCCCACAAACCCCACAGTGCAGAGGAACAGAGACCCCCCTATTTCCTCATTCACCCCCACAAGCTGGGGCTGTGCAGTCACAGCTTCCCCAGCAGGTGACTGAGACCCTTCCTCTCAGCACGGGCTGAGGGTGACATTAATGAAACAAACAGCCTTGGAGAAATGATGTGGCACTTCAGCTGCAGCATCCTCTGCCTCCCCTTGCACTGGGAACGTGTGTGCCTCAGGGTACCTGGCTTTGGGCACTGGGAAGGACCAAGGAGGACAGCAGTGCCTGCTTCTGCACTTTTCCCTGCTTATTGCAAGAGCTTCTCATGTTCCTCATGCTCACTCAGCCTTGGCTCTCTTTTGTGTTGTTGTTATTTTTGGTTTTGATTTTTTTGGGTGGTTTTTTTTTTTTGGGGGGGGGGGGGGTTTCGGTTTTGTTTTGTTTTGTTTGACTCCAACAAAGCAAAAGAGCTTTTTGGGTAGGCAAGGTTCTTCCTGCATTCACAGAAACATTTTGAACAAGTGTGAAGTGGTTTTGTGTGAAGATTTTAATCAGTCTTCCACAGTACAATCCCATGAGATGGGCTGCTATACCTCTTTTATGATAGAGAGAATAGAAACACAAAGGTTAAAGAAACTATTTAACAATGTGCATTTGAGACATGGTGTTTGCTACAGATCAGCTTGAGGGCTGGCAATACTGGGAAAAAGCAAAATTCACCTAGCCCAAATTCCTAAAAACATGTGGATATGATCCCACTCTGTCATTTTTTAATGGGACCTTGAGCTTGTTTTGCAGGATGTTCAAACCTGGATGTTCAAACAACCCCAAGCCTTCCCAGCAACATCCAGGTGATGATGACCTCAATAACCTCTTTCCAAACCAAAAAGCTCTCCTTGGCAGCACAGGCAGGAGCTGAGTGCTTTTGGAAAGATTGCCTGGATTTTGGGTACTGTCCATAGGGACAGACAAGGTGGGCAGGAACAACACCAACATGGTGAGGGTCACTCCTACCATGAGAAAAAGGCTTTGCCCAGCAGCCAACTTCTGAGGCTTTCTCTTTCCCCACAGAATTCTCTTTGCCACTGTCCTTCCCTGGGGATGTGCAGGAGTTGATTCCCAAAGGCATCTGCTGTGGGTGGGATCCATGGGTGCCTGGCCCTCCCTCACCTGTCCTGCACATCCTGAGAGATTTGGGCTGCCTGAAGCCACAGGTGACCAAATTCCACGTAAACCCAGTAAAAGTAGTCCTGAATGGCTGCCAGGTCCTACAGAAGACAGGATTAGGCTCAGTTGGTTCTTTTGCAGGGAGGAGGGGAGAAGAAAAAGAAAAGAAGGAAAAGAAAGAAAAAATAAAAGTAACAATATTACATTGTTTATAGATTACTCAGTCTTTTTTTAATTAAAGGTTAAAACAGAGCCCTGAAACCTGAGAAAGGACACTTTAGCAGAGGGCAGTCACATGGAACCAAACCTTAAAAACCATGAAAGTCCTGATTTATACCAGAGGGCAGTAAAACATCAGTGGAAAAAGAACAGCAGTGTCAGTAGGAGCAGACTGTCATCTCACCTTTGACCCTGTTTTATACTGGTGTGTTTCTGCTGGTTTTCATCTGGAGTTACTGGTGTAATTGGAACAAATGAGTCCCAAGACTTTGATGGTGGGAAGAAGATCATGCTTGGACACTGCTGAGCACCAGCCCCAGTAAATAACCTGGTTTTGCTGTGGGCCAGGGACTTTTAACCCCTTCCACAGGCATTTGAGCCAAACCCCAGCAGGTAATGAGTTTGAGATGGCCTCAGCAGGGCCTGGACATTAGGGCTATTCAAAGGAGGGGGAAAACCCTCCAGCAACTAAGTTTTGCTGACTTTGTACTGAATCACACCAGACAATTACACACAGAGCTTCAGCCCACTGTGAATTAGAAAACCCAAGTTATAAAGTCCTTGAGAAAGGGAACCAAGTGATAAAATCCCTGAGAAAGCTAATGAGAAAGGCTCATTAACTCCTGTTGAGAAACTGGGCTGCTCCAACTCTCAAAGCAGCTCCTTCCCAGCTGGGCAGAGGCTGCAGGGTGGGCAGGGCTCTGTGTGTGTGTGTGAGCACAAACGAGGTGCAATCTTAATTATTTCAGCTTGACTCGCATTATGCATATTACAATTGCACATGTATCTGGCAATTGAAATAAATACCCCAGAGAAGAGTTACAGGTATTTAGCCAGACCTGTAAGACAAGCCTGTGCAAGAGCCAGCTCTTGTTTCTCATCTCCAACACCCAACTGAGCTGCCTTGGGTCCATGGTCCACAAAGTTCAGTTTGGTTAGATCCCAAGGTAGAAATAAACCGGGCACTTCTGTCATTTCAGGGGACAGTTATACACTCAGCTGTCATTTAAAGCAAAAGAAATTCAGAAACTCCAGGCATGGAAACTCCAGGCATGACAAGCAGCAGCAAAGCTGTTGCTTCATTTCAGCAGGCAGTTTCTATTTCTCCCTTTTTTGCTTTGTTTTGCAGGCAGAGTGAGGCAGAAGCTGAGTAAGTGTGAAAAGCCATAAGAGCAGTCTCTCTTCCAGGCAACTGGCTGGTTCAGTGTAGGTTGATTGAATGGTAAAACAGTGTTTGAAAATAGTTGTAACTCTAGGGAACAAGAAAGCTGGAAATTTGCTGTCAGGTGAGATGGGGAGTTGAAAAAGACACAGGGTCAAATGGCAATATGTCTTCAGGAAATGCTAGCATAATAGTCCTGGAAAATCTGCAGAGCTAGAGTTAAAATTTGTCTACGTCATCTTAAAGATGGGGCAGATCACAGGTCGAGGAATTTGGCCATTTTAAACTTGAAAATACAGAAAGTGGGTGTGTCTGCTGAACCTGTGCTGATGCTGAACAGGGTCACCACACCCTGCTCCTGAACACCTTCCCTGTGCTTCTGCTGAGCTGCTGCTGGGCACCTGTGAGAACTCAGGGCCCTGCATAGGAGGGGAGAAAGGTGGCTGGGGGGTTGGTTATTTTGGTGTGTATTTTTGACTGTTAATTTTTAAAGCCATAAGAAATTCCAATGAAAAGATATTCTCTCCTGGCTGTCCCTTAAATTTATGCCACTTTGCAGAGTAATGAGAATTGAGAAGTTTCATGGGTAAAGGTAAAAAAGGTTTCTATCTTTACAAATATTCCATGTTAGGGAATTAGAGCTGGAGACCCCAAAGAAGAGTCTCTGAGATAAAATTTAATGGAAAGTATTTTTCACTGAAACACACAAGAGAGAAAAAGCCAGACTGCCTCTGATGGGAGGTGGGAACCAGAGCACAGCATAACAAGGGGTTTTTTCACTGGTTTCACAGGAGACAGCACAGCCCCAGGCTCTGGCATTTGTGAGGAATTCCGTGCTTTGGTCCTGCATCTGTTTGGGGTTTGGATCCTTGCTGGGAAGGGCTGCCCTGGCCTGGCTGCTCCACATCCCTCCCACAGCTCCTGGCAGTGCAGTCCCCAAGGAACTTACGGGGATGCCCAACCCTGCCCAAGGGTCACTTATGGGCTCATTTAATTGGGAAATATTAAGAACTCCCTAATGGGAAAAGAGAAAAGAAAAACTGGAAGGCTTGTCATGCTTCCTCTCCCTCCAACATGAAAGTTTAAGGCAGGAAGTTGACAGGCACGAGCAGCCTCGGGAACAGGAACAGCATCTCACAAACACCAGGTCACTGCAGCAGGCAGGGGAGGGTCCCCACCACATGGTCCCTAAAGCAGGCAGGGCCTGGATCCAGTTCCAGGGACACCCTCTGGGCAACAAGCCCCTAAAAACTGGAAAGATTCATAGACATGAACAGGATCAGGCCCTCTAAGCCATTAACAAAACAACACCCTATAAATCAGGCATTTCAGTTTCTTTTGAAGTGTTTGTAATAGCAGTAAATTTTAACAGCCTTTTCTTCCCTAATACTATTCTGCATCCCCTAGGTAAGACTGTCTGGACCCAAGGGACTTGGTGGCCCCAGCCAGTACAGCCCTGCTCACCACAGGATGCTATGAATTAAAACAATATTCCAAGCAATTAATCACAGTGTTTCTCTACTGAAAAGTGGAAGGTGTGAGCAGGGAGAGAGAAGGAGGGGAAGGAAAAAAAAATTAAAAGAAAGAGGAGAAGCTTATCTAAATCTATTTACATGGAGTGATTATTCAATTAATTTTTTCATTACACTTGCCAAAAAGAATTGCCTGTGTCTTTAATGCTGTGTGTGAGATTTCATTAATAATTAATAGCAGCAGCTCGTTCTCTTCTGCTTAGCAAGTGGGAGCATTTGTCTTTGGAGGTCACACCCACACAGGGGTACAGCCTGACTGGGTGGGGACTGTGCTGCCCCCGAGGTGTGTGTGGGGACAAATGGTGCCCAGCTGCTGTCAGTGGGGTTTCACCTCCAGTGGGGTGGTGTGTGCCACTGCAAACGCTGTGTGAGGCAGACATTGGATTGCAGGAATGAGCACATGCTCATTCCCACCAGACCCAGCTCCTGCTGGTCCTTCTGCTCTCCATGCCCAGCTTGGGGAGCCCAGTCCTGTCCTCCAAGTCTCTCCCACCAGCACCATCTTTGCTCCTTCCCCCTGAGCTGCCCCTGCTCTGCCCACTCCTCGTGCCACCAGCTGCCCCCCCTCAGCTCCCTGCTCCTCTGTGCTCAGGGTCCTGCCCTGTTTGCAGCAACTGGGATTGAGACTCACCTTATACTGGTCTGGCTGGAGGCACAGAGCCATTGTGAGTCCCCTTGCACTGCAGCTGCCCCAGACTGTCTCAGGACACACCAAGGGTGGGCTGGGGAACCTTTCCAACCTCCAGCCACACGACTATTCCAGACTACAGCCTGCTGTCACAGCAGTGTGGAACTGCAAGTGCTGTCAGCAAACACAGCAAACACAGCTCCTGGGGAAGCACAGTGTAACTCTCCAGAGCCTCCATGGGCACGATTTCCCAGTGCTGGATGTGCAGCAGAGGGACCATGGAACCACAGGATGGTTTGGGTTGGAAGGGACCTCAAATCGCATCTTATCCCACCCCTGCCATGGGCAGGGACACCTCCCACTGTCCCAGACTGCTCCAAGCCCTGTCCAACCTGGCCTTGGGCACTGCCAGGGATCCAGGGGCAGCCACAGCTGCTCTGGGCACCCTGTGCCAGGGCCTGCCCACCCTCACAGGGAAGAATTTCTTCCCAAAATACAACCTAAACCCACTCTCTGGCAGTGGGAAGCCATTCCCTGTGTCCTGTCCCTCCATCCCTTGTCCCCAGTCCCTCTCCAGCTCTCCTGGAGCCCCTTTAGGCACCGGAGGGGGCTCTGAGCTCTCCCTGGAGCCTTCTCCTCTCCAGGTGAGCTCCCCCAGCTCTCCAGCCTGGCTCCAGAGCAGAGGGGCTCCAGCCCTTGGAGCATCTTCTGCTGGAGCCAGGCGGCTCAGGGATGCTCACACAAGGGCCCCTCCAGGACAGCACCATGTGCTGTGCGATGCTTCTGTGACCTTAAGTTCCACCTCAATTGCAGGACACGCAGGTTAGCTCAGATCATGGAGCAATGAAAGCAGAGTGAGCAGTGCAAAGAGCAGCTATAAATCACTCTAGCTCCTTCCCAAATATAACATTTGTAAGAGACCCCTGGGTTCTTATAAATATTTAAACCAATTTTTAGCTGTTTATATCTTACATCTGTCTTTATCGAGCTGTAATCATTTCTCCACCCACATCCCACTCCACTGCCTGCTAATCCTCACTGGCTACTCTCCATGAAAATATGTTTTCTTACCTTAGTTTGGACAGTGATCACCTGCACTCTGCCTGGCAGTTCTCTCCAGAGTAGCTTCTCGTGGAGTAGGTAAAAACAAAAAACTAGAGGTCTCTGGAGACTTAACCATTACTCAACCAACTCAATTAACAATACATAAGAATCACAGAAAGATTTGGAGTGGAAGAAATCTTCAAGATATCTCACTTGGACACTTCCTTCTCTTGGAATGAGTATCAGTGTGGCCAGCTGTGCACACCTGCACATTCTATTGCTTCTCCTCTCAGTGCCACACAAGCTGTATTACAATGACCTGGTTTCTTCCAAGAGGTGTGTGCTGCTCTGTTCAACACTGGGAAAAAGTGGAAGGACAAAGTTTATCCACAAAATGTCAGCTGGTGTGGCTTAAAGCCAGAGCCTGCCAATTTTCCAGCTTTCTAGTAGAAAGGAAAACAAAGGGGAGATTGTTTCTGAGAACCTCTTAAAAAAAAAAAAAGACAAAAGAAAGCCATGCTTCTCAAGCAGCCATAGGGCTGGTAAAAACCTCAAGAATTTGGCAATTCTGAATATTCTGTCTCACAGATGGAAGACAAATGAAGGATGGGGATGTTGAGGAGCAAGGGAGCAGCCCTCTGGACCAAGGCTTCCCAGAGCCTCGTTCCTCACTCTCCTCTTACTGGCCTGTAATAAAAGCTCTCCAGGATGATCAATAGAAGTCCCAGAGTCCCTCTCAGATGAATGGAGATACCTCATGGCTGGAGGTACTGCTGGGCTGTTTGCTGCAAGTAAAGTGCAGGGAGACACTGATGCTCAGCAAGGAAAGGAGAAATCTCCGTCATGGCTCTTCCTCTCCTGATGGTCTCTGAACTCCCAGGCCCTGGGAGGAGGAAAGTGGCAATGAAAGCATGAGCTCTCCCAGTAAGCCTGGAAACCTGCCAGATCCTGGCTTCCAGCAGCTCCTCGGGAGCACTGCTCACTCCAGAGCACCCCAGCAGCCCACCCCATCACCCATCACTGCTGGGCCACCAAGGCACAGCACTGCAGGGTCAGGCTGGGCAACTCCTGCTCTCCAGCCCCTGCTTCCAGCAGTGCAGTGAGATTGACCCCTGTGAAGGACAGCTTGGTGCAGGAACTGCAGCAGATGCCTCCAAACCACCCTCCAGCCTTGCCTCTCTCCCCACCAGGGGAGTTTGCCCCTCCTGTGTTGCCACCAGCCCTCACAGGTGTCCCCTCTGAGAGCTGCTGTGGGCAGGGTGCCCACAGGTGAGCTGGGCCTTGCTGTTCCTCCCCGAGGAGCAGTGTGAAGGTGCCACCTCCTCACTGGCACTGTGAGGCTGCCAGAGAACAGTGCCAGCTCCAACACAGCCCCCGGGCTGCTGAGCACAGCTCCTGACACCCTGCCAGCCTTGGCCCTTTGTCCTGAGCTGCCCCAGCCCAGCGGCCACAGGGACCACGGGGACTGTGCAAGCAAAGGATCAACAGAGCACCCTCAACCTGTCCTGGCACTTCCAACACTTGCTGGAGCTAGAATTATCAAAATCTGGGTTCAGTTCCCGGCTCAACTACACTTTTTTTTGTCTCTGTAGGTGAGTGACTGAGCCTTGCTGTGCTCTAGTTTGCTATCTACAAGCTGGAGTAAAGTTACAGCTTTTTTTCCTCACCATTATTTTGACTTGTCTACTTACATTACAATCTTTTGGGAGAAGAGGCTGTACATGCATATCTACCAAATCTAATATAAGTGATCTAATCCTGGTAGATTTCTCTAGGTATTACTGTCACACAAATTCCAAGGGCTGTGTCTATATAGACAGCTTAACCCACTCTCAGGTGCCAGTAAGTGACTTATCTCAGCACTGTGCCCACGAACCAAGGTCTCTGATTGCTTTACATTTGCATTTCAGAACCTGAGCTCCTGCTCCCTGGGATTTCCAAGCCCACCAGATCCAGGCAGCCCACCCCATGCCTGTGGGTGCAGGGCATAGCTAACATTTCACTCCAGAGCAAGATCTTCCCATACCATTTTCAACTGTAGAAGAATCAGTCTCAACGAATGATATAAATTGTATTTATATAGGAAAGTTAGGTCAATCACCACCGATTTTATTCACTCTAGTAAATGAGCCAAAGAGGGTTATTTATTTTCTGTGCTTTGCTCATTCTCTTTCAATCTATGGGATATGATTTCCTCACTCTTATTTAATTAAGAGCAGGACTCAACCATTTAAAGTTATCTACATCCTCTTCAAGGACAATACTGTCCCACGTGCACACCCACCCCAGGGTGAAGAGGGACCTGGGATTTTGGCAGCTGAGGCACTTCCTCGAGGAACCAAGCTGCTCTGGCATTTTTAAACAGATATTTCCCCTCTTCCCATTTCTCAGCAGACACTGTCAGGACGTGCCATGACTCTGCTGAGGGCTCTGTGGCCCTTTCAGGCCGAGCTCAGAGCATCTTGCCCAGGGCAAACCTCACCCAGGCCGGGTAAGAGAAGGGCTGCTGCTGCCATGTGTCCGTTCAAGGCTGGACACTTGCTCATACAGGAGGGATGGGCTTGGAGCAGCTGCAGAGCAGATAAAAGTCACCTCCACATCCACACAAAGCCCTGCTGCCCACCCTCTCCATCCTGCTCTCTCCGTTGGGGTGGCTCAGCCTATTCTCACTTTTAGTTCAAGGAGTGGAAAATGAAAAGTGAAAGGCAGGGCAGCAGCCTGTGCAGTCGCTGTGTCCGTGGCTCCTGCACAGCTCCAGTGCCACCTTTGCTCCGAGGTAAGGAGGAAGCACTGGGGACTATGGACACAGCTTTGATTTTATTTTAAAGGCTTTAATATTTGGAGCTGTATTGATTTATCTCAGCAGGCCAGCGTACCACTGGTAACTAAGCAACACCGATCCTCTCTATTGCAGGAAGCTCACGGGATTTTTGCCTATGAACAACATTACTTTGTGTATGTGAAGCTAAATGGACCATAGGCACCATTTGTAAGTGGAGGATATTTGAGTTCCATACTTCTTTTATTTCTTCTTGTGTGTTATCTTCTTTGGCCTGGAATAGATTTGCCAGAACCACACGTGGGTCTGAGACAAGTTGCAAACTGAGCACACTCCCACCGTGACCTTGTGCACTATGCTTTGCACTGACAAATACTTCCAATTAAGAAGCACAATTACCTCAGAACCACAGGTTATTCTGAGTTGAAAGGGACCCACGAGGATCATCAAGTTCAACTCTTAGCTCAGTACATCTCCAAGATATCCCCAAGAACTATGTGCTTTAAGGCATTGTCCAAACACTTTTGGAACTCAGACAGGTTTGGTGCCCATGACCCTGGGGAGGCTGTCCCTGTGCCCACCCACTGTATACATGTTATATAAACAGTGTCACCAGGGCAAACAGAAGACTCCAGAACAGCTCTCCTTTGTGCTTTCCCACCTTGGTCTAAGGCACTGAAAGAAATCAATTCCAAAATCCAACTAATTATAAAATAAAAGAAAAAAGTTAAGTACTCTGGGAACAGCATTGTCCATCAAGCCTGATGCTCAGAGCACCTTAGAATTAAGAGATGCTTTATTTTAGGTTCTTAAAAAAAAAAATCCCTCACACCAGAACAATACTTTAATTCCTCATTAAAAAAATAAGTACATATTAATGACACATCACCTGGCAGCATAAGAGAGGAGATGCAGGGACAGATAAGCCACTCTGATGCATCAGGCACTGCAGGCTCCCAGTCTCAGCACTGGGCAGCAGCACAGTGTCCCCTCCTGAGCCACTGCAGCCCAGGGTAAATCCCATGGCCACGGATTGTTCAGCCCCTCCTGCAGCCACCCAGACACACAGATATCAGGGCAGGTTTAGGTGAGGCAGCTGCCTACCTGCTGCTGATACCAAAATGAGCTCCACATCAGCAGCAGAGCAGTGATTAACTGATAATACTTCTCAGCAGCATGAGCTGGATTTGCACCAGCCATCTACCAGCAAAATCCTCCAACTCCCAGCGAGACTCAATATTAAAAGACATCAGGGAAGAGCCTAGGTTGAGAGAAGAATGACCATGAAATAGGGAAAAGAGAGCACAAACCCATCAAGAATTTCAAAGGGAAACAAAATTTTCAGATGTCATTTGGCTGTTTTTATCCGCAAATTGAGTTTTATCTGCGGGAGGAAAAATAAACCCTACAGAAACACTTAGCACAGTGGAAAAAAATAATGTTAAATTAAGCTTACGAAAATGTTTCTCTTTTTGAAAATCTTGGCTGGCGACAAATGGCTTGTGCCAAGTTATAAATCAAGTGTTGGGTTTCTTTAACGCTCAGCATCCCCTGATTTATGATGCCATCACAAGCTCTCGATTGATTTCTGACTCAGTGATCCATCTTCCCCCATAGGTACCTGCCCATTATAACGCCTTTTCCTGAGCAGGCAGCACATTTCACTTCCCAGAAGGGCTTTATAAAGGAGAGGTTGAGTGAAGACCTGCTGGCTGGCAGAGCACAGCCCCGAGGGGCTGAGGTGGCCACAGGAGAGAGGAGGTGGTTGGTGTTTGCACACAGGAGCAGCTCTACTCGTTTGAGTACAGCATGGAGGGGTCCAGGCTTGCTGGCCACTGAACCAGCACGACAGGGTGCTGCTGGAAACACCAGGAACGAGCTTCCTGACTTGTTTGGGATGACAGAGCCTTACTGCTTCCTCAGGGTTTAGTTACCAACAGCAGCCATCCTTTACAGATGAAAATAAATTAAACCTCACAATCTGGACGAGTCTGGCTCACCAAAACCTTTCACCCAACAGGAAACCCTTTTGCCCTAAGAGCATCCCACTCCTCAGCAAAGCCTGTTCCCACCAGCCGAGCAATCCAAGGACATCAGGGCTTACACAGGGCTTAGAGGACCAATGCTGTGACACATTCCCATGCAATGTCATGGACAAGGTGCAGCTCTCCATCAGGTACAGGTGGGTGGAAGGATGTGCAAGGACTTTCTCAGCTGCAAAGGTCACCAACCCCATGGACATCCTGACCCAGAGAACACTCTCTAACCCTCTCTTGCCAAAACAAGGCAGATTACCCGAATACAGCTACTTACACTGAGCTTCCTGTAACCAAAGCAGGTGGTTCCCTGAGAGCAGCAGGGAGGGCAATGGGGAGCAGCTGGAGCACTCAACCCCAAATGCAGCACAGCTGGAGGCTCTTAAGGAAACCCAAACACCTTGGAAATGAGAGACTGTGGGGATGACAAGGGGAAAAGGCAACAAATATTGGCCACTCAAAGCCCTTTGAGGTTTTCAGACTTCAGTGTGTTAGAGCTGTGTCCCAGGCAATGCACCAGCTCTTGGGGTGAGAATATGGGCTGGAAATCCTGGTGTTCACTAACAGAGCCTTGCCCTTATCATCCAGGCTATATATCATTATCTAATGCAATCTCTCCTATATAAACATTTTCTTGGGGAGCCCAGAAGCTGGCTGTCCACTCAGATGGTGCCTTTTTAACTTCTGAGATAAATAAGACTTTTCTGTGTCACTATATGGCATTATTTACAGTGGAAAGGGCCTGTGAATGGCACATGCTGTCAGTTCAGTATGTAAATGATGCCAGCCCCATTTGCTATATCCCATCAATTATCTTCACACACTTTTCTCTGCCTTCAGCTGTCAGAGGAATAGACATCACCTTGATGTCTTGAAGTGGTTTTCTTCTCCCATTTCCCTTGGGGTGTGTGACTGTACTTTGAGGCTTGGTGGGAAGGAGAATAGGATTTTCAGAAGAGAGTTGAGAGAGTGATGTGAGTTGATGGCCTTTCGAGTTCCCCCAAAGAGCCAGACAGAGCAGCTGGCTCTCGATTTAAAACTGCTACAGTCCACATCATCTGTACTTCTGCATAGGAGCTTCAAGGCTGGGGTGGCCTAAGGAGCCAGCCCTGGTCCCAAGGGAAGGGTAGAACGTGGTGCTCACATCAGCAGGCAGAGCAGGATTAGGCCCTCAGCATCACCCACGTGTGTTTTCCAAAGCACCTGTGCTCATCCCATTCTTGAAAGCTGAGTGTTGCTGGCTTCCACCCTCTTGTGCCTTTTTCCTCAACTCTTTCTGTACGTTCACTGCTAATCCTTGGATTAGATTGCTCACTTCTCACAGTTCTTTGGGTGTCTGTCTCCCATTCCCACACAGCAGTGCTGGATCAGCCCCCCTTTAGACCCTGAGCTGGTACAAACCAACTTTGTTGGGTTGGCATTTGCAGTTACTGACCTGACCCAGTCCCTTAGAGAGAACTTTACAGGGGCTCAGCAACAGCCTTGCAGAGCTTTTGGGAGCAGAGATGTCCTGAGTTACTTTGCCCCCTTCTTGTAAGCAGGCACATTTCCTTGGATACCCAACTCCAGCCACCCTGCAGTCGGGCAGGCAGCAGCACTCGAGCTCAAGGTGCTCATTCTCTCTTCTGAGGCAGAGAGGGGGAAAAAAAAAGAAAATAAAACAAACCCATAAATCACCAAGCTAGCAAATGAAAATAAATACACTTTAAAATATTTCCATGCTGCTTTTTATTATTATTATTTATAATGGTATTACAGAATTTTGTAAAATTAAAGTAAATGTCAAGCAGAATGTAATAATTTTCCTTGGGATTTGGCACATTTGTGTGCCTGACAGTTTCACATTTTTCTTTATATCTGTGAAGACAGGAGCCTGACAGGGCTATATTTTGTTACCCACTTTGTTCAATTTTGTCATAAATTGGAGTGAACAAAACAGTGAAAATATAGACACCGAATTAATCAAAGAAATTACATTTTAAAGCACCTCAGACAAACGTATGAAATAATCATGCTGTGCCAGGAAAGTACATGAAAACACCAACATCTCCCCCTCCCAAACACACACACTTTGCCCCAAGAAGGGCAGAGATTTCACCCCAGGGCCATTAGTGTTAGCACCAGGTGTTGCTCCTTGGCTGTCTCAGCTTGCAGAGTGCTCATTGAATTTCTCTCCCATGAATTTCTCTCCCTGCACCTGAAGTTTATTCAAATCTCAGCTATTCCATCCCATGGCAATGAGTTGCATTTTTTAAGAGGATGGTGGGTGCCTGACATGCAGCAGCTAATTTGGTGTGCCAGCTCACAAGGTCACATCGTCACCTTTCAACAGGTTGTGCTCAAGTCCACACCTCCATCCTCCCACTGCCACCAGCAGCCCTGCAATGCCTGTCACAGGCTGTCACTGCCGGGCCACTCCAAACCCTCCCTCAGAGCCCTGGCTGTCCCTGTTGTTTGGAGGGAGACATTTGCAGTTCATAGGAAGAAGCACCATGCTTAAAGAAGTGCAATTTCCATGAGAATGACAAGGAGAAATGCGAAGTGAGTAGCAGGGCTATCCTCAGGCCAATCCTTTCTGCCTGAGTAAATTCGATTTTAATCCCTCTTGAAAGACCAGCTCTGCAGCACTTGGACTATATTGAAAAGGTCACTGGAGGCAATGTCAGACATACTCTCCAGCTGCACTACAAGTGCACTGATAGAGATTCATAACAATGTATTACTGCAGCTGGAGATCCAAAGTGACTCTTTGAGGAATCTTCTCCACTTATCTGGCAGCAGCAGACTATTCCATTAGTCCCCTTTAATGCCTGGATGGAGGCATTCCTGCCTTCTCTCCTGGCCCCCAAATGTTGGTTTGGAAGCTCTTCTTGGAGCTTGTGAGACTCGGTGAGGATGGCTGGTGGGGTCTTGCAAGCCCTGCATCCATTCCAGCCACTGAAATGGCCACACTGGTATTCACTTGCCTTCCTCCTACCTCTGGGTTTCCGAGCGCTGTTGGGATATAAATGAGAGCAGGAGCACAGCAAAGCTGTAGTGGCAGAACCAACACCACCCAAAACTCACCTCTGGCACAGGCAGAAGTGTCCTGATGTCCTGCTAGAATGAGGCTTAAAACCTGGAACAGAAAATGTTGTCTCTGCCCATGGCAGAGGGTTGGACCTAGAGTATCTTTAAGCTCCCTACCAGTCTAAACCATTCTATGACTCTGTCTCCTTTCATCTCAAATTCAGTATTTTGCCCTTATCCCACTAACAAACATCCCCCAGGTGCTGGGGGCAGGCAGTGGAGGCATTGCCAGGAGTCCCTGTTCTCACCCACCCCAAGGGCTGGAGAGGGGCAGCAGCACAGAGCACAGGGAGGGATGACTAGCAGGGACCTGGAAAGCTGCCACATTCCCCTGCAAATGTGGAAGTGCTTCAGTGGTAGATTAAAGGATGTTTTTTTCTCCCAAACTACATACACCCACCAATATATGGCAAATATGCATTTTAAGCTTATTTGTGTATGCATTGCTAAATACCATAATGGTCTCCAGCTGTATGGCAGGAGGGCCCATTCACTGACATTTTACTGTTCAGTTTATTTTTTTTCCTTACTGTATTATCAGTGTATTTCCTCTCATTTTGCTTTATGCTTGTAGAATGCCTGATGTCTCCTATCACACCTGTTTTCTATTATTTGTCCTATTATTTTAATTCCCCATCTATTGTGTGGATTATGAAAATCATCTGATAAATCCCATTCTCTACTTTTAAAAAAGCCCATGAGAAGGTTTTATTAAGTGAAATCTGTATTTTTCCACACCATGCTCAATGAAAGTGTCCGGTGAATAACCCCTGATTGTCAGGTGTTCCCATTCCCACCATCTAAGCAGGGGGGATAATTAGCAGACAAATGAAGGTTTACAATTCTGCAAATATCTCAGAAAGATAATTTGGCTGCTTGATCGGTAGAAGGATATTTTTAAAACTGCCATTTGAGATTCAGTGGTATTGCTAATTAAATGAGAATTTCATAAAAATAATCTGAAAAAAGACTCTGTTAATTGGAGAATGATAATGAACAGACTTGCTAAACAGAGGCATAAACATCAAACAATTGAAGAGCAATAATAAAGTGCTGTGTTATCGTGCAATGCCAGGCAGCTTTCTTACTTTTATTTGAAGTTTTAACTTTTAGCAATTTTTTTTTATTTGTGAATGGCATTCAAAAATGTGCTTTGCAATCGTAATTTCCAGCTCTTGGATTGGGTGTGAGCAATGCATGGCAGCACTAATGGTGTCCTTGCTTCAATCTTCTTGCATTCTGTGAACAGCTTTTGTGTTCTGCAATGAATACGAGGGGGGAAGCACATTAATATTGTGTGGTTCTTGTTCCTGCAGGGTAGTGGCATTATTGAATTAGCGATCCTTTGTACCAATAATGAGTTCCAGTGCTGTATTGTACAGCAAAATCCACGGAGCCAGGAAGGAACTTGGGAGCCTGTTGGAAGGCTCTGTTGGTGCTGCTCAGGTGCTGCCACGTGCTGACCTGTGCAGGCAGCAGAGTGCCCTTCCCTTCCCCCTCCACCTGGTGGGGTTTTGTCAGGTATTTATAGGCAGCACTGGAGCAGGCAGAGCTGCTGTCACTGTGACCCTTGGTGGCCCCATGGACACATTCACATGGTGTGAACATGCCATACTAACTGCATAGCTGGCACAGGGTTGTGAAATTTGGGATTACTCAGACTAGAGAAAGGCTCAGGGAGACCTTATTGTGGTGGTCAGTATGAAGGGTGTCTAGGAGAAAGAGTGGGACAAAATTTTTAGCAGGGCCTGTTGTTAGCACAAGCAGTAATGGTTTGAGACTAACAGGGAGTTGATTTGGATTAGATATTAGGAAGAAGGATTTTATACTGAGGGTGCTGAGACCCTGGCACAGGGTGCCCAGAGCAGCTGTGGCTGCCCCTGGATCCCTGGCAGTGTCCAAGGCCAGGCTGGATGGGGCCTGGAGCAGCCTGGGACAGTGGAAGGTGTCCCTGCACATGGCAGGGGGTGGAATGAGATGGTCTTTAAGGTCCTTTCCAACCCAAACCATTCCAGGGTTCCATGATCTTGCATTAACAAAAAGCTGGTTCCTTGCAATCTCCACTCTGCCGTGCTCCTGCCTCAGCCCTTGGCACTGCCTCACAGGCTCACAGAGCTGCATGGAAAAGCTTGCAGTATAACCTCATTAATTTTACACCAGCAGAGAGTTCTGAACCTGTGACTGCCTCCCTCAACATAAAATTTGCCTTCAATTTGCCTCTGAGTGCTGCCTTCACACTCTCACAGCCCGAAGAGAAAGATTGTGACACAGAGACTTCAGCCTTAGCACAAAGTGTCTCTTGGATATTCCACTTCTGAGAAAAAGCACAAACCAACCAGCTTTGTGAAAGCCCAGTGTAATGAGAATTGACTGCCTTCCATGAGAAATATCTATTAATTACTCTGCAGTGGGAAAAAAGGCAACTGTGATGATACACATTTCCCAACTACAGCACAAAAAATTGCTTTTGAGGCACAGAGCCTGGGCTGAGGAATCTCATGGAATGAAGTCATCTCCAGGAGGGCAACAGCAGCCAGGTTTACTGGAGTTCAGGAGTATATCTAGATTTTGGCCAAAGAGATTTTCTTCTAACAGTGTTTGAAGCAATGTCTTGGTTTGGAAAGACAGGAGTCTGTTAAGGAAGGCAGGAGCCTCCCGTGAAATGGAAAAGGTAAATGGAAAAGGTAAACCCCCTCCCTCCGGATTACCACAATTTCAAACCAAATTTTACCAAAAAAATACAAAATTAAAATGCTCTCAGGCAAAGATATGGGAATAGGAATAACAGTTCTTTACTAAGAAAAGCTGAAAAATACAAATGTAATTAGTACAAACAAAACTATTGACAGAGTCAGAATATGACCTGACACCCTGTGGGTCAGGGTGTTGGTAACAGTCCAGCTGAATGGTGGCTGCTCCTCCTGGAGTGGGAGATGAAATGCTGCTGAAGAGGTGATCCTGTAGAAGGGTGTAGGTTTCTCTGAAGGTCTGGTGATAGAGTAGATGGGCCTGGTCTTCCTCTGGGAATCCAGCAGAGAAGAAGCTGCTCTTCTGGGAATCCAGCAGAGAAGAGGCTGTTCTGGTGTCCCAGAAAATGCTGATTTTATGCAGGTAGGAATGCTTGGCTCCTCCCCCTGGGCAGAGCATCTCACAATGGGATGATGGAATTTTATCAGTCCTGCAGTGAGGTTCAATGGCCCATTAACAGAAGATATCTCCCCAGAGGGAGAGATTGTTCTTGGAAGAGATAAGAAAACTGCCCAACTAACAGAAGATACCTGCCCCACCTCCAACAGATGGCAAATAGAATACATGCTTATCTTACAAGCCAGGACAAGCAAGGTCATGTGTTTGAGTAACCTGGTGTAGTGGCAGGTGTGCCTGCCCATGGTGGGGGTGAACTAGATGGTCTTTAAGGTCCCTTCAAGCCTAAACCATTCTGGGATCCTGTGGTCATTCTCTGAACTTTTCGTTCAAGTTCCGTTTCAGCTTTTCTAGAAGAGTTCCTTATGGGAACATTTACTTAAGAATCTACTTGGGCTGCTATCCCCTGAGGTGCCTTCTGAGGAACACCCTCAAAGTTTCTGGTGCTGGTGGCAGAGCTCTGGCCATGTTTCAGCCCCATGCCACCTCCCTAATTCACTTAGACTCCACAACAGGGACACTGACCCTGACAATCTGACCCGCTCTAGAAATGAAAAAATCATTGCAAAATGGTATTTCTGGGAGTAGTAAAAAAAGTCAATTTTGCATGGCTGGACTGATATGTATCAACATGAGAATAGGAACCAAAAAGGCAAATGAAGGAATCAGCTGCACATCTGGCCCAGCTGTGCACATGCTTTGCCTTTACCAGTAAGCTGTGCACAAGACCTGGAAAAAGAAAATTATTAGAAAATATTAGAAAGTATATTCTTCTGACCTGATAGTCTCACTGTCTTCAGAGGTGGGACAGGACTTACAGTGGGTCCCTTTCCAGCTGTGAGATCCTTGTCTTTCAACTGCATCCAGGTACATCCAGAGCCTACACTGTACTCAGTCCCTGCTGAGAGCACTCCAGGTTCAGCTCCTTTCTTAGACACAGCCCTTGGGTGACCTTAGTCATGTCACTTCATCTGTCTCTACAACAATTCTTTTTTGGTCAATTGGGTGTAGTGCTTCTTCTGGGCGTGCTGGAAACAAACACATTATAGATGGTAAAAATCCAGATAATTGGATAAAAGCAGAAGCTAAGAAGAAATAAGATTCCCCCATGTATTCAGGCACCTGGTTCACTCCCTCCAGGGGTGTATTGTGTAGGATTGTGCAGATGAGTTATTAGAGCAGCTGATTCGCAGCTGCACTTTGGGTCTCCAGTGCCACAGGTAGTGGTTGCACTCTGGGAAGTAGAAATTGCAAGGATAAACGAAATTTAAAGTCTGTATTTATAGGCTATACACACACAATGCAGGGAAGACACCTGCATGGCCAAGAGTTTGCAGAGGTTGTAAGTTAATGTTACTGTGCGTGTTCCAGCACATCCCCACACGGCTGCTCCCTGTGAGCCAGGTGTGGGGCTGCTTCATATTGCCATGGTCTGTGCATTGACAAAGGACTCTTGACAATAATATCAGAAGGCTAAATATGATTTATTAACATGACTCCATAATTCAAAGGATTTGGGCTATTATCTGCCCAGCATGGAGCATCCAAAGCTCCTGCCTCAAGCTTCGTCCAAGGAATGCCAGAATAGCTTACACAATCAGAGATAACAACTTTTCGCCTCATAGGCTGAGAGGAAGAGAATCCCCATCTCCCATTAATAGGAGACAAGCAGAGAAATCCAAATGTCCTTGAAACACAGCTCTGAGATTTTGTTTACAGAAACTTATACAGAGTAAAAAACAGTAAAAAGATGCTTTCCCATGGGAAGATTTTTCTGCAGGCTTGCATACAGAGAAACTTATAATATGTTCTTGTAACAGCTTCACACTTCCCACCATGCTGGCAACGCACCGGCAAGTCCCAGTCCTGGGGCAGGAGGACAGGCAGCTGGACCTGCCACACGTGTCCACGTGCTCCGGGTGTGCCTGGATTGACACAGCAGTACAGAAATGGAGACTTTCCCTCCTAGACTCCCTGATGCCACATTTGGAGCTGGATTTAAAAACACAAGGAGCCAAACTGGTTCAGCTCTTCTCCAGTGCTATGTACTCTGTGAGGACCCTGGGCCTTGGCCATCAGCTGCTACAAGTAACATATGGGACACAGCAAAATGATTTAAGATGTGAATTTTTATGACGTTTCTATACTAACAAAAGCTTTACTACAGACAGAATTAGGTGTGAAGTGTTGGCAGAAACACAAGATCAGTCTCAGTGCTATAACTCTCTCCTCCACGATGAGTGGAGGGAATTCTGAAGCCTGGTTCTAGAAACTGCCACCACTGGATGTTCTGGTGCTTCAGGGAGAACTTTTAGGTTTGTCCAGTCCAGCCCAGCTCCGTGCACTGGCTTTCAGGGTTTTGGAGACACCCCAGCTTTACCCCCATGGCTGAATCATGGTGCTGACAAGAACATCTTCATACCAATATTGCTGTGCCTGTATCAGTCATGGTCTATTTACTGGAGTGACATAGTGGGATAAGTGCATGCATGTAGAACTCTGCTGGTGAAAGCAGGTCCTTCTCTCCACCCTTACAAAGATCTGTAACTGCATATACATTGCAAAATTTATCAACTCTGAAACATCTTCTCTTTACACTCTGGAAATATTTGAGCTGCCCACACTCAAGCAGTTTCAAAGGTCATGGAAGGTCTGATTTGTAGATGGACAAAATGTAACTTTCAGCCCTCAGACAACCAGTCCAAGAAGCAATGTGTCATGAAGACACTTTGTTGAATCCCACTAGCACCTTGGTTAGGTCAAGACAAGATTTAACTCTGCCTTTCCTGCCTAGCCATGCTCACAATGGGGTTGGAGCATGGACGGCAGTGCCATCACTTCTCCAGTGTTTGCTACAGGAGGGATGACCCCTTAGGCAGCAGTGAGTCCTGCATGCCTGAGCCCAGGGAGCTGTGACCCTGGGAAGCTAGTGGGCTCTTTTTCCCACTTAGCTCCTGGAACATCAACCAAGTAACTCCAGTAAAAATAAGATCCTAACTGGCCTGTTTGAAAGCACAAAGGTGCTAAACTAATTATCAAAGATTTTCTTAGCCCAGAGCAAGAACAACAGGCTGGGACGGATCAGAGGCTCATTTACTGTCCTGTATGCCCAGTCTTTTCCTTTTTGTCCTCTGCTGCACTCAGGCATTTCTGTAAGTGGTGCATGGCAATTCTGGGCACACCACACCAGCTATTAATTGGATTTGTGGGCCTCAATTCCAGCACCTCTTGAAATGTTTCTGGGGGATCATAAAAGATGGGGACTGCACAAAGTAGTAAGAGGCAGGTACAGCATGGAGAGGACCCTTTTGTCAATCCTTCTCTGCCTATCTTTCATTAGCACACCTCATTATGGCATCCTATAGATTTGTGCTTCAGCTTCACTGGTGTGAGGCAAATGATGTTTTAATGAATGATGGTGCCTCGAGCTGATAAGGGACTGTCCCTCACTCCCACTGAACAGAGCCTGTGCTCAGCACCATGTGTCCAACTGCACTTCACGTAATTGGATGAAGCTTGTAATAGTTTGTTCACTCCAGGTGGGTATAAAAGTCAGGGCGAAAAATCTCAAAGATAAAATATTAATTGCTGTCCCTTGCTCAAGGGTATAATTCTGGTTAGTGGTACTTGAGGAGCAAAGAATCCAGGCTGGAAGATAATGGGAGGAAGCATGTACAGCACAAGGCAGAGGCACCTTCAGCTCAAGGCTGCAGAGGCAGGGGCTAGAGCAGACAGAATGTGCCCATACATGCTTTTGGAAACTCTCTCCCCTGAGCAGTATTTACTCATTGTGTGCTCAGAGGATACTCAGAGTAGCTTTGTGGGGCTCAGTCCTGGTGCACTCATTTTCTTCTGACTGTGAGGGTGGTGAGGCCCTGGCACAGGGTCCCCAGAGCAGCTGTGGCTGCTCCATCCCTGGAATTGTCCAAGGTCAGGCTGGACGGGGCTTGGAGCAACCTGGGCTAGTGGAAGATGTCTCTGCCCATGGCAGGGGGGAACAAGAGGAGCTTTAAGGGTCCTTTTCAACCCAGACCATTGCAGGAGTCTGTGGTTCCTGCAGCTGGGGCACAGCTCTGGTGTGGGAGTGATGGCCTGCTCTGTGCTGCTGCAGCCCCTCGTGCCTCAGCCACGGGGTTTTATTACATTTTCCCAAAGACATTACTTTTACACCCTGAATGATTACTTTATTTAGCACATACATCAGAACTAAAATACCCAGTATTAGCTCATTTAAGTTCATGCTCAGTGATGGATTAATCGTTTCTCTTTTCTGGAGCAAAGCCCAGTCCATTTCATCTGAGGACCGAGGAGAAATGGTCCCTTGTATCTTGAAGTCTGAGACATCTGCTGTGCTTTGCAGATCTGCTTGTCCACAAAAAAAAAACCCCACAAAAACAACAACAACAACAAAAAAACCCAAAAGAAACCCACCACAAACCAACTATGAGATGCTTATATAAATTAAAAAATAAATTGCTAAAGCTATAGATCACTTTTAGAATCCATTTTTTCCCTGCTTTCAGAACAGGTGCAAAGGAAGCATATCCACAGTTCAGTCAGCATGAGCCTGTGTCTGGGTGTCCTTTGAGGTTTCAGATGTCACATCATGTTACGATAGGTATTGCTGTCTGATACTATTGTATGTCATGGGGGACAGACACAGGGAAATGAAGAGATTGAAACAGGTCCTTAATGAACAAACACAATGAGAGCAGACACCTGTGCTAGCTCCAGCCAGGCTGAGACCAGAGAATCCTGTGTGCTAAATATTATGGCCAAAATAAAAGCAATGGGTGGGTGATCAAGCTGAAACTCTTGAGGTCTCCTGTTCCCCAGAATTAATAGAGATGTTGGTCAGTCAGTGCAGTGAGTAAATGATGTGAGGAGACCTCCCTCTCTGTCACCTTTGTGAGCAGCAGACCTGTAGCAGGAGCCAAGGGTCTATGGCACTTGCCAGGAGCCAAACTGAGAGGCATCACTCAGTCAAAACTACCTGGGCTCCAGTGAGAGTTTCTCACCTTCAGGACCTTTTTTCTACAGAATCTGTGCCTGATGAAACCCATTTTCTTCCAAAGCATGGGTAAAAGACTTTGATTTTGGAATGTTTTTCCCTCCTTTCTCACTAAAACATCAGCAGATTGTGAATAGCTGACAAGGAAGGAGGGCAAAGAGAATTGGGTATGGGAGCAGAGATGTTCCCAAGCTTTAGAATCACTTTGTTATTGAGATCTCTCTGTCTCCTCATCTTGTGTTTGGTCATATACCAAGAATGCCACTGTCTTTTGCGTTGTGAAAAAACGTGGAACAAGAAAACAGTGCTGAAACATTTCAGGCAGTCTCCCTTATCCTGTGTTCAGCTATTACTCTAATTGTCAGCAGGAAGAAAGAGGTATGTACCATTTGAAAGTATTTAGAACTGGCTGTGTGGTTTCAAAACACAGGATCTTTCAAGGAACTCCTCTCTTCCCATTTGGTGTCACAGGCAATTAAGTTTTTAAGAGGTTCTCAGTAGCATTAGCAGACAATATAATATTATTGAAATGCCTTTATAACATCCTATAAGGACAAACTGCTTGCATCTTGGAAAATCAAAGGCTAAATTCCAGTACTGGCAGCTGACCAAGTTTCATTTTCTGTAGGTCTCAAGGTGGCTGGGTGTGCACTGCTGCTGCTGACCCCTCCAGGCAGGGCTCTAATTGTCTGTGGGGAACTGCTCCCTAAAAACCAAACCCCATTACCAGGAACTGCTCCCCCAAACCAAAGCCCTTCACCAGCGAGGGAAGTCTCAGTCCTGCCTCCTTTCCTGTGTGTGCGGAGCATCCAGCTGCAGGGAGAGTAAAAATCAGAGTAAGAAGGGTAAAAAGAAACAAGGAAAAACCCTTCCTTGGGATTGGCCCTCAGGTGCTCCAGAAGTATATTTCTATTAGACACTGCCATCCTTTCAGGCTGTAATGTATTCCCTCATTATGGTAAACAACCACATGGCATTTGTTTCTGGAATGATATTGCACAAAGCTGGGTAATAAAAATGCCTCTGATCTCACAAAGCACAAGGCTCAAGACAAATAAAATCTGTAAACAGTTCTGCACTCCAGGATGTTTTATGAGCTGGACCAGGGTTTACTCAGGGCTAATGCTGAAGAAGTTCATTTCATCTCCTGGAAAAGGCTCTGTTCCCACAGGAAGCTTCACTCCTCAGGGAACATTGGCATGGTCACTAGAATCCAGCTCTCAACTACCTTCCTCCTTTTGCTGCTGCAAGTAAGTGCCATTCTCTGCACAGTTCCCTCTCCCAGCAACACTTCCCTGATATTTAGAAATGTAGATAAATGCCAGGAGGAGGCCTGGAGGAGTCTGCAGGCAGCAGGGAGGTGTGGAGCTCACCGGGCTGGGTTACACTGAAACTCAGGTGCTGGGAAAGGGCCAAGCACTCCCTTCCCAGGGCTCCTTGGCTGCACTGCAGGCTGCTGCTCCTCAGGGAGCCTGACCCCGGGCAGTGGCAGGAGAGGACAGTGAGAGATGGCATCTCTCACATTATCTGCAGCAGTGCCAGTCTAAGGGGTGCTGCAGATGCACAAAGCCAAGGCTGTGCAGGAGAGAGGGACAGACCCTGGTTTGAAGCCTCTGTGTCACATGAAAACTGGAGCAGGGCCACACGTGTGATGTAATTAGAATGTTACAAGGATCATAGAACCATCATGGAATCCTAGAATGGTTTGAGTTGGAAGGGGTCTTAAACTCATTAAAAAATTAACTAGTTCCTGACATGGTCAGGGATACCTTCCACTAGCCCAGGTTGCTCCAAGCCCTGTCCAGCTTGGCCTTGAACACTTCCAGGGATGAGGCATCCACATCTAATTGAGGCTCTGAGATGTTACAGACCAGGCTGAGGCCAAAAAGCCTTTTGCTCACTGCCTGAAGGCACATGGATTTTTGAATTTTAAATTACAGCTGTTAGTTGGGGCACCTTCTGGAAACACAAGGATAAAACCAGCATGACACTAAAGTGACCCATCCAGCCTGACTGCCTGACAGCCATTCCCAGGGGCTGTCCTGCTCTGGGCCCCAAAAGGTGCTGGCCAATCACCCCATGCAGGTGAGGGAGACTCAATATCTCACCACACCCATAATGAAATCAAGAGATGCCTGTAGGGAAGCAGGTGGCTCCAAACCAAATCAAGGCCAACTAACCAACTTGCCTTGTCCTGGTGAGCTCTGAACATCTCCAAAACTGGATATCCTACAGCCTGTCTGGCCTCTCATCTGACATTTGACCATCCTCAGAGTGGACACTTTTGATGTTATAGCTCATCAGAACTTCCCACACTGCCACCTGTGGCTGTTGCCCCTTGTCCTGTCACTGCATCTCCAAGCACAGCCTGACTCTGCCTTCTGCACACCCTCCTCTGAAGGTCATCAACACCACTAAGATGTCCTCTTTCCCTCCTTAAAACTCCAGTTTTTCTCATTGTTGTCCCAGGACATTGATGTCTTTTTGCAAGGGAAACACAAAACTGGCCACAAAACCTCCAGAGCTCAAGTACATGCAGGAACAACTCTGGGATTCACATCTGCAGCCCATGAGCAGCTCCAGCTGGGCTGCACTAATTCATCACCCACTGGTGGGTGTCAGGAGCTCCTGCAAAAAGCAGAAGCCAGAGAACTTTCTCGGCTGGTTCCCCTTGGACAGATTTCAAGCATTCACTCTTTTCTCATCTGGCTATTTGTAAGGGGTTCACACATCCATGGCCACTCTGCTAGAGCTTGTCTGCACTGCTGGAGAGCTTCATGAGCTCAGGACAGTGCACATTTACTGTGCAGAGGCCACAGCACAGGGGAACAAAAGCCACATTAGTTACAGCATGAGGGAAACTCATTGCAGCCAAGCTCAGCTACAGACTTAGGCTGATTTTATCTTCCTGCTGTCTTTACCTCACACAAGCCTTTGAGAAAAAAAGGCGATTTTTTTTTTTTTTTTTGCTAAAAGAAAGATCTTAGAGATTTTTTTGGGACAGACCAAAAATCCCAAGGGTTTTGGAGGACACCAGGAGGAAGAGGAAAGGGGAAGATGCCCCCAGGCAGCACCAACAGGATGAAATGCTATTAATGCACCAACTCCCCCGACCACAAACCTTTTCCTTAGGAAATTTCAGAAGGGTCCAAATCTGGCAGGTGAGAAGGCATAAGAAAAGGGCATAATCTGACAAAACCAATTTAAAATAAGGCTGGTCCAGGTCTTCCTCATATTTACAGTCAGTTCCTTTTTGCACCTAATGGGGATTGTGTACATTACATGATCACATCAGATGTTTTGGTCCCATACCTTTAGCAATTTCCTTCACTTTTTTGAGCACCAAACCAGAGATTGTGGAAAGACAGAAGGTATGTCTGAAAATGGGGAAAAAATCTGGGGGAAAACGGTCTTTTGCAGCCCTGACTGAAAAATAGAAAGTCCCCAAGTCAGCCATCCTTTTGGAAACCTCTAGCCTCAAAATACACTTTGTAACTGATGTGTTTTAATTCCAGGAAAAACACACTGAGCTGAGGCTTAGACCTTGGGCAAATTCGCCTTTTGGCTCAAACAGCAAAGATCTTGAGCTGAAAATGCCTGCTGCTGACAGTCTGTGCCATGGCTGCGTCCCAAACACCGCTGGCATAGCTGTGGTGGAAAAAATAAAATACATTTCATTCCCCAATGGTCATGCTGTAATGGCATGAAATTAGAAACTCTAATCAATAGTGCTTTACACAGCATGACTCTCATGTCAAAAGAGCCCATGGTTTAAAAAAGAAGAGTCACAAATAAATATGAAAATCAAGGCTGTGAAGCGTCAGTAATGAAGTATAATTCTGTCAAGCAGTCCCAGCCAGTGATTCTCTTCACAAAACCTTCACTCACCCAATCCTTCGTTCTCCACAGCTCCCTGATCTTCCATCTCCACATAATTTTCCTGTATTTATTTGCCCTTCTCACATGAAGTGTCACTGATTGGAGTGTGAGTGACGAAACTGGGGAGGGCAGGGCTGTGCTGCAGCCCTCGCTCTGCCCCTGCTTGCTTCTCAATATTTTCATCTTTTTGCTTTGGAAAAGGCCCCAGCCCCTCTCTGCTCACCTTGCTGGGGCACATCCTGAGAGCAGCAACACACCTTTCTTCCAAGATGCACCTCTTCTGTTCCTACAAAATGTAAATAAAATGCAGATTATTATTATCTTTATAACAACAACAGTTAGAGTTACCCTATTTATAATAAAAAAATTATAGACAGCTCTGCTAAGACCTTTATGTTTTGCTTGTACAGGCAACACTGCTAGAAGAACCACCAGAGAGAAAAAGTATTCAAAAATAATAAGCAGGCCCCCAAAGCATGAAGAGGTGACAGCTACAGGGCTCTCTGTCTGTCATACAAGTCTTTTGGGAGCTGGTGGCATTTTGTTCAGGGACAGGGTTTGGGATTTTTCCAGCACTAGTTTTAAAGTTTCTCTCGCCATGCACTGCTAACATTAGCACAGCTTGGCAAGTGAGGGGTGCCCTGAAAATAGCAAATTCTTGGAGTGGAGATTTTGTTAATTAGACCTGCTTCCTGCACACAGTCCTGGCTCTACAAGCAGCTCCTGTAGCAGGTGGGCAGTGATCAACCAAAGGCTGGATGCCTTCAGGAGGAGAAGAGATAAGAGCTGCCTGGCTTCCAGACATAAATGAAAGTCCTCCAGAAAGACCTGCTGAATCCAAAGGGTCAGTGGGAAAAAAACCTCACATGGCCTCAAGAGAAGGTCTCAATCTTTGTGAGGGGTGTCTCTGGCAGTTTCTGGATATTTTTCTTAATTTTGCAGTACTTTGCTTAATTGAGTTACCTGCAGCCTTGTCTTTAGCACAGAAATTGATGTTTTTCCCTTGAGCCATTATCAGTGAGGACAAAGATGCAGAGGTTACACATTGAGTCCATGGCTCAAAGCCCAGATGGAAGCAGTGAACACAAACCCCAGGTAACAACTCTGCACTCCAGACATGCCAAACTCCATCCCTGAGCAGGGTGGACTGGGTGACCTCCACATCCCTTCCAACCACACCCATTCCGTGGGTCTGTGAACACCTAATGAGAGAGGTGTGTTTTGGAAAGGGCTTTCTGTTTTGGTTTTTTTTGGTTTTTTGTTTTGTTTTGTTTTGTTTTGTTTTGTTTGTTTTCTGCTGCTGAGGTGAGTCCTCCAAACACCTCCTGAAGAAGGTGCCCATGGCTCCCAGCAGAGCAGTTCCCACAACATTGCTTCAGCTCCCTCTCTCTCTCTGAACAGTTGCTTTCACTTCAGAGCAGTCACTTACATCATGCCACGTCTGAAAAGTAGGATGAAAGCCAAAAATTATGTTTCCCAAGCTCTCAATAAAACCAGTGACTTGTTCAATACATACAAAGCTTAAAGTTGGGGAACTTCAAATCACCAAGCATCTGTTAATCAGCAACATGCCAGTCCCTGGGGATTGTGGGGATGTTAAAAGGTTATCCTGCTCTCCTGCACATTGCACTGCTGAGCTCCATTACACAACCAAAGGATGATTTCATGTGTGGCAAAGAATTTTTGATTCTCCGGATATTATTTTAGATGTGGAAACCCAGCTGCTGAATGCTGCTTTTCAGGTTAAACAAAACCTACAGCCAACACTCATTCTCACACTATTAATGAAGATAATCTTGCCCTGCAATTGACTTTTTTCCAGAAATAGCAGGAGAGGGATTTTCAAATCCTTTCAGGTTTGCAGAACGTTATCTCACTCTATTTCTTTAATCTCCTGATGCTGAAAGATGGATCTTTTTCTCTTATGGCTGGATGTACTTCTACACTTCAGCAGCAAACTATGAAAGGGAACCAGCTTATGGAAAGAAATAATAAAGAATTTGCAGTGTTAACATTTACTTGGGCTTGTCTGGACTTCCTCAGCTTTGAATTCCAACATAATTGACCAGATTGAATGTTACACAAAAGAGGCAAACCAGCTGCTGGGCAGGGGAAGGGACTGTGCTCTGCTCCAGGGCAGTGGTGGACAGGACAAGAAGTTGGAGAGCTCAGGCACAGCCAGGGAGAGAGGTAAATTGGACTGGGGCAAAAATTCATACATCAGCACCAGTACTGAACACTGGGATACGCTGCAGGGTCTCAAGTGTCAGAGTTTTAAGAACACCTTGAGCAAATATAACAGGGCTGAAGTTTATCCATCCCTGGAAATGTCCAAGGCCAGGTTGAAGGGGCCTTGGAGCAACCTGGGAGAGTGGAAGGTGTCCCTGCCTATAGAGCAGGGGTTGAACAAGATGAGCTTTAAGGTCTCTTCCAACCCAACCCAACCCATTCTGTGATTCTGTGATGACACTGCCCTGGAGGAAGAAGGTAACCTGGAAAATCTCCCAAGGTCCCATTCACTTTCTGGTTTCTAGAAAAACCCACAGATAAATTGCACAGCTTCAGTAAAAGGCAGAGCAGAGCATTCCCTGAGAAACTCCTACCCCTAAATTGCAGGGAAGGCACAATTCATACCCTGCTTTTTCTTTTCCATGCATCTTAATTGTTCACATAATAATCACAGAAGTATTTAATAATACAAAGCATATGGGCCAGATGTTCAGCTGGTGTAAATCAATAGCACCAGGGAAGCTTCAGTGGTGCTGTGCTGGCGTAATCATTTGAAGCTCTGGTGCTGCATGTTTAAGGTGGCTCTCAGGATTTTAGTACCTTCTTATTGTTTCCACTAAAACCAAGTCACAGAGTTTATTGCCCACCTACAAAGGGCCACTTCCCACCAAATACCCAGAATTGAAGACCAAAAACCCAAATCTCAAAATAGATTGACTTAAGATCACTTAAAAACCTCTGGTCCATCCTCTGCTGGTCATCACTACATTTTATCATGGCCACACACTCCTCCAGCTGACCTCACCCTGCACAGGCAGCACTCACTCGACCAAAGGTCCATGCAGTGCCTTGTCTTAGTCTCAGCTGGTGTGTGAGCTCTGCTTTATTTGCTTCCCACTATAAAAAAAAGAAAAAGCTTTTAATTCACTTCCTCCTGGGAGCTTCTGTGAAGCTCATTGATCCAGTCTACAAGTACTTCACAAACACTAATGGATCCAGTGAAACCCTCCACTAATCTCCTCCTGAAACTTGGCACCAAACTGCTCATTTCTGACGGCTTCTCCTTTTACAGTTGTTTTGCTTTGCTACCTGTTTCAGAGCCACTCCAGGGCTCATTAATTGTTCATCCTTTGTCCCTTGAAAATTTTCCTTTTAATCTTTCCAGTCACACATTGGATACTGATGTGAAACAGACTTCAATTTGCAGGTCTTTCACACCTTCAATGATATTATTTGAACTGATCGTGGCATTACCAGTTGTACATGGACATCTGTAATTGAACTGAAAAGCTTTGCAAGACGTATTCATTGGACTTCTCATCTGATCTCATTTGTTAGAGAGCCTTAGGGAATGAGCAATTTCCCTCCTCAATTTATGACAACTGGTCATAGTTACTTAAATGGAATAAAATAAATTCTGTGGCATGTGTCCCTTCTGGAAAACAGGTTGACAATTGTGCCCAGAAGAGAATTAAATTGCCCAGTGGCAGTACTCTATTGAGAGAAAAATATATAGATAGAAGAAAGTCATGGTAAAGTTTTTTGTGGGGGTTCCCAGGTTAATATTCCTTCTGCTAATGTGACTCCCTGGTTGAGATTCTGGGAAATTTCAATAAATTGTGTGGAGACTATGCAAATAAGCTGGTCTGCTGTATTTGATAACCTATCCTTGTGCCAATTCTGTCTGGGGCTAAGGGGTGACCTACTCCACTTCCATGACTAGGGCTGGATTTTCAGCTGTCAGGAACAGCTGGATTTTCTAAAGACTTGCTGACCAAGCCAGCGTGGCTGGGCTCTTTGGGCAGCCCTGTGCATGCAGGAGTTTTACTGACTACCCAACCATTAGCCCTCAAAAGGTCACTCCTAGATCAGTAAATCTTTTTTTCATTCCATGTAACAAGGAACTTATGATTTTTTTTCCCCCTTTGGCTGCAATCACAATATCTGGAAATAAAAGCAGCTGATTCTACACTCAGCCAGTTTTAAAGCTGAGGTTTGTGCTGTGGTCCACAAATCTCTCTGTGCACCACAGGCTCCACCTGGCATCCTGCCATAATACCCAGCGTGGGAAAGGCTGAGGAACTCAGGAGTTTGTTCCCATGTGTGATACTGCAGCAAGAGCTCCAGCTGGGGAGCCCTGACTTTGTCCCCTCCACGTGCTGAACAGCCCTTCAATCAGGGTCCTGAGAGCAGTGTGAACCCCAAACAGCCAAGGGTGGTTAATTACACCTGCAGAGCTTGGCCTGAAAGGAGCCCAGGTCCTTCTGCCTTCTAGCCCTGCCTCTTTTCCACTGCCTTGTTCCTCCCGAGCAAGCATCCCATTCCCAACTAAAGTGTGTGCAGTGACCTCGTGGAGGGCTGAGGAGCCAGTCCTGGGTGTCAGACAGCACGTGCCACAGCTATCAGTGTTCTGCTGTGTGTGAACCCCAGTGTGGATTTATGAGATTATCTTAAATCCAAGATGCACATTTCTTAATTATCAGTATTATTTTCCTGTACAAGTAGACTTTGCATAATTTCCCAGCAGTAGAACAGAACAACATCAAGACAATAAATAAAAAAATTCATCAGTTCATCACAGAACTGTTTATCCAGTTGCCAAAATTGTTCCTTTTCCTTGCATAGCTAATGCAGACCCCAAGGAAGAGCAGATCATCCATTTAGATTCCAGAGAACCACGTTGGCTCATGCTGGTTGAAGAGCTGACCCTGCATGATGCCATGAGTTCCTCACGGAGACAGTTTCAACAAAGAATGCCAACTGAGCCAGTCATCCAATAAATCTTTAAGCACTGAGCACTGGAAGCACTGGTGCTGTTACAGGCCATGCTCTTGGCACCAGTGAGTGCTCACAGCAGTGCTGGGACCAGGGGACACAGGGGACACAGGGGACACAGTCCTTTAGAGGTTGAGACCTTACAGAGCAAAGACGTTCACCATTTGTTTTTAGGGGATATGGGAATGTGCAGCATGGGCAGCACATTCTTCAGGCCCAGGCAGGCCAGAGGTGCAATCAGCAGTGTCCTAACAGGAGAAAAACAGGGAATGGATTCACACAGAATCCACTGCCTTCCTGGTGGGTTTGGTCCTCCAGCACACCTGGGGTGTGCCACCCATCCTGCTCTGCCAGGAGCTCCTGGGCCAGCCTCCATCTGCAGGGGCAGCCTGTGCCCTCCTCAGCCACTCTGCATCTGCTGGGGACTATTCCAAATGGGAATGAGGAACCCACACTACTGAAGTGCTTTAATCCAATTTCACTTCCTTGCTGTCCACTAAATGGCAATGACATTAGTGTGATTTTTAGCACTTAAGATAGTCCAGCTGCCCACATGAAAACTAGAGGCATATTTTGACCCTGTCTTGTCTACATTTGTGAATGGTTCAAACACTTGCCATCCTGGCACCATGTAACTCAAAATGCCACTATCTCAAGTGATATATTTGGAAGAGAGACCATTCTCCTGCTGTACTGTATCAAGGGAATGGCAGGTTATTGTGGTGTACATCAGCAGGAAGACGATGCTCTACTTTTGTGTTTTAAGGGCTCCAAGATATATCATGGAAAGTGCTGCCTGATTCCTGGGACCTAGAGGCAGGCACAAGGTGTTATTGTCAAAATAAAAGAGATAAACCAGGACAGATCTCAAATCTGACTATCCTGTGATGATAGCAAGAGGCAGGGGGTCACAGAGGCATTTCCTTGTGGGAGATTTGGATGTTTCCTCATCACTTTATCAGTCCAGCCCAAAACTGTGTTTGAAAGCTATCAGTTCAGAATTCACCTTTTGCTTAAATTTTACTGTGTGCTTCACTCCACTGGACTCCCAGTGGATTTGCACATGTTTAATTTTAAGCACCTCCTTTGCTGTCATGCTAGCTGGGGGTGGTAATATGGATTTTATAAGGCTGACCTTAGTTTTGTATGGTCAGGAGAAAAACAGAATAGGGAAATAATTCAGCAAAGAGCAGCAAAGACATGTGAAGAATGGAACACAATTGCCCACTCACTGTTTCTTTATACATCCCCTGGCATCAGAGGAGCTAATTCCAGCACAGGTTAAGGAAGAGGCATGGAGCTGTCGTGGCTCCACCAGCCCTCAGCAGCAGCTGAAGCAGAGCTGGTGACAAAGCACACACAGGGAATCACAAACCTCTGCAAGGCCCAAACATGCTTGTGAAACAGGTGACCTCAATGCAAAGTACTGGGTTTAAACTAGGAAAAATAGGGAAAAAATATCTAAGATTTCTTAGAGGCCCAATTGTAGGGCAACCCCAAATCCCAGAGTGAGATTTCCCATTTTAGAGCACCCTACTGAGTGCAGAGGGGCAGGTTTATCACCCAGCCAAGAGACACAAGAGTGCTGGCCAGAGCAGGAAGTCCCTGTTCCTAATTCCAGCAGTGATTTACTGGCTCAGGTTCCATCTCTGCAGATTTAAAGCTTCACACTGGCTCCTAAGGCTATGCTATATAAAATTTGATTGTTACATTCAACAGCCTGTAATAAATTAAATGAACTATCAGTAATAAGTTCACAGGCAACACAATCTTTTTTCAGTCAAGTATACTTCCTTAAAACATACCAGCAGCATCAAATGTAACTAGATTTAATTTCATGCTGAAGAGTCTGTGAATATTCATTTTAAAATATTCACAAAGAGCCTAATTCTAATTTGTGTGATGTTTCTGCTAATGCCAATACCCATTAAAAACCTTAAGAATATTAACAGGGAATTCTTAGAGAAATGCACTGGAGTTTTATGTTTTGAATTACCATTACAGGCTTTTTGGTTTAAGTCCTGTTAAACAGATTTCATTATTAACAAGAATGTGTGCAAATTAAAACAAACCCATTAAAATCTAAAATTCCATGCTAAAAAGATTAGGGACATTTGAGTTATATTTCTTCTGAAGGAATAAATGTAATAAAAAATGATAGCGAATAAAACCCAATACTCACACGATAGGCAGTGGCTAGACAGTGGTGAAAAGTTCCTGATGTGCTTCAGAATAACCTGTTTCACACAAGGAATCATTTTCCTTGTCTTTTTCTGCTCCCCATCACAAAGACATCATATTTGTAAAGCCTTTGTCACAGATCTTGTTGGAATGAGATGGGCTTTAAGGCACAAACCAGTTTATGACTGTCTGATCTTCCCCTGGCTCCAAGGTGCAGGCAGGGGTGGGATGGGTCAGGGAGGAGATACATGGTCCTGTCATGCCTTAACCCCAGCCAGAAATCAAGGACCATGCAGCTGCCCTCTCGCTGCCTCCCCAGTGAGATGGGGAGGAGAATCAGGGGGGAAAAGATAAAACTTCAGTTGAGATAAGAACAGTTTAATAATTGAAGCGAAGAAAAATAAAATAGTAGAAATGCTGCTACTACTACTACTACTAATTACTGTAATTAAAAGGAGAGATAAAGAGAGATAAATCCAAGAGAAACAAGTGATTTTCAATACACCTGCTGCCTGATGCCCCTCCCCCAGCACCATCAGTGTCTCCCAGGCAGCTCCCCCCAGTCTCTCTACAGGGATGACACTCCATGGTATGGACCAGCCCTCTGTCCAGCTGTCCTGGCCATGCTGCCTCCTGGCTTCTTGTGCATCTTCTTATGGGCAGAGCATGAGACACTGAAAAGTCCTTGATTTAGGGGAAGCACAGCTCAGCAACAGCAAAAACGTCAGTGTGTGATCAGCACTGTTCTCACACTGAACCCAAAATACAGCACTGTACCTGCTACTAAGAGAAAAAAAATGAATTCTATGCCAGCCAAAAGCAGGACAAGTCCTCACTTACACCAGCTGGGTTGAGCAGGCCTGGAGACCTCAGACTTGCTCACCAAAGGCTGTGGTGCCTCTGACATTCACCCTGCTCTCTGATCCCTACCTGCCTAAAACCAAGCTGCTGAGGATGGCAGTGAAGGGGGTGATTTGAGCTTAAATCACGATCCAGCCCAGAGCTGGATCTCTGGCAGAACACCTATGAGGCTTGGCTGGGTGCTCTGTGCAGGACTGGCCTTCCCCTCCACCAGAGCAGCTCAAGTGCCACCAGCCTGTCTGAGGTGGGGCTCACTGCACAGCTCTGGAAGGATGTCCAGCACTACAGACAGAGATACGGATCCAGGGGCAGTGAAATCATTTCACACAGAAGGAGGCACTGCAAATTACACTTTTCCTTCTGTTGCTTTGACTCCCAGCTGCTGTATTGATCCCCTCAGCTTCTAAATAACCCTCCATTCAACATAATCATCAATGAAAAGTCTGCTACTCTCATAAATCACATGAATATTTACTTTGCCTTGTGTAAAATGCATCTTGTCACCTCTCAGGTGCTTTATATCTCTGTTCCCTGTCTGGTTATTCCTGTCCCTCTCTTTACCTGTCTCTGCTGGGGCTGGGGAGGCTGCTGACCTTTTCCTTGGCTCCAGCCAGATGCAGCAAATTATCTGTGCTAAAACTCTCTTCTTTCAAGCTGCCAAATCTTTTGCATTAATACTGAAAATTACAATTAATGAGTGCTAAGAGGATCTTTCCACCTCTGTGTATGGCTCTATTCAGTTGGAATGATCCCTCCTGCTCTGCCAGCATCCAAAGCCTCTTCGGGTGACAGCTTTTGGCTCTGGGGCAGGGCAGTGCACTCAGAAAAGGGGAGGGGGCTGGTGACAGGGGGCTTCTGCCTCTTTTTGCTTGATATCCTGTGACAAGGATGCTCTACGTTGAAGATGGGAGAGACCTGAGTTAGTAAGAGCCCATGGCCACCACGGATGCCCACCACATGGAAGGTCATGTCAACATGTCAGGAGCTTGAAGCCATCAGACACTGGGAGGAGTGCCACAAGGTGAAGGCCAGGGCTGGAATCTCACTGCCTGGGGTCTCCAGCCACACTTGGGCTGGCTAATGTGGCAACTCCAAACAGCTTCACCAAGGCTCTGGGATTCAATTTCCCAAGCTGCTAACCTAGCTCTCTGAGGACTACCAAAAATCTAAAAATACAGTATTTTTAGTTATTAAGAACTAAGTCTGGGGATCTCATTGGCATGCAAATACATTTTTCTAGGTGTGAGTTAGGGATCTCAGTCAGGTTTGGATCAGTTAATCCCCTGACCATGCATGGTGAAATACCTGCAGTGATCTTTCAGATTTGAGAAGAGATCCATTCATATTTTTAAGTACAGACTGGTTACCATTCCTCCACAACAATCCCAGCTCCACCTGGGCTACTGAAGAGTTCCAGGAAATGCTCCTGTCCTTGATTTTTTTTCTCTGGCTGTGACCAGCAAACACTTGATGGTGTTTAACCTTCAGCAAGCAGTAAGGAACTGATCCAGCAGCCCCTGCTCTGGTCAATTCACCACTCAGAGAAACTGAAGCATCTCCTACAGCTGAATGGCTTGGTAGGCCCTGTGCTCCTGCTTTCACAAACCTCTTCACTGGCATTTCCTCTTCAGGACTATTTATCTTTTTCTCCCCTCTGTGTGTTCACTTGACTCTAGTCTGAGTTTATCCAAACCACTTCACCATGAAGGCAGCATTTGTGCATTTCCAGTGTTTCAGTCCCAGAAATAACCCCGCAGAAATCACTAGAATTACACTGGGGAAAAAGCAATGGATGTCACAGGAGAAATGAGGTTTATTTCTTTATTCCTTAAAGAGGGAATGTTAGATAACTGACTGCTTCCCTGAGTTCATAATTTCCACTCTCTTCAGTCAAATTATTTTCCATTTGAACTAGTAATGAATTTAACTTGTAATTACTAGGTTTAATCCATAAATAATGTATAATATATATTCAGTATATATTATCCTCTATCTTTGATATATATTAACCTCTATGAGGTTAAGCACTTTTCTTTTCCTCTCACTTTTAAATGCTCTTTAAAATTAGAGGATGCAAACACAACCCAAAAATTAGAGCAGCCCCAGTATCTACTACTCCCCTCTTCTGGAGAGGTGGGTACCTGGAGGTGGATGGACACCTGGGTGGGAGAGAGTTAACAGCATTAGCTGCTCAGGAGTGCACACCTGTTGGGATGGATGAAAGTATGACAAGAGAGTCTCACAGACATGTGTGCTTGTCAGAAAGATTTTTGAATGTAGAAACTGAGAAAGGAATAGAGATGGAAGCAAGTTTTGATATAGAGGAATAAGAAAGGTCTAAAGGAACTGCTGAGCCAGTTTTACTGGGTAACTAAGAAGGCAAAGGGTATGTTAGTTAAGAAAGGTTTTTATGACTTAGAGCAAAGGATAAGCCCACCTCAAATAGAAGATGTTTTTACCAAGCAGAAAAATACAAGAAGTAAATAGACAGGCTGATGTTGTAAGTAGAAAAAAGGTCTCAGAATTTTCCACTGCAAGAAAACTGAAAAACCACTTCTAGCTTAAACTGTAACATACTAACCCTTTGTGATTGGAGAACAGTGACATGAATATTGTAATGTTAGTAGTTAGGATAGGCTATAGATAATAGTAAAGGTATTGATTGGTTGTTATGTATTAAGATGTTCAGTAAAGAAAAGTATATAATGTATTGTAACCAGAACTAAAGCAACTTCAGACTCCTGACTTGGGACTTCTACATGGACTTCAGACTCCTGACTTGGGACTTCAGGCATGCCTGTAGCTTCTGCTGATAGCTGTAGGCTGGGCTCTGTTACCCACGACCCGTGATCGCTGTCTGGATACAATAAACAGCATTTTAAAGAGCCCTCTGGAGTCCCGCATCTCCCTTTAGGCTCTTACTCACACCCTCATACTATGCATGCACACCATTTCAAGCAATTAATGGGCTTCTAATCTCAGCTGGGGACTAAAGCTGCTGTCACATAAAACTGCAACGATTTCAAGGCAAAGGGAGACATTTCCCAGTGGTTATTGCTGACATTAGAAACGTCAGCTCTGTCCACACATCACATCCAGTGCGGCACAGAGGCCAGGAGTGTCACAGCAGTCCTGGGCCACAGCTCTCACATCCAGTGCTGCACAGAGGCCAGGAGTGTCACAGCAGTCCTGGGCCACAGCTCTCAGCTGTGCCTGCACTCGTTCGTCATTCATCCCACATTAGTTTGGGAATGTCCACACTGCCACGTGTTGTGGGATCCTCACACACCTACCTAGGTGTTTTTAGTTAATTAAATTATATATATAACTTGTACAGGTAATGGAGCTTTTGGTAGGAAGAGAAAAAAATGTGAGACAATCAGTATCAGTGAACTGTGTTGGTCTGAAACTTGTGAATGACATGCTCAGAGCCCCCAGCTTGTTTGAGCACCCAGAGCTCGCTGGTGGCACTAGGCACTGACGTGTTCCCATTAGTGGGGTCATCTGTGGGGTCACCTATGCATGGTGGGATAGCTGAGGGGTTATAGGGAAAAGCCACGTGGAAATAGCAGTATTCTAAGAGGTTTGATTTGCAGGGACTTAAATACTAGATCTGCATGGGAAACAGGTGGCAGGGTGTACAACTAAAAGATGTTGGCTTTGGGAAGTTCTCAGGAAAGACAGCAGCAGTATCTTACAAATACAAATATAGTGGGGCTGGTCTCAAAAGAAACCCCGTCATTATAAAACAATTTTTTTGTGGCTTTCTATGAAACAGTGATTGGGCCTTTGTGAGGTGCAGGTCCCAGATGTGCAGTGACATTCTGAGCGTTGAAGACCAGGTGACAGCAGAAGGTAGAGGAGGAAACACCATCCATCTGAAACTGCTGTGTCCTGGGGGAGGGTGGCAGAGTTTGGGCAGTGGCTCCTGAGTACAAGGACGGACCACCATGGTGATGGGATCCAGGGTGACCACAAGGTGTGTGATGGATTTAACCCATCCTTGGATGCCAGAGGACCCCTCAACACTGTGCCCACCACTTCCAAAGGGAACAGAGCTGTTCCTAAGATCATCAGCCTTCTTTAGCTACTGGCACTTCTTGTTTGGTCTGTGGGTAATTCTTCCTCTGAGAGGGCAAAATTGACTCCCTCCTGTGAGCACATTCAAAAGGTATTTGTAGATGAAGATGATGCTGGGATAGTGGCACTAATAAAATCAGCAGAGAAACAGCATTTAGCAGCTGGGAGGGGAGGGAAACTTTTTTTCAGGAACACACAGGCTCCTGCTTTGATGTCGCATTCAAGCCAAAGCAAGGGCATATTTTAAATTCCCAATAATTCAAGTTTCTTTTTAAGTTACCAAGCCTGGCTGAGCTCTTAAAGACAACAGATCTTGCTCCTGGGGTTGGCTTTCCTAGGCAATTGCAGCTCTGCTCAGAATACTATTTAAATACCAATTATTGTAATTCTCGGCAGAAATATTACAGGCATTCAGATTTTTTTTTCTTAACAGCCGAAGGGAGACATTTCCAGCATCTATCAAACCTCTTTTATTTTAATCCACATTAAAATCGCTTTCCAGAAGGACTGGGCAATGGAGCATAATTTATCACCATAGTTTAGTGATTTGTCATGGCTGCCCTGTGCCAAACCAACCTGTCTAGAGAAACCCTTGGGGAGCAGGAGGGGTGGCTGGAGGGAGCAAAGGATGCTGCAGCTGAAAAGTATGGAGGGTGGATAGGTGGGAAGCAGTGGATGCAATATTCCACTCTTTCCTGCAAGCAGCAAATTCCCCATCTTCCACACTGTGGGGAACACACGCAAAATTCCCACTGATTTTATGGTGGAAGTGAGCAAGCAGGGCACACCTTGGGACTTGGCTGGCTGGCAGTCCCATGAGAGCTCCTGCTGTGAGGATGGAGTCTGTCACCTGTGGTGACTCTTCCCACCAGGCCCTGGCAGCCTGCCTTAACCCAGTTGTGAGGGAAAAGAGATACTTGGTACCTTGTTTGTTGAGACCCTGGGTCTGCCCAGCAGTTCCAGAAAGGCAAATGGTTCTCCTGCTGCCAAGACTGCTCCAAAGCTGTCATTTTTATTTCCTTCAATAGCTGCTATCAAATCAGGGCAATAGTCCTGGCATGAACACTGAGTCAGGGGTCCTGTAAGGAAAGTTTTAGTTGTTATTAACAGCCAGTACTATGAGTTGAAAAATGGATGTTAGAGAAGTTGCTGTGTTATACAAAAAGGGATCCACTCGTGGCTCCCTCCTCTGCCCAGGTGACTGGATGGATGCTTGCCCTTCTCCTTGTGCCTGTGGAGCTGCTGCTTCCCACCCTGGCACAACTCTGAAGGACACAGGGCATGAGAGTCTGACCTTTCCATCCTACCCTCCTTCACTGCCTCTTCCCCCAAACAGTTTCAGCCAGACAGTCAATCTCAACCAAATTTGGCAAAAGCAGGAGTTTAGGCATGAAGCTTGTGCAAATTTGGGAGAAATTTGGATAATGGAAAGACCCCCAGAGGATCCCTGCACAGTGGCACCATGATCAGCCCAGGGGTGCCTGGGGCCAGAGAGCTCACCCTGCCCACCCTGCAGGGGCTGGCACCCCCAAAGAGCAGCAGGGAGCTTCCAGCCCTGCAAAGAGGGAAGAGGCCTTCCAGGTACAGAGGCAATAGCAAAGTGTGAGGGACAGCAGGGAACGCAATTACCTGCTCGAGCAACAACTTGTTATTTTAATATGCTGAAGCAGCCAGAACTGCTGAATGTGAATCCTGCTTGGGCCCAAAACTCCATCAGCAACCCCCTCCCTGCTGCCAGCACAGGGAGATTGGTGCCTGTGCCTCCAGCCACTTCCCAAGATAAGCAGAATCCATAGTTCAGGTCAAGCTAAAAGCTGTCTCTCTTCCTTCCTCTTGGTTTTTCAGCTGCACCCATTGTAAACGGAGCACAGCTGTGGTGCTGGGCCTCAGACTGTATAGGAGCTACAGCAAAGTGCTTAATGTATTCTTAGCTTTTAAAATACTATTCATCAGCTGCAATCAAAGAAGAGAGCCAGCATCATGCTGCCAGTGGAATTAATCACAGCTCCCCCGTTCCCCCTGCGCACACGCAGTCACATTGTGCTCAGCACTGGTGGTCCCGAGACCACGGCTTAGCCAAAGGCTTGCAAAAGGCCAAGGTGGTAAATGTAAATCCTGGCTGCTCTTAATCATGCTTGTAATGACCATGTCATCAATCATATGTGTTCTCAAGTGCTCAGCAACCACAGCCCAAGGGTATATTTTTCAAAGAATTCAATTCAGTGAGGTCTCTCCAAAGCTGGGTCACCATAATTCCCACTCACATGGGAAGAGGGTTTCTTCTGACTTTCTGGCACTGACAGTCTCAGCAGAGTCTCAGCATCTCCCTCACAAGCCTGACTGCAATGAGTAAAGTCAATAACATTTATGCAACAGAAAATTTCACTGACCTTTAGAAGAAAACAAGAAAAAGAAAAAAACAAAACACATCAATAAAACAGATTGGGAACAACACACTGTTTCTGCCATTTCCCTAATCATGGTATTTTTCACTGGGGACATGGTCAAAACACTTTAAAAATTCAAGCTTTCAAGCTTCCTAAAAATGTTGGAACATTGAGAACTAGTGAGAATTTTAGTGGTTACAGATTTCTCCTACAGATCTCCAAAGGACTCGAGACCTTCTGGCTATGGACACATAGTACAGAGATCCTTGTGTGAAACAGCCCACACACAAGTGGTAAACACCCTGAATTCCCAGAAATGGTACAAAATGAGCCACATGCGAGTCACCAAACCAAACCAGCTCCTTTGGCTGGGTTCTGTCACCAGCTGATGGGTTGGGCACAGGGTTTGCACCGTGGCCTGTTGTGAAGCTGACTGGGAAGCCCATCCGTGGCTCTCCTGCACGCCAGTGGTGCAGTGCTGTGGCAGTGATTGCACTGATTGCATTTCACACCCCAGACAGAGCTCCATCTGACCTGTCTGATGCCACAGGAGGAGCTGATGGAAGCCTTAACACTTGGAGAAGAGTTCAAAACGATTTTACGGAAGCACACCTTGGGGAAATTGAAATGTCAAGCATAATTTGGCACTTGAAACATGAAGGGGAGAGACTTTGCATTTGTTTTCATCTGCATCTTCCCCTCCTCTGAACTGTACATGCTCCATTTCCTACTCTTCCCTAAGCTTTCATTAGGCAGTGCTGAAATCTGCTGGATTTGAGGAATCTCCGAGGATAAACAAGTATCTGGCATTAACCTGCTCTGTAAAAGTCAAATTGACATGTCTCACTGTTCTTCCATTCTTGTTAGGGAAACTAGTCCAAATCAAGCTTTTCCCCTGTTATCTTTCTTTTCCCATCCACTCATTTGATCTTTCGTGTAAGACTTGGGGATTACTGCTCACTAGTCCAATTCTTAATAGATAGGGATTCACTTGAAAAAAAAAAAATAGGCTTTTGATCTGAGTTTCAATCTCAGACCTGGTCTCTGGGGCCGCAGACACTCATCAGGGGCTGAGCAGGCAGCAGGCAGGCACGGGGCAGCTGGAAAAGCTGGGAAACAGGAGAGCTTGCTCCTCCCTAAAACAGAAGCTCTCATAGCTGTCAGCATGAGAAGGAACAACAGGAGCTGGCAAGCAGGCCTCTGCCAGGTGCAGCTCCTGGGAATGCTGATAATGTGTTCTTGGGAGATAGTTTTATTTCTCCCCATCAGATGAGTAATTTGTGGTGAGAGAGAGCACAGAGCCCCACAACACTCCAAATGTTTCCCACCAGGATTTTCCATGAAGCAATGCTCACTTGCTGTATGGGGAATTTCTTGCACCAGTTTTGTAAGTTTAACAGAAGTTCATTTTTAGAGAAAAGTCAAAAGAGCTTTCAACACTGTAGAAACGTACTATTGGAGTAAATTCTTTAAAGGTATTCTCAAGGCACAGCCATTATGAGATATAACTTAGCCTGAGAAACATAGAGTCATACCAATATAAGACATTTCAGCTTTTTAAATAAAAGTGTTTTAATCCACTTGAAACATGGGTTTAGTTTACAGGGGTTGGGACTGTCATTTTTCAAGCAATATTTGTCCAAAATTTTTTACCTGAGGATAAAAGGAGCTTCTAATAATTCCCTAAAAAGTAAAAAAATCCCTTTACTACAAGCCTTGGAAGTGACCTTAAGTGACCAACACCATTTCCACCTTTGACAAGGAGCTGCAAGGTGCAGCACCTTTAGTGTGAAACTCTGCCTGAGTTTTGCCTAATAAAAAATGGCAGCACAATCAGCAAAATTTTCCTTTTAGCTCAATGGGACAATTTTAGGAAAAATCACTTAAACACCCCCCTGAAGACCTCTTCAGGAGCACCTGAGCAGATTTCTCACCTGAGGTGCTTTCTCCACCAAATGACCCATGGTTTTGCATGGCTCCAGCTGCAGGGGTGGATTATTTTGGGGCTCCCCTTTGTCACTGGATGCAGAGTCTTTATACTGATGACCAGTTTGTGTCAGTGAAAACAGATTGCATTTGAAAAAAACCCCATTGATTTTTCATCACCACTTCACTCCCTGCCACCATGATGAATTCAGGGCAAGTGAACCCAGGGCTGCTGAGTTCTCCCTGGGCAGGGGAACGAGGCACAGCCGTTACTCCACGTGTGCCAGGGCTCTCCTTCAGGCTTGCTGGCAGCTGCCACAGAAATCACAGGTTTAGGGTGGTGCAAACCAGGCTGAAACCCCAAACCTGGGTTCCATACATCACCCTGCCACAGACCCACTTGGCAGCAGCTCAGAGCAGCCCCGAGCTTTTGTCTAAGTCATAGGATCCCAGAATGGTTTGGATTGGAAGCAACCTGAAAGTTCATCCAGTTCCAATCTCCCTGCCATGAGCAGGGACACCTTCCACTGTCCCAGGCTGCTCCAAGCCCTGTCCAACCTGGCCTTGGACACTGCCAGGGATGGGGCAGCCACAGCTTCTCTGGGCAACCTTTGCCAGGGCCTCACCACCCTCACAGGGAAGAATTCCTTCCTAATATCCAACCTAACCCCACCTCTGGCAGTGAGAAGCCATTCCCCCCTGTCCTGTCACTCCATCCCTTGTCCTCAGTCCCTCTCCAGCTCTCCTGGAGCCCCTTTAGGCCCTGGAAGGGGCTCTGAGCTCTCCCTGGAGCCTTCTCCTCTCCAGGTGAGCACCCCCAGCTCTCCCAGCCTGGCTCCAGAGCAGAGGGGCTCCAGCCCTTGGAGCATCTCCCTGACCTCCTCTGGATTCTGTCCAACAGGCCCATTTCTTTCTTGTGCAGAGGACCCCAGACCTAGATGCAGTACTCTAGGTGGGATCTCACAAGGTCAGAGTTCTACCAAAACCAAAGTTTTAAGCTGTTTCTGGAAATCAGCAGTTTGCAAACCCAGCAGCAATGACCAGCACAGCCCCTGGCATGTATGAGAAATTCCCATGAGAGCCCATCTCAGAGACAAACAGAGACAAAAAGCAGGATTTAAAGTCCCTGCACTGTGTCCCCCTCACAGCCACCACCACCCTGTCATGCTGTCCTGGGTGATGGGGCAAAAACATTTCTCCTCCCGAGGAAGAACATTGTTTTACATGAATAAAAGGAAAAGTCATCTGGGTATCACTGTCAGGAATCGCCCTGGATGCAGCACTGCAGGATTATCTTGTGAAAGGGAAAAAATAATACCACTTCACTGGTGAAAGAGAGTATTTTTCCTGTGGGTGGATAAGATCTCTCTCAAGTGAAAGACTCTGGTATTTATTATGTCAGATTATGGCACTTCAGTTACGGGTTCAGATTATAACAAAACTGCAAAAACAACCACTTACTAGATATTAATTTTATCTTACAGATTCTATTGTAAATGGGATACAGGCCCCTATGTATATACCACAATCCTTAAAATAGCTCCATCTAAATGCAAATGCGGGCCTCTGTCTAACACAGAGCTGAAAGCCTTCCCATTAACACACCAAGAGATAGGGGAATTAATTTAATGCTTAAAAATTCCCAGAGATAAGAGGAACTTCTTTCTCTTCACATCTAGCATCATTTTCTCTTCATGGCCAAAGCACCCATAATATGATAATTTTTACCTTTCTCAGGCTTACTGAGGGAAAAGGCAGTACAATCTCTCTCCAGAAATTACTTTACAGGCTGTACCCTCCTGAGCAAAACTCAGCTCTGCATGTACTTGGGAAGGGAAGCCCAGGGAAAGACAAAAAATGGACATGACTGCTTCATATTTTGAAGGAAGATTGTTGGGATTTAATTACTCATCTTTGCCAATTAATCAAAACCAGAGACAGGACTTGACAGCATTCATCTCTCACCAGCACCTTCTTTTCTACCTGCTCCTCTAAGTCCATCACACACAGGAGGCTCAGGCTACACCCACTCCCAACACACACACACAGTGTGAGAGACTGACTTCTCTTTGGAGAACTTTGGTGACTGTCACCGACATTTTGTGGGTCCCTGGGTGAAAAAACCAGCAAAGGCTTGTCTCCCAGGGAGAAGTACATTCTCAGCACAGAGTTTCTATAAACAAATCTCTGAGCTGTGTTTCAAGGACAGAGGTTTCTCTGCCCTGTCTCTTGATAATAGGAGATAAGGGTTTTTTTTCCTTTCAACCTATGAAATGAAAAGTTGTTATCTCTGATTGTGTAAGCTATTGTAGCATTCCTTGTACAGAGCTGGAAGCAGCAGCTTCTATGCTCCGGACTAGACAGATAATAACCCAATTCTTTGAATTACAGAGTCATCTTAATAAAATAATATTTAATCATTCTAATATATAGAGTCAAAAAATTCTAATTCACCATCTCAGAACCATTCATAATAAGTAACATTTGTAATAGGTGATCACTCTGTGGCACATGGAAGGTGCTGGCCTCCACTAAAACAAATCATAGAATGCATAGATCCATAGAATCACAGAATGGTTTGGGTTAGAAGGTGCCTTAAAAATCAGCTGGCTCCAAGCCTGTGGCACGGGCAGGGATGCCATCCACTAGACCAGGTTGATCAGTTCCTGGACATGCAGTAGCTGCAAGCATGCATGGCCTGTAAAGCAGGACACTGCTGTGGCTCCAAGCCCTGGCGCCAGCACAGCCACGGGTGCCCAGCATGTCCCTGCTGCAGTTCCCAGCCCAGGGGATGGCAGGGCAGAGGGGAAGGGTGCTGGTCTGGCTGTTCTCTGGGTCAGAAGTGTGCCACGGGGAGCTGTGCTCTGCAAACAGCTCATCAATGCCAACAAGGTTGTGTTGATGGGAATGGTAAGTTATGGTAGCACAGGTGAGTTACATGCAGAGATTTGCTCTGGATTGTCCCACATGTCACTAGCTGAACTTACCCCAAAACCCTGTAAAGCAGAGCACTTGGAAGGAACTGCTGTGTTCCTGCTCTCTGAGGTGCTTTACATCACGCTGCACTTCTCATTCATTGCTTGCTGCTGAATTGCTCCCAAGGTTACAGCTTGCACTGCCAGCAGCCCTGCAGAGGTGCCAGAGCCAGCCTCTGAGCAGTGTGGACATATTCCCACAGTCATGAAGAAATTCCTTAAGCTGTTTTCTCCCTGGACCTTGTCTTGTCAGTGCTGGATATTTTCTGTGCAAGAATTCAGTGGCTGGGCCTTTTGTAGACCTGATCATCTGCAAGTTAATGCCCTAAATGGCATAAGAAAACTGAAAAAAAGGGTGAATTCTCATGACAAACAGATGTGCCTCAGTTTAGGGAACTCTCCAGCTCTCTGAGGGTTGCTGAGAGTGCAGATTCCTTCAGCAAAGCTAAAGGGTCTGGCCTGACCTTTGATCATCAGCAACATATAATAGGGATTTAAAGAGACTTGAGAATTTTGGGAAACAAAAGACTCACTACAGCTGTGAGCTGATGAAGAGACAACTACAGACTGAAAAGATGCTGTAAAGGTCCACACATAAGTCACTGCCATAAAAACATAATTTCCCCCCAACAGCTTTTTTTTACTTCATGAAATGCAACACTTTCCATTTAATTCCTGAAATACAGAAAAACTTAATGAAATATTGACATCATCAGCATTATCAATATTCCCACAGTAATTATCGTTCATAATATTAAACAACATGGCACAAAATCTGGCAAGGCTTGTTCCTGATAACTAACCTTTTAGATTTAATTTACTTTCTGCTCTTACAGAGGCAAACACCTTTTAAAGCCTAAAAATTGCTGTTCTTCACAATTTTCACTGGGCTTTATATTAACAAGGACATTATGTGAAAGTGGGATTCTAGTTTCTCTGGGGCTTAGGTTTTTTCCTTTTAACTATTTTTCTAGCTCAAATTACATCAAATTATGAACTAAAACTGAAGATTGTACTCAATTCTGTTCTCGTTGATGATCTGGCTTTCTAATGGGAAGTTATTGTGGAAATTTTCCCTGACCCCAGCACTACAAATGTTTGCTTTGCAACACACAGGAATCTGGCCTCTCCCCATTCTCCTCAGTTTTGGGCCTCATGGATTCCAGATTTGGCTCCACAGAAGAGCAAAATTATATAACATAAAGCCTTTCAAACAGTCATTGCAAAGCACTCCAGCTTTAGGAACAAGAACCCTTATTTATACCCAGGATCTAAGCTTGAAGGGATCTTGAAACATCAGAAACAGTTGGTGAGAGCTTGAGACGTTTTCAGTGAAATGTGGGAGATAAAAAGAAGATTCAGGAAAACCACAGGATAAAAGCTAAAGGAAAAATGTAATCCCAAAATAGCTCTGTTTGGAGTGTTCTTCGGGAAGAGTTATTATACTGTTCAGTATGGCAAAACATCAAAGAGGGAATATTTCAACCAAATTACTTGTGAGCTAAATTTCTAATCTTCTTCCAGATCATCCCAAGTTGCTGGTTTCCTTAATGTGGTCCCGTGGCCAAGCCTGGCAGGGGAAGGCTCAAGTGGAGAGGCTTTTCTTGTGCCAGCCTGGCACCACGGGCACAAAGCAGAACTGCTGCAGCTGTCCTTGCCACAGTGCTGCTGTCCCACTCCCAGCCACACAGCCCTGCTTCCTGCAGCATCTCCAACACTGGCATTTTCCTCTGCAAGGGGCTTCCCTTGTCCTCCCATTTGCACACAAATGGTCCCAGTCAAATCATGAGTGTCAGAATGTACCTTCAGTCCCCTCCAGCCCCACTGGTACCTGTTGGATTGTCAGTGGCCTGATCTCATGGACCTTTGCTGGCTCCAGGACTTGAGGAGAAACTGGCCAAACCTCTCTAAACAGAATTTTCCTCTATTCCTAAAGATCAGTACTGTTTTATTTACTTCAAGAAGTTCTAGTTGTGGCTTTAAGTATGTAATGTTATGGGTCAAGCTAAGGAAGCCATTTCAAGTTCTAGCCCAGGACATTGTCAGAGGAGGAGTTAAACAGCTTCTCATCAACAGAAATCCTGCTTCTTTGCATTCCTGCTTCTTCCTCGTGCCCCCCACTGCTCTCTCTCTCTCCCATACCCCTGCCCTTACAGAGCAAGTCCTTGAGATTAACCACAATATGATTACAATTTAATTGAGGCCAGCTTAGTGTGGGGACATCCTTTTAACTCAGGAGGCCTCAATTCCACAGAACCATAATGAACTAATAATGAATGTGCTAAAGTCATTAAATCAAAATTCATAAAAGGGTGAATATTGCTTTCTTTTATAATAAAGCAATTAAAATCCCATATACTATAATAGATACTACTAAGGTGCACTAAGTGTTCTTTAAGGAGGTTGGTGTTTAATGCCACCACACACGAATTTGGGGATCTTTTCAAAATAGGACTGCAACACTATTAATAGATGATCAGAACTCTTTTCATGTCTTCTCTGGCTCAGCATTATTGTCTGCTTTAACAAACACTGGCATGATTTCATTAGTACAGTTTATAGAATAATTGTAATAAATCATGACTTGCAGTATAACTAACTATGAAGCAGTGAAGCAGGGTGCCATTGCAGATCTGCTACTTGTCACTTTGGGTCCCTTCACTGTCCTTTTCATCATAACATCCCCTTCCCACCTCTAGTGCTCTGTTTCTTGGGGGTTAACAGCCCCAATTTATGGTAGCAGAGAAAGCATGAGGTGGGTACATCTGACTGTGCAAGTCAGGCCTAGCTGGGGTAAGAGTGCTCCAGAAAAATGCATGTCCTGCTGTATGACATGCACCTGTCTCTTCATGTGGTCCTTGCTCCAAGGAGAACTCAAGTGAGAAGCCCTGGATTATTTTAAACTTTGATCTCATTGCCACAGGTATTGGAAAGCTGATGGTTATACTTGGACTCAGAGAGGGAAAAGGTCAGTTACCAGACTTCAGCTGCATATTAGCCATGGTGGTCTGGAGACATCTTTCCAAAGAATTGTAGAATATCCTGAGTTGGAAGAGAACCACAGGAATCATCCAGTTCAACCCCTGGCTCTGCACAGAACAGGGCCAACAATCCCACCATGTATCTGAGAGCACTGTCTGGGCATTTCTTGAGCTCTGGCAGCCTTGGGGCCATGCCCATTCCCTGGGGAGCCTGTTCAGTGCCCCAGCACTCTCTGCAAGAAGAACCTTTTCCTAATACCCAGCCTAAACCTCCCCTGACACAGCTCCAACCACTCCCCCAGGTCCTGTCACTGGTCCCCAGAGCTGGGGCAGACCCAGAGCAGTTGGTGTTCCTGAGGCCTTGTCCCTCTCCCCTTGGCCCTGCCACAAAACACTCCCCAGCTCACAGCTGTACTTATTTCTGCTCAGCCCTTGCAAAGGGGCCATGTTGAAGACAGACCCACAGGGGAGCTGAACTCCTTGGTCCCCACACTCCAAAGATGCCTGGTGCCCAAGCTCAGGTTCCCACCTAGGAAAGCCCCTTCCTTGAAGGGCTCCAGCCCACCCATGCAAGGGGTGAGAAGAAAGAATAGGCACAAAGTAACTTGCATCAGATAAAAGAGCCAGAAGGAAACACAAACATCACCAGCCTCATGCCACTGCCAGACCTTGTGTCTCCCAAAGGCTTTTGGCCTTCATCCAGGAAAAAAATAATTATTGTGTGCCAAAAAGCTGGGATCTAAGCACAAGACACTTTATTGTTACTCACAAATCCACACAAGCAACAAATGTTCTTCTTCTTAATGACATAGTCATGAAAACCCAGAACTCTACAGGCTGCTCAGAAGAGAGATCAGTGTGCATCCCAGGGCAGGTGGGCATGGGCACCTGGATGAGGGAGAAGAGCAAATTGGCATAGGAAGAATTATGAAATTGTACATGGTGGAGTAGGGGATTATCTGCAGAACATGATATAAGAACAGACAGATTAAAGGAACACTAAATATTTATTACAAAGTCCTTCATATCATATGCAATAATACATGCCATAGCTGCTGCTGAATAATACAGGCAACAGCCAGTTACTGAGATTGCTCTCTGAGTTGGATAAAATAGAATTAGAGGCTTTTAGCCACTGGAGACTATGTGCTGTTATACATAATAATCAAAATCACTCAGAAAAGAGAGAGAAATAGCTCATTGATCATTATAACTACATCAGACAAAACATATTATGTCCAGGTTACCACAGGCCAGTGCTGTTCATGCAGGGTGGGGAGGCACCAGATAATCACAGTTCTTTTCCTCCCTGAATTTTGGAATGGATAAGCCCAAAGGAATACAAGGACTCCAGGCAATAAAGGATTAAAACTGGGGTCTCCTGATGATTCCAGGGGCTCTGCACTAGGCCACGAGCCAGTTTGCTGTACAGTGGCCTTAGAGGGAGGTGCAGTGTGCTTTGGGCACAGCCACAATGATTCTTCTTCTGTGGCCATGGCACAAACACACTCTTTAGGCTGATTCTAGAGCTGCAAGGAACAAAATTATATTGCAACCTAACAGTTTGTCTCACGAGCCCATTCCTTCTGCTCATGAACACAAGCAGGCAGAGGGGATGCACTCCTGGGTTCCATGAGTAGGCTAAAAATGAATTTACTGAAATGGAAATTCTCCTTGCTGTGGCAAATTAGCCCTCAATATCAACTCGGGTCTAACACCTTGTACACAGGCAGGAAAAGAGAGGGTTACCAAACAGACGTAACTTGTCATCATGCAGCTGCTCTGCACCTCCTTTCCAGAGCCAAGTCCCTTGTGCTGCTTTCACAGCCTGGCCAGGAGCTCCCAGCAAAATGAGACTTCCATTTGGCTGTGTAATGGTCACCAAAACCAGAGAGATCCTTTCCAGTTGTGGGGAAGGGGGGAAAAGGGAACAGAAAGAAAACCAGTTCAGGACTGGCACTTTTAACCAGACACAGTGATTTTTTCAGGACCACTGCCCAGTAGTGGGTACTGCCAAAGAATTACCTGGGATGGCAGTAAGATGGAAACACCATAACCTGTGTGTAGCAGCACCACAAACACAGAAATAATGGAAATCATAGAAATCACAGAATGGTCTGTGTTGGAAAGGACCTTAAAGATCATTCCCACACTCCCACCATGGGCAGGGACACCTTCCACTACCCCAGATTGCTCCAAGCCCTGACCAACCTGTCCTTGGGCACTGCCAGGGATCCAGGAGCAGCCACAGCTGCTCTGGGCACCCTGTTCCAGGGCCTCCCCACCCTCACAGAGAAGAATTTCTTCCTAATACATCATCTAAACCTACTCTCTGCCAGTTTGAGGCCATTCCCCCTTGTTCTGTCACTCCATGCCACGTAAACAGTTCCTCTCCAGTTTTCTTGTAGGATTCAGCAGATTTAGCAGAGTGAACTCTCCCCCCTCTGAATGCTATTCCCATATTTACTTCTGGGGGTTTTGCACAGGCAGTTCCACTTGCAGCAGCAGGAATTACCTCGAGCAGTCCACCATGAGCCAGGAGAACAGGGATCCCAAGGAGTGTTGTATCTCTCCATTTCTCATCTGTACTGAGCAGGCAAGAGCTGACTCACTGCAGGAAACCCAGGTGCTGAATTCATCTAACAAGCTGCTTAAAACTCCAAACAGATGTTTCTGTGTCTTTCCTGCTCCTTGTGCAGGCTGTGTGGAAGCACCAGCAGATTTACAAAAGAGCAGATGCATGAGCCATACATGCTTTAATATCAAGGCCCAAGTCATTGGGAAATGGTTTAGAACCACTCTGTGTCCACATATTTTGAGCAGTGTGCCATAAGAATATCAGATCAGCCTTGCCCATGATGGAAATTTAGATTGACCGGGCTGGAGTCAGAGTGGAGGCAGCAAAATTCCCACAGAAACTGGCAATTGTACCTGTCCTAGTGTGTTCCCTGCTCCTGCAATGACTCATGAAAATGTAGATTGGGCATTTAGGCTGGATCTCATCCAGTGCCTGGGGAGGTGTACAAAACAACTCTGACTTTAATGGATATTTTATCAGGGTCTTTAACTTTCCAAAGATGATGGAAGGATTGTAGATCGACCAGTAAACACTGTGACAGCTATTAGAGTCTGGAAAAGCTCATTCTCACACTACATCACTTTTTAGACTCACAGAGCAGTGAAAATTTGTCTCAGTATCCAAAATTTCTCACTACACTCTCACCAAACACCACAGTCCCCAAAACCCATGATACTGGTTTGAAGAGCAGATACAATTTAAAATCTCATTCCCAGAATTATGGCATGTTCCCAGTGTTCCCCAACATTTAGGATTTACTGCTTGCAATTTTTTAATGAAAACTACTACTTTCACAGGAAAAACTAAAATCTGACATTCTAATGTGCTCAGATATCTTCAGGAACTGAGCTTTAATGATAAATATGAAGATCAGACTTGTAGATTAAAGGAGATGAATCTCACCTGAGATTACAACAATCCCCATAGCTGCACCAAAGCACACGGATAGGATTCACACACGGGGTCCCAGGTGGTCCAGTGCCTTTTTTGGCTTCCTTATGAATAAAGCTGGAGCTCCTGGACTGTTGTGATTATTCAAATGCTTTAACAGTGGTTCTTAAGGCAACTGGAACACAATCACATGAGGGTAAATCAGCCAGCCACAGACCACAGCTCTAAGGTGGATCAGGGAAAGCATGCATTGAAAAATTTAATTTCTCCCAATTTGTCCATGGATCAAGGCATAGGATGAGGATGAACCTTCACAGTATTATCCTGATATTGTAAAAAAACCCTGGGTTTAAGGAAATTGGAGGTTGAGGTTGAAGTCCCAAAGACTCAAAGTTTCTGAACGTGTGGAACACCTGAACATGTAACCTTCTAGGTGGGTGTGTCCCAAATTACTGCCTCTGATGGAAAAAAACATATTGACTACAAGCACCAGAGAATCCTCAGGGAGAATTTTGCAAGCACCGAGCACACCGATGCCAGAGAACCACTTGTTTAATACACACAAGACAGACTTGTTTCCTAAGGTAATGCCTGATAATAGCCAGTTATTAATCCCTTCAACTGTAAATTGGATTTTCCAGGTACCACAGACATCATTGACAGGGAAGTCACTGAAGCCTGACAGTGGAGACTGCAGAGGAAATCCTGCTCTCACAGCAGTGCAGAGGAACTCTGTCCCTGCCTCTTACAGGGACACCATTCCACAACTCCGTGTGAGCTGCAGAGATTTCTACCAACTGGCTATCTCAGGGTTACCTTTTCAGAGACTTTCTTCCATCAAACATCCCAGGACATTTGTAAAGCCAGGAAGAGGTTTATAGCAAGCACTGGCTGTTGCTGCTTCACTTACACCCACTGCATTTTACATGTTGCATTTCCTGACAAAAATGGGTTCCCTTATTTCTGAGATACCAAACCTGCAAAGCAGAGCTCTAATGTATGAATTATACAGTTCTGCAAAAGCTATCATTATGTCCAGTTTTCTTGGCATTTCAATGTATAAACATTATCCCAAGGAGCTTTTATACTAATGGATAATTGCCTGCAGTGCACACTTAACCTTTGTCTACTTGAGTTGACTTGGTGGTGCTACCTACGTACATCAAATATCAATTCATCCAAATTGGCACCACATGAAAGGCATGTGGCCAAATTCCCTCCCTCCTGCAAAGATCAGCTCTACAGGATTTGAAGAGTGATGCAAAGGAGAGCCCGTGCCACTTAGACTAATTGGACTAGATCCTCCAATAGCCCATTCCACTTATGCCAGGAGAGATATCCTGAGTTTGGGCTAGCAGGAAATCAGGTACCATAAAAAATTGGTTATTGGACCCACACAGATTCCAATTAACTGCCAATAAACAATCTCTCCTGGTGTGACACATTATTCCTCTATTGAACATGAAGCTTCTTGGGAAAAAAACCCCAAGTTACATTTCATAAGGGCACATAAAGGCAGTGCACATCCTCCTCTATATGTAAAAGAGCTATGCTGATCTCCTTGCTCCAGGGAAATTAAATATGTCCTTAAATTTTGAGAGAAGAGGAACATGCAGGGATGTTAGAAATGGCCATTAGCTCCACTCCAACTCCTCCACCTGTGCTCCATGAGAAGTGGGACACCGAAGGTCACTTTTGGCTTGTATGGCATGTACAGGATAAGCCAGGCAGCAGCAAAGTGCTGTGGAGAAAACAGGAGCAGGGAGAAAACAAACACAACGGGTATGGGCACAGCAGCACTCGTGAGCTTTTCTGCAGCCAGAGGCCTTCAGGAATGAGAAGCAACCACAGATGAACAGAGCCAGCAGAGCTCTCCCACTGCCTGAGGGCTGTTCCAAGATGAAGCTGGCATCTGCAAGAAAGCAAAGTGCTCATATTTGGCTTTTCTCCTCAAAGATCTCGGGGCTTCCTACTGCCCCCAGGTTAGCTCAGGCTGACTCACCCACAGCAGCCATTGAGAGGCTGATGGAGGTGGCAGCCCCAGGGCTGGTGAAGGTGGCAGGCCCAGGGCTGATGGAGGTGGCAG
>VXAX01005179.1:31781-61138 GCA_013399835.1 Leptocoma aspasia | reverse complement strand
AACCAGGACTGGGAAATGCTGGGCTCTGTCCCCTCGGCAAGTGCAGCTCCCTGGAAAAGCTGGAGCCGTGTTTTCCTTCCTGAGAGGCCCTGGCCCAGCTGAGCCCGAGCTTTTGTGGGAAAGCTGCTGGGGGTTTTTCCTGTTCTCCCCCCATTTCTGTCACCTTATCCCAATCCATATCCATCGGTTTTGCCTCTGGATCGAGGGACAGCAGGGCCAGACTGGGCCTGCCCAGGGCCCTGCAGGGGACTCTGGTGTCTCTTGGCCTTTCCCCTGTGTGTGCAATGATCTCCTGCCTTTTAACGAGGTGAAATCATGGAATTCCAGTGCACAATTAAATTATGGTGCACAACTAGCTGCTGTTGCAATGGCAAAATGAACAATTAACGTCATGACTGTCTTGGTTTACAGTGACACAGGAGTGCTGCCTAATTAAATGATTCTATCGCTTCTAAATATGGATTATTTACATTAATATGAAAGCAAAGCTGGGTGGAACAGCCAAAACCCCCTGAGATTAGTGAATTACTACAGGATAATTGCATTTATGCACTTTTAAAAGCAAATTTTTAGTATTTTTTAAAAGGCTTTACCTGGGCTAAGGAAAGGAGAAGGAGAGACATGTGTGTTCCCACCCTGGAGCCAGGACTCTGCTCCAGCTCGTGCCAGCCCGAGCTCTCCTGATCTACATTTTATCTGCAATGCATCAGGAGTTTGTGCAGCCTTTTTTCTTTTTTTTTTCACTTGGCACAATTCCTGTGGCCTGTGCAGAGATGCAGCCTCACCACCCAGGTGCTACATTCCCTGTAACCCTTGCATTGCTGCTCCAGGAAAACCAAAGGATGCACTCCTAAACCCAAAAAACTTCCTGTGCTGAGGTAAATTCAAGTTACAACAGCTCTGAGGAGACTGTTCAAATGTAGAAGGATTCTTAAAGATTTTTTCAAGGCCAGAAAACAGTAATTCGTAAGATTTTTTAAGCCTAGAAAACTCAGTAGTTTTTAAGGGTTTTAAGCCCAGAAAACTCAGTGGTTTTAAAGAATTTTAAGCCCAGAAAACTCAGTGGTTTTTAAGAATTTTAAGCCCAGAAAACTCAGTGCATATGGGCAGGTATAGGCTCGATCTTCCAGGATCATGGAATTCGTGCCCCTGCCAGATTTCCTGGGTTTTGTAGGATTCCTCTTTTATAAATGTTCACAGTCTGTCATTTGCCTTGGCCTTTCATGAATCTGCTTATTTTGTAGTGCAGAATAAAAAAGAGATAAAAGCTAGTGATGGTAAAGAACTCTTGGGTGTATAAAGGGAGAAATCTTTTCTCTACACCAGTATTTGAAGGTTTTGGACAGAATTTTTTTTTCATCAGAGGCAACGTGGCTGTGCTCAAATCCCCATCAAGGTGCAGGAATTCAGGAAGGGTTAGCAGGTGTTGTCTCTTCCCATGCTGTGCCCTCTTTGGGTTCATTTCTCTGAATAAATTCAGAGAATTTATTCAGAGAAATGAACCAATTGAAAATTGGGTTCATTTCTCTGGACAAACTTAGGGCTGTTCCTAAAAGCTCTTCAAGTCTAGGTAAGGAAATCAAGGCAGAATCCTGGTTTTTACAGGCAAAAAAAGGTTAAGGGCAGTAAGATTTATCAGCAAAGGCTGCAGTGATGAGCTACCTCTGTGGTTTGGTATTTACAATTTGGATTTATAACTCAGGGAAATAACTGATGATAGATTTAAGTTCATGTGTGAAATCCTGAGGTTTATTGAAAGCATTTGCTTTTCAACACAAACTGGAGAAGCAAAATCTTCCCTGAGAGTCCCAATCCTCCTCTGTGGCTGCTTCCAAAACTCAGTCTTTTACAAAAATTCACTAAATTTAGTGTAAAGGAAGTTTAATTAAAAAGGACCAACCCAAATCCTACAGGAGGCTGGAAAAGTGGGAAAAAACTCCTCAAAGCCCTGACCAATGTTGTCTCCCTCTGCTCAAGGTTGGGTGAGTTGCAGGTGGATGAATCTGGAATAAAATGGGTTAATTTAATGGGTTTTGGGTTTTCTGCAGGTTTCCAAGTGCTATTTTCAATGTCAAAGGTGACTTGGAAAATATTACAGATAATCTGGATCTACAGAAGGGGGAATATCCCAAAGGGGTGTAAATCCCTCCTGATGAAGATACTTCACTTGGAGCATTTTAAATTTCCTTTTTGGGTTCTAATTCTTTACATTTTATANTTGGTGGTGTCAGTGTGTTGCTGGTGACCAACACTGACAGTGAAATTTCCCAAAATGCCACTTTAGGAAGAAGCAATTCCCATGGAAACATTCCATGGTTTCCTTCTGGCTGCAGCTCCTTGATCTTCCCAATTCCTGAGCATCTCAAAGCCAAACTGGAATTAATGGTAAAGGACCCTGAAGAACAAAACCATTTAAGATTATGAAGATGTATATGGGTATGATGTATTTAAAAATGTGTTTTTTGCACACTTAACATTTTTCCTGACTGGAAGCCTTAATGTCTGATTGAAGGTTGTTCATGACACATCTCTGGAGATGGAAGAAACAATAAAAGTGATTTAACAAGAAGAAAAAAAAAGAGAGGCAGCAATAAATTTGAACATTGTCTGGGTTTCAGCTGCCATAGATTGTGGGGATAATGGCACATTAATGCACAAATCAATAGCCAGAATTAAAGCCAGTTCCCAGTCAGGCTCCTCAAAGCTCTGCCAACCTTAACCCTGTTTTTGCTCTCTTGGAGAAAGAGTGAAAGGTGTGGATGTGAAGTGAAGTGAAGGGTGCTGGATGTGCTGCTGGTGTGGAACCTTACAGAGAGCAGCTAATCCTGTTCTCCTGGGAATTCTGTCAGGACTGAGGCAGGAATTGTGACCCTTTGCTCAGAGCCTTTGCTGGGCATTTTGCAGCTCATTTTTGGGGCTGGCAGCAGAGAATCCTCTAGCTTTCCCTGGATTCAGAGGAGCAGGAATGGGAGCAGAGAACCCTCCAGCTCTCCCTGGATCCTATGGAGCAGAAAAGGGAGCAGAGAACCCTCCAGCTCTCCCTGGATTCAGAGGAGCAGGAAAGGGAGCAGAGAACCCTCCAGCTCTCCCTGGATTCAGAGGAGCAGGAATGGGAGCAGAGAACCCTCCAGCTCTCCCTGGATTCAGAGGAGAAGAACAGGGAGCAGCTGGAGCAGGAACGGGAGCAGAGCTGTTCATACCTGGCCTGCCATCCCCTCTGAGCTGGACAGGTTCATCTGGGGCCAGGAGGGCCATTTTTGGGGACACGGCTCATCAGGGCTCTGCTGCTTAACGGGTTGTGACTGAACTGCTCCTCTGCTCTGTCCCTGAGTGGGAGCACGGGAGGTGAAGTGAGGGCCCAGACAGAGGGGATGGTGCAGAGCTTTGTCTGCCCTTCAAGCTGTGAAATGTCTGTCAGGGGCTGTTTGCACAGAACCCGGCTCTGGGATCTGCTGGTTTTGTCGTGGCATCCAAAAAAATACGGATGAAACGTTTGGGAACTTGGCCTTGAATGCATGAATTCATCTCCAAGGTCTGTCACGTGTTAAAGCCAGTCTGGGTGGGCTTGGAGCACCCTGGGACACACACTGGGAGGTGTCCCTGCCCATGGCAGGGGTGGCACTGGATGGGATTTAAGGTCCCTCCCAACCCAACCCATTCCATGTTCCATGTTCAGGCTTTTGGAGATGCATCAGTGCCTGGATGTGGATCCCAAATGGGTCATCCCCATTCAGGCACAGCTCATTTCTCCCTCTCAGTTTCTGTGGGAGGCTCAGTTTGCTGAGCACAGCTGATCTGGGCAGCCCTGGGACCTGGTACTGTTTGGCTTCTGCTTTCTGAGTTTCACAGAATCCTGGAATGGTTGGATTGGAAGAGAACTTAAATCCCATCCCTTAAGGTGGAACTTAAGTTCCACCCCTGCCATGGCAGGGGCACCTCCCACTGTCCCAGGGTGCTCCCACCTGGCCTTGGGCACTGCCAGGGATCCAGGGGAGCCACAGCTTCTCTGGGAATTCCATCCCAGCTCCTCCCCACCCTCACAGGGAGCAATTCCTTCCCAATATCCCACCCATCCCTGCCCTCTGGCAGTGAGAAGCCATTCCCTGTGTCCTGCCTCCACCCCTTGTCCAAAGTCTCTCTCCATCCTTTTTCTTTCTGAGACCCCCGTCCTGCTCCCACCTGGCTTTTGTCCTTTACCTGGGCAAGGAAAGAAACCACAAATCAGCTGGATTTGGGAAGTCCAGATTCCTCCTGCCATAAACCAGCAAGTTTTCTATTTTTCAGTCTCCCTACCACAAAAATTACTTTTGCTCCACTCTTCTCTCAGTTTTATTGGAGTTCCTCATGGAATGCTGTCCCTCTGTGCTGTGCTGGCTCCTGCACTGCTGGAGCTCCCCCAGCCCCATCTGTTCCTGCCCCGGGATTCCCGATTTCAGTTTTATTTCAGTTTGTCCCTTTGGCTGCAGGAAGAGCTGAGCTGGTGGCAGTAGATGGCACTGTCTCAATCCTGCTCGGCCCGAGCTGGGCGTGCAGGGGGCTGGAGCCACCAGCGGGGGTGGAGGAGCTGGGAAAGGGCTGCAGGTGATGGGAAAGGGATTCAGGTGGCTGGGAAATGGGTGCAGGTGATGGGAAAGGGATTTGGGTGATGGAAAAGGGATTCGGGTGATGGAAAAGGGATTCAGGTGACGGAAAAGGGATTCAGGTGATTGGCAAAGGAGTGCAGGTACTGGAAAGGGGTGCAGCTGATGGGCAAAGGGGTGCAGGTGCTGGAAAGGGGTGCAGGTGATGGAAAAATGCTTCAGGTGGGCTCTGGNGCCCCATCTGTTCCTGCCCCGGGATTCCCGATTTCAGTTTTATTTCAGTTTGTCCCTTTGGCTGCAGGAAGAGCTGAGCTGGTGGCAGTAGATGGCACTGTCTCAATCCTGCTCGGCCCGAGCTGGGCGTGCAGGGGGCTGGAGCCACCAGCGGGGGTGGAGGAGCTGGGAAAGGGCTGCAGGTGATGGGAAAGGGATTTGGGTGATGGAAAAGGGATTCAGGTGGCTGGGAAATGGGTGCAGGTGATGGGAAAGGGATTTGGGTGATGGAAAAGGGATTCAGGTGGCTGGGAAATGGGTGCAGGTGATGGGAAAGGGATTTGGGTGATGGAAAAGGGATTCGGGTGATGGAAAAGGGATTCAGGTGACGGAAAAGGGATTCAGGTGATTGGCAAAGGAGTGCAGGTACTGGAAAGGGGTGCAGCTGATGGGCAAAGGGGTGCAGGTGCTGGAAAGGGGTGCAGGTGATGGAAAAATGCTTCAGGTGGGCTCTGGGGGCTGCCCAGGGCTCTGCTGTGTCTGAGCCCACCCGGGTGACAAACAGGGGCTGCTTGGCAGGGCACCAGCCCCAGGACTGATCTCCTCAGCCCCACAAGTGTCCTTACCCCTCTGGGCTCTGCCATGGAGTTCAGCCCCAGCTCTGGCAGGGGCTGTGGTTCCTGCAGCACTTCCACACTCTCCTTCCCCCACAGCTGCCTGGGAATTGCAGCAGGATATTATCCTGGAGATTTGCATTGTGCTGCTTCAAGAAGATTCTTGCCCTTTGTCCTGTTCTGTTGCTTAGGATAAATAAATAAAGCCTCTATTTCCCTTTATCCCCATAAATATATTCCAGCTCCCTCCCCTGTGCTCCTGCCCTTCAACCTATCATTAATGATTTTCCTGTTGTTGTTTTTAAATATCAACCCCCCAAATGCACTTTTACAGCTGGTACAACCCCCTCAGCATGTGTTTGACATCCAAACCTCTTCCTGTGCTTATCCTGAATTTATTCCCAGCCATGGGGATGTAGAACTGAAAAACTCGGTGGTGAATTTGGAGGTGTGAGGAATTCATCAACAGGGTTTGATCTCCAAAAACACCAATTCAGCATTGCTGTTATTGGTAGAGGAAAAGCTGATAATCAAAGGGATGCTTGGTTAAACTGGAATTCTTGTTCCATCCTTTAAAACTCTCAGAGGTTTTCAGTCATGTCTTTACACTGAGTTTTTATTTGTTTTTCTAGAAAAGGACCTCTTGAGGGAATTCCAAATCATTGTTTGTAGCAATGGGATTGTCCCACTCTGTTGTTTCCTTGTGAAAATGCTGCAAACTGGGAGAAATCTCCTTCCCCAGCTGAATTCCAGAGATTTCAGATAAAAAGTTGCAATTGTAAATCTTGTTCTATTTTCTTTGTAGTATTTTATTTTCTTTTGGTAGGAAACCCAGGATCAGGGATTTCCTGAGGGTGGAAACAGTGACTGGCAAAGATCTCTCAGCTGAGGCAAACTGGCACCAGTGAAACATTTCTTACTGGGAAGGAAGAGAATTTTGCGGGAGTTTTGTCACCTTTTTTGGAGTTTATTTGCACACCTTCAAGAGGGAGCCATGAAAAAATTCTCCTGGGAGATTAAAAAGCTGAAGGAAGTGGAAATGAAGCCAAATTCTGCAGTTTGGAAGGAGATAATCTGCAATCGTTTGGCCCAGGGAAGGGAATTTAGTTAATGGGAACAGCAGCTTTGTCCCTGAGTGACAGTGACCTTCAGGGACAGGGGACAGTGATGTCCAAGGGTTTTATCAGCACTTCCCCAGCTGCTTTCCCTACCCAGCACTTCCAAGAGGGTCCTGGAACACTCTGGGAATATTTGATGTGGAGCTGGATGGAATTTCAATCACCACAGGAGGGAATTCGGGATCAGGGTGCTGCACTTGGGGGATGATTTTGTGGATTTAGTTCTTCTTTAACTACCCAGCAAAACCGAAAATGCCGTGTTTGGGCAGGAATAGAAAACTGTAATTTGTGCAGGAGCTCGTTGTAAAGTTATCCTGGAGCAAGATGGGATTTGAATGCGACAGCAGAGTTACCGCAGAAGGGATCTGGGCAAAGAGCTGCTCCCAGCATTTTAAGGGATGGATTTGGGAACGATACTGAGTGAAAATCCAGTCCTCTCCATTTTGTTTCTTTGTGCTTATTTTGTTGAAATGATGATTTTAAATCCCTTTTTGAACATTAACTGTTCTATTATTCCAACTATTCCAAATTTAGGGCTTGCTTTGTCCAGCTTCCATCCTCCTCCGACTGAAAAATAACGGAGAACCACTTTTTATATCTCTTTTTTTGACCTATAACCATGAAATGTTTGTAAAAGGTGATGTGTGAGTGTCAGGGGTGCAGCAAATCTCCAGGTTTCTTCCATCAGCTCTTGGCCAGCTCCTGCTTTCCTCACACCTTTTGCATTATTGATAATAAAAGCTCAGCCACCAAGTATTAAAACCAGCGAAAAAAGGGAGGTTTAATTGCAGAAAGGTCAGAGTCAGCAGAAAATAAATGTGACTTTACAGCTTCCAATGGCAATTCCAGCCTCCTGCCCCCCCATCTGCCACTCCAGCCCTGCACAGAGCGAGCAGAGTTCAGGATTTTGTCATGATTTGGGGGGAAGAACTCAGACTTGAGAGATTATCTTGCAAAAGAAGCCTTACATACAACAAATTAGCATAAAAAAACCAGCGAAGTTCAGGATTCTGGGAGATTTTCCTCACTCTGCTGAATGCTGGCTTTGCCTGGAAGCTTCAGCACTTGGAGTTTTGCCCAGCTGAAATCTCAGCCCCATTTGAGAGCTGACAAAACAATACCTGTTAACCATCAAAACAGCCTTGTTTGCTGGGAAACACAGCAGATTCCTTAAAAATCATGGAAAAACTGTCATGGATACATTAGGGGATTGTGTGGTGGAGAATTCCATGCCCAGAAATGAAATGGAAACCTTTCCTTGNCTGCTGCCCATCCCCTGGCAGTTTGCAATTGGGAATGAACATTCATGGAATCCAGGAACGCTTTGGGTCGGAAAGGACCTAAAAATCATCTTTTTCCATCCCTGTCATGGGCAGGGACACCTCCCACTATCCCAGGGTGCTCCAGCCTGGCCTTGGACACTTCCAGGGATGGAGCAGCCACAGCTCCCTGGGAATTCCATCCCTCCCCACCCTCATGCTGGGAATTGCTGCCCAATATCCCATCTAACCCAGTGTTCTTTCCCATTAAAGCCATTCCCCCTCATCCTGTCACTATTTAATGCTACACTCCTGATCACAACTTAATGCAATGAAATTTCTTTAAATTCTGGAATATTTGCTTTGACCTGAGCCCTTTGTTGGGCTCTGGTGGGATTTTCCAGCACCCCAGGCTGTGTCTGGACTCTCTCCAGTGGCCAAATCCTGCAGGTTCCAGGGGAGGAGCCCCTTCCTTCCCTGACTCTGCTCCCTTCAGTAAATTCAGGTTTTCCCACCAGTTTTGAGGGGAGTTTTCAGGAGTTATTTCACTTTCAAGTCCCCCTGTCCTGTGGCTACAGAGGGGCTCTTCAAGGCTGCTCTGCCCAGGTGACCTTTGGTGCTCTGCCCTCGCATGGAAGTGTTTGCACCTCTAAGAACTGAATTCCTTTTTTCTCCCTCTGCCCGGCTTCTTCTGCTTTCAGGGGAAATGTTTCAACTCTCTGTGCACCTTTGAAAATCGACTTTCAAAGGGTTTGATGGCAACCCGGGAGAGTTGATCTCTGCAGCTCATTCCAGGTTATTTTACACAACTTCACCTGCTTAAATATAAAATATAACCCAGAAACTGCCATGGGGATGGATTTGCCTTGGGAAGTACAAAATCATTTACCTAATCCTCATCAAGGACCAACCTCCGGCCTGTTTGAGATGCTGTAAGAGCATTCCAAGGGAGTAAAAACCAGTTTTAAGGATATTCCTCACAGTACCAAGTGACTGAAGAGCTTTAAAAGTCTTTTCTCACTGACTCTTCGTGTTTACATTGATCTCGCAAATTCCATTTATCGCTTATAGTCATTATTAGCAGGAGAGACAGAAATTTGCTCCCTGTGTTAAATTATTTTTGTCACTTGACAGTTTTTGCCTTAAACTCTGTTATCAAAGACTTTAAGGGAACTGGGAAATGGGTTTTCATCCTCATGCAAAGACTGTAATTATATTTGTGGGAAGGTTTTGTGTTTTTCGCTGTTTCTCAGAGTAATTTTTCTGCTAGCTTTTCACCAAAAATAAGTTTATCTTTTCCCCCAACAGCACCACACCTCCATGTAATGCTGGGTAAGTTCTAGGGTACAAGTCTGTGCTGAGGATGTGGAATGGTGCAATCAGTGTCTCAAGGGAGGGCAGAGGGGATGGAATTTTGTTCCCAGCCTGGAGGGACCCATCACAGAACCTCTGTTTATTGAATCAGGCTGTGATTTAAGAAGTGATCTCTTCACTGGAGACAGAAAAATCTCATTTTTAACTGGGTATTCCTCATCCACAAATGGAATTTTTCTTGTGGCACTGAGGCATCAGTTTAAAAGAATGAATAAAATCAGATCTTCTAGTTCATGATGGGACTCTGCTGCAGAAAATTTAGGTGAAAGCCAGTGGAAAATCTTCTCTCTGCAGGAACTGTGTGTGCAGGGCATGGGGAGGGGTTTCAGGAGAATTTGAGGAGCCCCAGAGCAGCTGTGGCTGCCTCTGAATCCCTGGAAGGGCCCAAGGCCAGGATGGAGCACCCTGGGACAGCGCAAGGTGTCACTGCCCGTGGCAGAGATCAACTTTAAGGTCCCCAAACCATTCCTGGATCCTATGGAAGGTCTGGGTCTGGAATCTCTGCTCCAGGAGGAAACCTGCTGCTCCCTGGGGCTCTTTCCCTGCAGCTCCTTTCCTGAGTGATCTTTAGGGTAACATATCCATGGATTTCCAGCTCTCCTCTGGCAAAGGTGCCAAGTCCAGCCGTGCCTGTGGCGGAGCAGTTCCCGTGCCAGGGCAGCTCCTGCCACCCACAGCTGCCTCCAGGCACAGCCTGGGCCAGCTCCTGTTGCAAGAACACATTAGAAGTTTCTCTGCATGCAGGCCTGCAGAAAATTCTTCCCGTGGGAAAGCATCTTTTACTGTCTTTTACTCTGTACAAGTTTCTGTAAACAAAATCTCTGAGCTGTGTTCAAGGACATTTGGATTTCTCTGCCTGTCTCCTATTAATGGGAGATGGGGGTTTTTCTTCCTCTCAGCCTATGAGGTGAAAAGTTGTTATCTCTGATTTTTAAGCTATTCTGGCATTCCTTGGTTGGAGCTTGAGGCAGGAGCTTCAGGTTGGCCGGACTGGGCAGATAATAGCCCTAATCCTTTGAATCATGAAATCATGTTAATAAATCATATTTAGCCTTCTGATATTATTGTCAAGAGTCCTTTGTTAATGAACAGACCACGGCAATAATCTCCAGTGTCTGAGCAGCTTTTCCAGGCTCACAGAGCTCCAGCTGTGCCGTGGGGGATGGCAGGGGGGACAGGGGCTGCCCTGGGGGTGTCACCAACACCAGCTTGGCTGTGACCTGGAGCATCCCTGCTGCTCCTGTGGCTGCCAAAGCAGGGAGCCTTGAGACTGCTCCTGTGCATCTTTAATTCTGGCCTAAAAACACTCACCTGCACAAAAATCTGAAGTGAGCTCTGTAACCACTTATCAAAATTCCAGTGCTGCTGGCTCAGTGATTCTCCCCAGAATGGAAGTTATAAATATTTTGTAAATGGGCTCAGAAAAACCCCGCTTTCAGGAGAGACAGTGCTCATGGAATTCTGGAATGATTTGGGTGGGATAGGACCATAAAGTCATCCAGTTCCACCCCTGCCATGGGCAGGGACACCTTCCACTCTCCCAGAGTGCTCCAAGCCCTGTCCAGCCTGGCCTTGGACACTCTCAGGGATGGGGTATCCATGGATTGTCCAGTGATGATGCAGATAAAACCCACCACGAGCTCCCTGGGAATTTCCACTCCAATACACACAATAATGAATGATAACAATGGAAACCAGATCATTGGGTAGAAATCACAGATTTAAGTAAATCCATTGCATTGGGACTCCTCATTTGCCTGAAGATAAGCTGTGCCTAATTACTTTATTTCAGGGTGTATCTCTGTCTCAGGCTCTTTTTGCTGTGGTTTGTGAGGGACAAGAGCCTGACCAAGAGAAATTCTGTGACCAACTGGTGAAGGAGCAATTTGAGTCCTTTTCTCTTCCCAAATCCCAGAGGCTGGGGCTGGATTCTGGCCCTGCACCTTCAGCTGATGCTGGAGCAGCTCCTGCCTTGATTTTTGCCCAGCCAAGCTTGGGAACTGGCCAGGAACCCGGGGCTGTGGAGCAGCCAGTGCCCTGCAGCAGCCGCGGCTCCTTCGCTGCAGCAACACCGGCCCAGCCCGCCAGAGGAGGGGAGCACAGCTGGCCCACAGCTGGCCCACAGCTGGCTCACTGCTGATCCACAGCTGGCCCACAGCTGGCTCACTGCTGGCCCACTGCTGGCCCACAACTGGCTCACAGCTGGCCCACAGCTGGCTCACAGCTGGCTCAGGGCTGCCCCAAATTCCCAGCAATCAATAACCCAGTAGCACACTCCCAGATGTTCATGAGCAAGGGGAAAGCCAGGCTGGATTGTCCCTGGTTTTTCAGGATTCCTGTCCCCAAACATGGGTACTAGCAGCTGGAATTTGTTTTTGGAGGGACATTGATCCTGTCCCAGTTGGGACAGGGATGAGCAGCAGGGAAGGAATTCCTTGATAAATTCTTCTTAACTGGAAGGACTCATTATTAAATGCAGTGTGCTCTTCAATAACCTGTTAGTTTTATATTTTTAAAATTTTCTACCCTCCTCCCTTGGCAATCCAAGCCTGCCATAAATCAGAATTCATTGTTACCTGTCCAATGCTTTGCAAGGCCCCAAGGAAGGGTTAAGCAGGGCTGGAGATTGATTTTGTGTTTTCAAGCCTGGAGTGTGTGTCAGCAACAAGGGATGGAACTTAATCCTGAATATTCTCCTGGCTGGCAAGGAGCAAAAGGAAAAATCAAAGGTGAGGACATGAGAGCTGTGCGATCTTGCAAGGCAGCTGCAAACTGCTCTTTTTTCTTTAATTAAAAAGAGAAACCTTTCATAGCAGCCCAGAAGAAGAGAGGACTTGGGGGAATGAGTTATTTTCTTGTGTGAGTCACTCTCCCAGCAGAGGGAAGTGCTGCAGCTTTGAGAAATGGCTCAGACCAACAACCTGAGCTTAACTTTGGGTCCCATGAAGGCCCAGGTCAAGCTGGGTTTTCCTTTGCAGCACACTCAGTTATTCAAAAAGTGGGAAAATACCTAAATTGAGGTGAGAAAACAGTTATTTCCCCAAAAATTATCACTTTTTAGTATCTGAAGTTTGGAGCTGCTGCACTTCAGCACCTGGGTCAGCTTAACCAAAATATTTCTGACCTGTAGGAAATGATCCCACTTATCCCCAGAGGAGATTGCCATGGATGTGGCAGGAAAACGGAATTTTTAAAGTCAGTGTAGCTGTTGTAGAATTTGAAGAATGGTTTTGTGCATTTCTGCTTTTGCAGCCACTACCATAAATTAGAAAAAGAAATTATAGATCTTCAGGGCTGTGAATGATCTCAGAGAGAGACAAAACAAAGTCTTTAAGCTTGGAAAAAAGAGCAGGAATTTCTTGTTTTCCTTCTTTGCTCTGGTCAGTGCGGGGAGGTGGGAGCAGAGCAGAGCCCAGAGGCGCTGGGTTGGAGACCACAAAAACCCTGCTGGTTTTATAGACCTGAGCAAGCATTGACAGGCACAACAATAACTCAATTAATGCACGTGTTAATGGCATTTGGAAAGCGATTTCAGAGCCGTGTGGGGCACAGGAGGAGAGGGACGGAAGGTTTTAAAAATGCATGAGGAGCCAGAGCTGCAGGAGCAGATTTTGCTGATGAGGAGGAAAAACAGAGTCACCGTCGGTGTCCTGTGAGCTGGGGCTGTGTCCTCACAGAGGATTTGTTACATGATCCACAAATTGTTTCTCTGTCCCAGCACAGCTCATTAATCATGCATTAGCCCTCGTTAAATTCCTTTAACTAAATCTTGTTCTGGGTGCTGCTGGTGCCCAGCACATCCGCTGGGAAATCTGCTTTGCCCTCTCCCTTCAATTACGTGGGTGATTCCCCCATCCAGGGTAATCAGGAGGGTAAAACACAATTTTCCTGCTCCTGGGCACCAGGGAGGTTTGAGTTGGGAAGTTCAAGGCTTGTGCAGGGGGAGGGACAGATCTTGATTCCTCCCACTCCCTGGTTTGGGAAATGTGGGATGCTGAACATCTCAGCTGCAGCAAAATTCTGTGATCACACAAGTGCAGGAGTGGGTTTAGACAAAATCCTTTTTGTTTGGGCATTTCTAGAAGGACCAGAGTGGTTTGGAAGATGAGATCCACAGATGCTCCCAGTCAGGATGAGCCACTTAAGACAATTAAAGCAGGATTTGCAAAAGCAGCTCAATTATGATACTTTTTTCCCCTGGAGAGGCACCAGACTGATTTATTTCCTTGCATCATCTGAAAAGTGAGAATATCACTCTCTCCAAATAATAATTAGAATCTGCAGTGCCTCAGTGTGGGAGGAATTCTCAGCAACTTTGCTGACCTTTGGATGAAGGAGCTGCCAGAGTTCAATGTCACAATGACGCCTCCAGAGGGGATTTGGGGCAGGAATGTGGCTCTGGAAGTCCAGAACCCGTGGGGTGGGACAAGGTGGATTCATCACCAGCTTTTGGTCCAATTTCACCTTTCTCTGTGTGACAAGTGATGATGCAGCACTTTGTTCCTCCTGATGGAATGGATTCCCTCCAGAAGGGATCCTGCCATCCATAATAAGTTGGGAAGATGCATTAGGGATGGGAGGGATCCATTTTTCAGGTTTTAAGCAGAGGTGTCTCCTTTAGGGCTCGGTGTTGTGCTGTGGGTTGGGTTCCCGTGGAGCTCCAAAGTCCCAGTTCAGAAAAGTCCTGGTGGTGTTTTAAACAAAGTCTGGAAAGTGGGAAAGGAGAGAAAACAAAGAGTACAAAAGTTTCCTCAACTCCTTTTCCTTGAACATCTCTCTGTTATTTTCATTCTGACTGATGTGGTGATCAGGAGCTCCAGTGACACAAAATGTTCTTTACAGAGTGGTTGTTTTCAGAATTTATCCAATTGCCACTTGGCAAAACGCAAATGATGACTCCTCAGCAATTCCATCCTATTACAATAAAAACAACAACCCAAACTCACATTTCACAACACCCCACTCTACTAAAACATGGAATTTACAGAGATTAATTCCCCAGCTGAATCAGACTGTGAGAGATTAATGCTTGGAAAGATGTTTCTGTTGTTACTTTTCAAGCTCAATAATATCCTCACACTTTGTGTTTCCCATGTGCTCACTCCAACAATTATTAATTTTGACTTACAGACAATTAGTTTCTAATTCCATTGGACTTTGTGGGGTTGCAGAAATGCTGTTACTGCCAATTGCAGTGAATGCTGCAATTTACCTTTCCCTAGACAATGATTCATTAATCTCAGTGTTTAATCCTGTGAAATATTGATATGAAATACTCTGAGTGATTATTCCAGCTCCTCCAGTCCTGGCAGTTGCTTCCCATATTTTCCAGATGTTATTTTGGGGTTTGTTGCTTCAGTAAGTTCAGAATTCAGAAAGCTTCAGGTGGAGTTAAACAGAAATTTCATTTCAAAGTGAGTGTTATGAAAATTCACTTTTAATCACCCCAGTCTCAAAACATGTTGCTCACTGAAATTTGACTTTTAAAACACCAAAGAGCATCATTGTGGGGAGGAACAGGATGTTTTGGAGAGGGGAGGCTTTGAAGGAAGTGTTTTCCTTGCTATTTGAAAGGAGAACACAAGAAGAAAGTCGTGGTGTTTTTTGCTGGAAAAAAGGATTTGCTTGGTATCTGAAATAAAAACACAAGAAGAAAGTGGGTTTGAAGCACTCCAAGATCAGAAAGGTCCAAAATTTCCTATCCAGGCTGGATTATTTTTCCATTTTGTTGGGATTTGGCTTGTTTGAGCTCACGGGGTGGTAAAGTTGGGAGTGTTGGGAGCGTCCTGAGGACTCGGGGTCAGGATTGCTTTGTAACCCGAAAAAAGGGCTTGGGGGCAGCCAAAAGTGCTGGGTTTGTCCATCCCTGCAGGCTCAGCTGGATAAGGATGAAGGACCGTTCTGCTACCCTAATTAACACCTGGATTAAGAGGTTTTCAAGGGAAGCTGTGGCTGTCCCATCCTTGGAAGTGTCCAAGGCCAGGCTGGAGTACCCTGGGATAGTAGGAGGTGTCCCTGCTCAGGGCAGGCATGGAAAAAGATGATTTTCACCTCCTTTCCAGCCTAAACCACTCCTTGTTTCTGTGAATCCTCATTTCCAATGGAAACCTGCTCTGCTGCTTTAGTTCCAGAGGAAATGCTGGTTCTGATCTCCACGTTTGGGGAGAATCACTGGAGAAACTCTGTGTTATCCACAAACCCCAGCCCTGGGGGCTGTTCCCTGCATCGGCTCCAGCCTGGGGCCAGGCACTTCTGGCTCTCTCCCAGGCTCACTCTGGTGCCTCTGCCCAGCATAAAATGAAATCCTGGTGACTCCACAGGGAAGGGATTATCTGGCTCAAGATGTCACAGCTGAGGCAGAACTGAGGCAGCCGCGAGGTTTTTCTGTAAGACCCTGGTTGGGGCTTTTTGTTTTGATCAAAAGGTTTGGAGTTCTCCAATGGAAAAGCAATCTTCGGGGAAGCTGATTAAAGCCCAGGACTTTTTATAGCTGTCAGGGATGAGGCTGGGGCTGCTTTTGGCTGCCTTTGATTTCCCATCCCAAGGGATCCGGTGCCCACTCAGGGCTGAGCAATCCTGGCCCTGCTGCTGCTGCTGTTGGGAAATGCTTCCCATCCTTTGTTTATCCTCTTTTCTTCCTTCAGAGAGGCCGTGGCAAAGGTTTTTTCCAAGTGCATTGTGGGGACAAATCCAGTCCTGGGGAGTTTTTCCCCTTTCCCTGCTCAGACAAGGAGCTCCCTGGGGGTGGGAGCAAATCCAGTGCTGATCCTCCTCCTCCTGAGTTGGGAACAGTGAAATATTTTCACTACAATGATTCCTGATCTTCCAAACCCACAGGACTCATTCCTTGGATGTGGAGTGTGAGAAAAAACAACACCAGACTTGTGTTTTTTCTAATAACTTCATTTTCTGCCACTTTTTAGATGAATAAAAAATATATTAAAATATTTTCTGCCCTCCATTGTGTTGGTGGGTGGTACTTTGAGAAGGAGCACTGGAAGATGATCCCTCTCCCATCCCACACCCTGCACACCTGGGTGCTGTAATTACAGGTAGAGGACAGTCCTTGTTGTTATGAATCAAACACCCCCAGATCCTCTCACTTGGTTTCTGAGTGGAGATTTCCAAGGTTTTCCAGATGGAAACAAAGCCAGAGGTTTCCTGACCTCTCCGTCCCTCCCCATGGTTTCCATGACGAACAGTTGGTGTTTCTCCTGGGAGAAATGTCCCCAAAAGTGACATTATTTTGTTCTAATGAGGAGCTGCTTCTTCCAGCTGCAGTGCAGAGGCCTTTAATTAAACACCATCCTCTTAATCAAAGCCTCAGCTTTTGGAGATGTCACCTTGCGGAGCTTGATTGGATTTTACTCTGCTGAGGAGGGGATCAATTTCTCTCCTGGTTGTTGGCTGAGAGGGTTTGCATTAATAACAGAAATGGAAATTGCTCTTGGAAGAGCTCCTCCTTGGGTGGATCTGGCTGCTCTTGCCAGGTCTGTGTTCTTGGCTCTGGAGCTGACTTGCTGATGACTTTGGCGTGTTCTGGGCTCGGTTTTCCCTCCATCACTTTCCTGTGCCAGTTCCTCCCCTGTGGAATGCCAGCAGCTCTTCCCTAAACTCAGAATCATGGAAACATGGAATGGGTTGGCTTGAAGGGACCTCAAATGGTCCAGTGCCACCCCTACCATGGGCAGGGCCACCTCCCACTGTCCCATGGTGCTGCAGCCTGGCCTTGGACACTTCCAGGGATCCAGGGACAGCCACAGCTGCTCTGGGAATCCCATCCCAACACCCTCACAGGGAGGAACTTCTCCCAGATATCCAATCTAAACCTCTCCTCTTCCAGCTTAAAGCCCTTCCCTCTTGTCCTGTCACCAGGGAATGACTTTAAACCAAAAGAGACACAGTTTATCCGAAACATTGGGAATTTGCCCTTGCAAAAAGCCCCTCTCCAGCTTCCTTTAGGTCCAGCAGCTTTTCCCAAACCCCAATCCCATGGCTACTGCCAGGCATCCCTCACAGGCCGTGCTGTGTGTGACCAGCTCCATGCTGGCAGGGCTGCTTGCCTCCAGAGCTCACTTCGCAGCAGCCCAGCACGAGGGGAGATGGAAATGTGCTCCAAGGCCAGACCTGGCCCCGTGGGGCAGCGGGGGCTCCTCGGGCCCTGGAGGCAGTGCCCTGCACTAAGTGCCTCTGACACATTGCGTGACTGCTGCTCCTGCAGCTCCCACTCATCCAGCCCTGAAATATTGATGGTCCACAGCAGCGCCGGCTGGAGTGGAACTGCTCAGGTAGAAAATGCAGCTCTGCAGCGAATCCGTGCCTGGATGTTCCACAGGGACACCTGAGGAGTCTCAGGGCTGGATTATTGATGGCCCAGGTGCTGCTCCCACACCCTCACGTTAATGCAGCTCCTTCCCAGCCCCTGGGGGCTCTGGATTCTCATGCTCTGTGCAGGTTGTGTGGGGTAAATCTGTCCTGTCAGCTCTTCTGGGACACGTTTCTGCTGCAGGGGATGGGAGGGAGCTTTCCTCTCACTCTGTAGTGAAGCAGCTTTTTTTGTGGCTGGGGGGTGTGTGAGGAGTGAGCACGGCATGGCTGGTGTCCTCAGGATCCAGGCCTGGAGCAGTCTGGGACATGGCAGGTGGCCCTGCCCATGGAACTGCAGCATTTTCAGCTTCCACCCACCCAAACCAGTCCTGTCCCTCTGGAGCTGGACACCTGAACCTCCCTGTGCAGCTGTGGCTGTGCCAGGGACAATATCTGCAATATTAAAGGAGAAGGTTTTTGGGGACAAAGCCACTGCAGGAGCTCAGGCACTGGGAGCTGGGAGCCACTGCAGAAAAACTGGGGGGCACTGCACACAAAGAGATTACCTGGGGCTGGTCCCTCCAGCCCCGTGGTGCCAGAGCTGGGATTTCTCTGATAAATCTCATTATGTCTCATTCACCAGCAGGAAATTCCACCTGATTATATCAAGAATTTATTAATTGGATCAGTGATGGAGATGGCTTCCCAGTGGAGAAAGGCAATGGGCTCCCCCAAATCAGAGAACAGCGAGGTTTAATTATCTCCTGGAGCCATTTCCTTCTGCTCAAGCAAATGTCAGCTATTGATGAACGCTTTGCTGATGATCTGATCATTGGGAAAGAAAAAAACCCTCCAATGTTTCTGCATCGATCCAATTAGCATTAGGAAGGGAAAGTTGTGGATGCTGCCATAAATGAATTGATTTATTTGTGATTTGGTTTTCGGGGTGCTGAGCACAGCTTTAGAGATCTGCTCCAAAGGCCAACATTTGATTCCTCACTGATATTTCCATCCAGGAATAAGAATAAATCTATTTTTCCACTGAGAGTCTGTATTTTTGTTGATGAAATCTTTCATTTTAGTCAGAGAGGGGCATGAAATCGGAGGATGCAAAAACCTGATTATGGCAGGAAAATCTGACAGCAGCCACAACACATATAAAAAACGTATCCTGATCTTCCAGTTTATTCCAGGAGGAAGAAATTTTAGCTTTTTTAATGATTATTTTTTTTAGTTCTGCTCAGATGGGGAGCTCTGCACACCCATTTCTAAACCCACCTGGCCATGGGGACCTTGGTCATGTGGCTGCTGTGACTGAAATATCAATGTTGAGTTGGGCTTTTCCATCTCTTTATCCCAGCTGAGGGCTCATTAACCCAAAGCAAACACAATCAATCAGATTGAAATGCTAAAATGTGACCAGAAATGCCATGGGGGGATCCAAGCCAGGAAACTCTGGAGGAGCTCTGAGGCACAGGGAGCAAAGGGCTGGATCCAAACTCCCCCTGGATGGCTCAGCTGTGCCTGCAATTCACAGCAAACTGGAGCCTTTGGGTCAGATCAGATTTGAAAGGGGAAAAAAACCAAGGTTTAATCTGCTTTTGTTCTGTTCTCCTTGGGATTTTTGGGAGTTCAGCTCTGGCACTACCCAAAATGTGGAGGGTGCTGATTGTCAGGGCTCTTCAAAACAGCTTTATTTAAAAGGGAAAAAAAATACATTAATATTTGGTAGGAATAATAACAATACGATAAATATAATAATAATGGCTAAAAATACATTAATTTTTGTGATCACCCACATTTCATTTGATTTATTCATAATCCAGGATCATGTTGAATTCTCCTATGGAAAATGCAGGGAAATGTTTGATATTGGCGCAGAGCTAAGTTTGGAATAGCCTGGAATTTTTCAGAGTAATCCAAAGGAAATTAATTTAACTTTTAGTATTTAAATCCTGGTTTTATGTGTCTCATGCTCCATTTCCCATCTGTTTTCTGGGCACAACAACACCTCCTCCACCTGGCTGTTGTTGGATGCCACATCCTGAGCTCAGCCCTTCCCTCTCCCGTCCATAATTCTGCAAAAAGGGATTTTATTCCATGGCTGAGAGGTTTGGGGGAGGTTTTCATGCTTCCAATCCATCTTTAAGAGCCTTTTAGGAGCCCCTCTGGGGTGCCCTGACTCTCACCTCTCAAAAGCCCTTTAACAGCATCCCCAGATGGCCACAGAGCAGGGACTGAACACTCAGGGGTCATTTCTACCCTCCCCAAGCCCCACTGGGAACATTTTAAAGACAAATAAACCCCCAAAAAGCAGGTATTTCCTAATGGAAATCATGATTTTGCATCTTAGCATCGTATTTTTTTTCTTCTCTCCTCAGATTTTCAAGGCTGCTGATCCACTGTGTTGTTTCTGCTTTCAAAGTGTGGTGGCATCCCAAAGGATGTCCCTGCAGTTCCTTGGGATGATGTTTACCCATGGAAATTGCAAAGCTCCAGGCTTTAATAATGCACAGGATTTGTTGCTCTGCAAGCCCTGCTGTAATTATGATAATAAATAGCTGTTGTAGATAAAGCACATCCTGGAAATAAATAGGAATTTCAGTGTAATTTCATTCTGGCTGGGAAAAGAAACAACAAAATGCCAGGGATGTCTTTATCCCCTGGTTTATTTGATGCCCATGGATAAACAAAGCCTTTTTTTTTTTTTCAAATGCATGAAAATTGGAGACACAAATCTTACCTTTTAACAACTTCAGTGTCACTTTGTCCCAGGAACCTCCACTTGCCATGTAAAAGGCACAGCAGAGATCAGACAACCTTAATTCTTATTTCTTCCATGTGTTGGGTCCCAGCTGTGGGGGAAGCACAGCAGCAGGAGTTAATTGGCATTGTGCAATTAAAGTGCCAATTAACATTTTCACTTCATTTGGATAAAATAATCAGGCATGGTCTGAGCTCTACTTATCAATATTAACTTCTACTTAATTCTAATTTAAAGAGGGCTTTGCTCTGTGAGCTCCACACCACAGTGAGGAATGGTGTGTTTATTACCCATCAGCCTTTCACAAACCACCCTCAAAAATGCAGAATTCCTCACAAATCCCTGTGGTTGCAAACCAATCCCTGGTCCCCAAGGTCTGGCCCCACAATTCCTTTATTTAAGGGGAACTTTTCATTTTCCCGTGGATCAGTTTCTCCTCAGATCTCAGCACACAAGGCCTGGTGCTGCCATCAGAGGTTTCAGAGCCGCAAAAGCCACAGGGACAGGTCTTTCTGGAAGTGGGATAACTCCTGCTCCTCCTTGGGAGGCAGAAAACAGCTCCAGGAAACGAAGGGAAGGTTTGGAATGGGAATCTGAAATAAAGACTGGAGGCTGCTGCTCCCCTGAGTCCGAGGCTTCCCCTCATCCTTCCTGGTCCTAGGGAATCTTCATCCAGGTGGTACAGCCTTCATGGAGGCTGTTGTGGGTTTGCAGAGTAGAAATTAAAACCCCTGTAGAGCCTGAAGAGAGGGCAGAGCCCTGAAGGGAAGGGGGAGCCTTGGATGGATGCTGTGAAAACTGTCTGGGCTGTGCAGAGAGCTGGGGCTGAGCTGCCTCACCTGAGCACCTCACCTGAGCACCCTGCGTGCTCCCTCCTTTGGGATGACATCACACTTGGAACCAGAAATGTCACTCTCATTTTTCAGCCTTCTGATGTTTCCATCCTTGTGATGGAGTTTCTCACACTGTTTTTGTAAACATGCACATGTTTTTCTAACTGTCTTTTTGTTTTTCATTCTTTCTCCTGGGAGGAGAAAGGTTTGATGGACTTTGTCATTGACCAGTGTGGTTGGAGAGGTGGTGACTTCACCTTCCAATCGATGGTCGTTCCCAAAACTCTATATAATGTGAAAACCAAAATAAAGTTTGCTTCTTCCTTGCCTTCTCTCGGTGTGGCTGTGCTGTGTCTCTGCGACTCGTGTTGCGCATTAGTGTGACACAGAAATAATCCACCAGATCAGCATCCTCGAAAATCTGAGGAGAGAAGAAAAAAATGATGCTAAGATGCAAGATCATGACTTCCATTAGGAAATATCTGGGGTTTGGGGTTTATTTGTCCCAAAATGCCCCCTGGGGCTTAGGAAGGGTAGGAATTCAGAGCAGAATTCAGCCAATTCCAGTGTTTGTGGGGCTAGCATCAACTGCAGCACCCCTGAGCACCAGGGGCTGCCCAGAGCTCGGAGCAGCAGAGCTGGGCTGGGGTGGAAAGGGATAAATTGGAAATGACCAAGGGCTTGTGTTTCACTGGGGACAGTCAAACACAGCCAGGGCTCTGAGCAGCTCCTGCGTGGGGTCAGAGAGAATTCCACTGCCAGAGAGGAGGGCTGGCTGGGATACTGCCAAGGAATTCCTCCCTGTGAGAGTGGTGAAGGGCTGGGATGGAATTCCCAGAGAAGCTGCCCCTGGATCCCTGGAAATGTCCAGGCTGGAGCAGCCTGGAACAGGGGAAGGTGTCCCTGCCCATGGGATGAATTTAAGGTCCCTTCAACCCAAACCACTCCAGGAGCCTGTGCTGGCCTGAATTCCCACGGTTCTGGGTTCTCTCCTGGCCAAATCCTTGGTTTTGCCCGGCTCTGCTGTGGTGGTGGGGATGGGGGAGCTGCCAGAGGCCCCAGCTCTGCTGGCTGGGAAATGCTGCAGCTGAATCTGCTTCTGCAAGAAAGAGAATATCCTGAGAATATCCACAGCAAATCCTCTGAGACACAAATCAGATGCTGCACAAAATGCTTCCCTGTACCATGACAATGTTGGATTTATTAATCTATAAATTAACAAGGGAAGGCACCTGTAGAGCAAAGAAAAAAGAGGGGAAAGGGGGAAGGCAGATGCTTATCTCCACAGTTATCAGGCACATGCAGATATTGAATTATTCTACTTATCAAGCTAATTTCGGTAATGAAAAAAAAAATAATAATAATCCTTCAGCAGCCTGTGAGGTTGCTTGCTGACACACTGGGCATACTTTAGTTTGCCACTTCTTTAATCCATATTCAGATGCTGACAAACGAGACACAGCCCAGAGCTCTTTGTCTCCCTTTTATTGGGATAATTTCCCTCAGATAACCATTTATTCCCCAGTTCCTGTTTTGTTTTTTTTTTCAATTCCTTTGTGCTGTCTGGGTGTTTAGAGGAGAAATATGGGTTTGAATCCTGGCTCTAGGCACAGATGGAAATCATGGAATAGAAAGCACCCCAGCCAGAAATCCCCATCCTGGCCCCAGGGGAATGACCCAGACAGGGTCAAACTCCACTCGTGCACCCAAAAAGCTGCTCCTGCTCTGGAGCGACGCAGCCCTGCAGGCACTGGAGGTAATTTGGGCTCTAATTCCATTAAATGGACATCTCCTTCCTGCCTGCTCCCCTTGGGAGCGGGAGGATTGATGGCCCTGGGAGTCCAACACGATTTAACAGCGGCAGCCGGGAGAAGCGCGGGGCGGAGCGCAGAGCGGTGCTGAGTCAGGGAGGGCTGGAAGGTGTGAAGTTTTCTCTTTTCCCGCTGCCCTGAGGGCTCCCAGCCACATCTGTCCCAGAAACGGCCATGTGCATCTTCTGAGGGGCTGCGAGCCGCCAGCAGGCTGCTGGAAATGAACTGAAATTCCCGAAGGAGCTGCCGGAGGTGCCGCGGCTGCTGCCCCTCCTCTCCGAGCGGGGACGGAGCAAACTGGGAGCAAATCTGTAGGATGCTCATCCCTCAGGTGTCAATGCCAGCGGGGTGAAGGATCAGCCCCACAGCCTGGAGAGCATGTAATTAATCTTATAAATCACTTTATTCCTGGAGAATAAAGCCAGGGTGGGAACTGAAGTGAGAGCTCTGCCGTTCTCCTGGGAAGACTGGCCGTGGTTTATTCTGGGACAGCAGAGCAAATGTCGTCTGTGAGCCTGCAGCGTTACAGTTTGTACTTATTGTTCGGTTCTGCTGCTGATGTTTTCATTCCAGCCTGCCTGACCCTGACGAGTTCGGGCTCCAGGCAGTGCTTACCCAGGAAAATGGGATTTTTTCACACTGCCTGGGGAGCGGTGCTGCAACATCCACAGCAGAGTTCCAGAAATTACCGACCCCTTCATTAGCACGAGAGGCTGCAGGGTGGAGCCTTCCCTTAATTAGTTCGGTTGTTAAGTGCCTGATATGGTTTGGAGTGGAGAAAGGAGCAGAAAGCAGGAATTAAAGGGAAAAAAGCACAGAAACAAACTGTGATTTCCAGGATAGGCAGAACCGGTGGGATGAAGCTTTTCCAAGGCTCCACACTGAGATATGAAAAAGGAAAAAATACGAAGGAAATACCTTTAACAAACTCCCAGAATCATCAAGTGAGAAATTAGTTTAAAGTGACAGAATAATCTTGACGTGTACAATTAATTATTCTATAAAATCAAGCCCTGGAGGAGCTCTGCTGGTTGTGGTTTATGGTGTCAGAAGGGTTTTGTGCACACTGCAGCTCAGAGGTGCTGCTGGGGTGATGCAGCAGCTCCAGAACATGGGCAGGACAATCCAGATTGCAGCTCCTCCTCTGGTCTTTGTGCCCTCAGATGAGGCATTAAAAAAAATTTAATAATTTTATAATTATTGCAACAAATGCAGCAGAAAGAACCAGTCCCAGAGGCAGCGACTGGTTTTGGTGACATTGGTTTTAGTTTATTTATAAATTAGATTATTTACAATGTCTGGATGTCCAGAGCCTGAAGGTGCTGAAGGGGGTTGGATGTAAAGAGGATTTTGGAAGAAAATCCTGTGGTACCTCTGCAGCCACAGCCTTGGGGCACTGAGCCCATCCCTTGGGCCAGGAAGCACGGGGAGGGTTAAAATTCCTGCTGGAAGTGCAAAATTTAGCCAAACTTCAGTATGCTGAGCCTGGGGATCTTGCACTGTTTTGCTTTTCCTCCTTCTCCTGGAAATCTCGGGATGGGCTGGGGGGAAGCTGAATGTCCCTGTTTCCCGGGGCTGGGCTGAGCTGGAGAGGCTCTGGAGAAGGAGGATCCTGCAGGGCTGGGGCCGTTCCTGAGCCCCTCATCCCCAGGGATGCTGCAGCCAGCCCAGGTCCCACTGCAGGCAGGGCTGGGGGCTCCGGGGGGATTCCCCAAAGCCCAGGGAGATCAGTGACTGCAGCACCTGCAGCTGCCTCGGGGAGTGGCAAGGACAAAACTCCTGCAGAGCTGCAGGAATTCCAACCTGGGAGTGGCTCCTTTGAGGAGAAACCTTGGAGTTTCTTGTTGATTCTGCAATTGTTGCACCAGGGCTCGGGGTTCGGTGTTGCTGGCACATTCTGAGGGGATGCTGAGGGTGAAACCCCAAAATAAAAGCAGGCTTGGCTCTGGCAGGGCCCCTGAGCAGTAAAAATCGTTCCATGTACATTCAAGTGAAATTTTACCCACGCAGAGCAGTTTTCTTGCTGATCCCTGCTGCTGTGTTATTTTTAAATCTTCCCGGTGTCGTGGCAGTGAGGGAGAAGCTGCCTTAATTACTGCAGATAAAATAAATCAGAGGAATCTCATTGCAAATGCAGGGAGTTGAGACGAGCCCAGCTCCAGCTCCCTGAGTCATCCTGCCAATAAGATTATTAATCTCAGTCCCAGGGAACAGGATGCACATTCAGGCACTTTGGGGAGGCATTGCAGGCTGTGGGATCCAGACAGATGATGTCATCCTCTCCTGGATGAGAGCTGCCAAAAGGAAGAGACGTGGTAAGACTCCTGAGCAGGTTTTAAGCCTGGTTTTACTTTGTGGTAAGACAGGCTCCCTCCATCCATCACGTGTGTGTATCTTCAGAAATCCTATTTGTGAAATGCAGCTATTGTTAAAAGATCTGTCAGTCCTTGGGTTCAAAGGTGGTTTTTGCTAATTTGGGTGTGCAAATAAATGAACCTGAGGTTGGGGAGCTCTGACTGGAGCAGGGGGTTCAGGGATAAGGGAATCTGTGTTCATTCCCAATCCTGGTGCTTGGGGAAGTCACCTTCTTTCTGATTACCTCACTTCTTGCTCTTTCCCTGTCCCAGAGATGGAATAAAACCCCCTGGAGAGCCAGCACTGGTCCTAAACCATGTCCTTGAGTCCTGGCACTTGTCCTGGCCCCAGCATGGAGAGGTTTCCTGAGCTCTTGCATAATTCATTTCGCTCTGGGACCAGGTTTGGGTTCACAGAGCTTTGGATGTTTCAGGGGTTCAGCCAACAAGAGAGATGACAAATCTGCTGTAAGAACCTTGAGTTCTTTATCCAGCTGAAGTTTGGGGCCAGGAAAAGCAAGAGAGGGTGGAAAACACAAAGGTTGGAGGCAGGTGTCAGAGTCAGAATCAGCTCTCGTGCTTTAGTCAGTGCTGGAGGTGAGAGAGTTCCTGCTGCTCGTGGTGGCAGCAAATTCCAGGAGCCTCCTGCTTTGGGCAACAGCAAATGCCAGCCTGGCCATGGCTGGGTTCCATGGAATCACAGAATTAAGTTTGGAAAAGCCCTCCCAGCCCATGGAGTCCCAGCTGTGCCCAATCCCCACCCTGTCCCCAGCCCGGAGCTCTGAGTGCCACCTCCAGCCCTTCCTGGGACACCTCCAGGGTGGGCACTCCAAACCTCCCTGGGCAGTTCCAAGGCCTGAGCACCCTTTCCATGGAGAAATTCCTGCTGGTGTCCAACCTGTCCCTGCCCTGGCCCAGCCTGAGGCCGTTCCCTCTCCTCCTGTCCCTGTTCCCTGGGAGCAGAGCCCGACCCCCCCCGGCTGTCCCCTCCTGGCAGGGACTTGTGCAGAGCCACAAGGTCCCCCCTGAGCCTCCTTTTCTCCAGGCTGAGCCCCTTTCCAGCTCCCTCAGCCTCTCCTGGGGCTCCAGCCCCTTCCCAGCTCTGTTCCCTTCCCTGGACTCACCCCAGCCCCTCCGTGTCCTTCCTGAATCCAATCTCCAGTGACATCTACAGCTTCCCCTCGCACAGCCACACATGGATGTCTTCTTGCCTGCTCCTATTTCTTATATTTTTTATGCTTTTTTTTTTTCACTGGTTTGTAAGTGTAAATTGTCACTAAGTGTTTATAATTTTTTTCTCTCTTTAGTTGTTTTTTTTCATTTTCTCCCCTCTCTCCCATGGCTTACAGGAAGTTCCCTCCCATCTGTTCCCTCCATATGTTTTGGATGGCAATTTGCACACTGGGTTAGAACGTGGGCATGGTTGGGATGTGGCACTGAAATTTGAAAAAACAAAAATCTTTTCTCTTGGCCAAGTGGGGTTTAGATGCACCCCAAAAAAAGACCAAAAACCCAACACCAAAAAAAAAAAAAAACCCAAACCAACCAACAAACAGTCAAGGAAAAAAGCAAGCTCGGTGTTTTCCATGCACTGTTTTTTTCACACACTCATGATGGAATGGGCTGGGTTGGAAGGGATCTTAAATCCCATCCCACTGTCCCAGGCTGCTCCAGCCTGGCCTTGGGCACTGCCAGGGGTCCAGGGGAAATCATGGATTCTCTGGGAATTCCAGCCCAGCCCCTCCCCACCCTCACAGGGGAGTGTGGAAAACGGTTTACACTTACTTTTTTTTGTTAAAAATTTAAAAGCTTAATAGTAAAAATTTAAGGTTATACAGATTAGGATAATTAGGGTTAGGACAATAAAAGAGATAATAAAAAGCAAAGAATTACGGATGTTTGGGTGCTTCTCTCAAGGGGAAAAGCACACTGCACTTTATAAGGGTTACTCTTTAAAAGAAATAGTTTGTTGCATATTTATATTTTGTCATATGTGATTTAAACATTCTTCTCAAACAAAGCGTTTTTTAGTCATATGTCTGTTTCTTGTTTGTTTTTTGTCTTTTAATTCTCTCTGGTTCCAGAGTGTCTACGAAGGTAAAGATAAGAGGCAATAACTCTTTTTTGGTGTTTTTGTGTTGTTTTTTTTAGGTGAGGAATTTCTTGGTTATTTTAGTTCATTCTTCGAGTTAGTTACAGAAAGAATTTTACATTACATGGCTCTTATTTTAATATTATGCCTTAACAAAAAAACTACATTTAAAAATTAATACAGCACTACAAAAATTAGTACAACATAACTCTCTAACATAACACATGTAGTATTCATTCTAATATTTGCGAAAAGCCAATCATATCCTATGCATTTTTCACAGGGAGAATTCCTTCCCAATATCCCACCAAAGTCTCTCCTCCTTCAGCTCCGTAAGGCTCTGGATATCAGGCACTGTCAATCACTCATTTCAGCTGCATTAATTGCAGTAATCACCAGGCTGTAATTTTTAGAAGCTTGTTGAGGGCAGGGAGTGCCGAGGAGACGATGGGTGCAGGAGGAGCTGCAGAGGAGGAGCTGCAGCCCGGTTAATTCTGGCCATGTTCTGCACCTGCTGCATCCCTCCAGCAGCAGCAGCAGCAGCGTTTTTTCTGCAGTGGAACAAGAAAAGCCTCAGTCCCCACACTGCTCCTGCACGGCTCCACTTTGCAGCTTTTCCTGCCACTTCAAATCAATATTTCCACTTGGTGCTGCTGGGAATTTGCTGCTGCCATTCCCTCTCCAAACCCCCCTCATCCCAGCTCAGCCTGGGCCTGTTTCTTTGCTCACATTTTGTTTTCTGAAGCCAAAATCCAGCGTGAGCGTTTCCATGTGCTCAAACACCGGGCGGGGGTAGGATGGAAGAGGAGCACAGAGGCAGCCCAGTAATTATCCTAATTAGCAATGCAGAGCCCTGCCAGGAAACCCTCGTGGGCTGGGTCGGGTCCTGAGTGTCACTGAAAAAATTTGGGGTTTTTGGTGAAATAAAGCCCAGCCTGGGGCCAGGTGCTGCTTCTGCAGGCAGGGTGGGGATTCTGCTTTAAATTGGGGTAAAGTCTCTCATTCTTGAGGTGAGGTGCCACTGGAAGCACAAAAAGAGAGACAAAATCCTTCTGGGCACCCCAAACCAGGGAATGAGAAGTGAGAATTTGCCATTGCCCACCAAGAAGCCTCATTTATTCTAAAACAAACAAAAAACCTACTAAAAATGCATTAAAAGTGAAAGCAAATTGTGTTGTAACTGGAAACAAGTTTTTCTTCTGTGGGAAGAACATTTGGGGTTCCTAAACCCTGTTCTCCTGCTCTTGTTTGTTGAATGCCACCAGTTAATTTGGAACTCTGTGAAACAGAAGTAGAAAACTGTCTCCAGAATGACTTTTAAAATTCATCTGCATAACAGAAATAAAAAAATAATCTGCATATTCTCTCACTTAAACACATTTCTCCAAACCCACAGCCTCTCTCTGGCTGGGCAGGGTGTGATTATCTCTTAAATCTCTTCATTCTCCACCAGGATTTTTTTTTCCCCCATCCAGAAACCCCACCCATCTCTCTGCAGTATCTGCAGCATGAATTAGAGAGTCCATGGGGACATCTAGGTCAGCATGAGCAGATCTGACATCAGCCTGCAGATGATGCCCACGACCAGCAGTGCTGCAGTTGTTTTTCTTTCCTCCCCCTCTTTGTACCAGGAAAGAAAAAAACCAAACCCCGATGGTCAAATGGCAATTCTAAGAGCTGGTGAAGAGCCTTTCCAGACAGCCCAAGGCCAGTCCCTGCCCCAGGAAAGCTCCCCTGCCTCCTGCGGGGACCTGGGACAGCTGCAAAGGGGATCTGGGGAGCGCAGCATCCCCTGGGACCGGGGTGCAGGACGGAGACAGAAACTGAGGATGAGGATGGTGCAGAGGGGAAGGACAAGGCTGATCATTCAGGGGTGGAGGAGGAAGGAAATGGGAGCTGAGGATGATGATGCAGATGCAGAGAGGAAGAGCAAAGCTGATAACTCAGGGGTGGAGGAGGAGATGGGAGCTGAGGATGATGATGATGAGGAGGATGCAGAGAGGAAGCAAAGCTGGTAACTCAGGGGTGGAGGAGGAGA
>VXAX01005179.1:0-20219 GCA_013399835.1 Leptocoma aspasia | reverse complement strand
TTTTTTTTTCAATGGTTTGTTCAAGGAGCCTCTGGATGTGGAACTCAAGGCTCTGGTCTGGTTAAAAAGGTGGGATTTGGGCAAAGGTTGGGTTTGATCTTGGAGGTTTTTTCCAGCCTCCATGATTCTGTGAAATCCAAGCATCAGTGGGAAGAGTTTTAATGCGAGATAAGGAGTTCTAATGCTAGAGAAGGGTTTCTAATAATGAAAAAATAAAGCTGTGGGAGGGTGTCTGGAGCCAGGAGAAGGGAAGGGAAAGGAATCTTGGGGTGCCCAAGGAGACACCAGGATAAAAAGCAAAAAAAAACCAGTTTCAGGTCTGAATGCTGAAGTCCATCACTGCTGCAATAATTAGGGGAAATATAATCCTGGTAAAATAAGAAACAATTTATTTTAATTCCTGGCTATAATTTGATCTTCAGCATTTCCATCCAGCAATTTCTGTGTTCAGCTGCTCCTGCCTGGGTTTGATTCTCTGTTCTCCCCTTCGCCCCGTAAATACACAGAAATGCACCGAGCCTTTGTTTGGAAGATGTTGTTTTATAAATATCCCCATGGATTCACCAGCATTTCCAGGAGGCTCAAATGAGCAGGGATCAATGGATGCAGAGCTGACATTCTGCTGTGCTGTCTCTGAGAGCAGAGCTGGGAGCAAGTTTGGGACTGAGGGGACACTTCAGCGAGGAACTGCCCAGTGTGGAGGATTTCAGCTGGAGCAGGACCTGAGCTGTCCCAGGTTAAATATTCTCCACTGCAGGGAATTTGTTCTCCTTTTCAAATTCCTTTTGGAATGCAAAATGCTGGGGGAAGTTGTCTAATTCATCCACCTCTCCAAATCCTGCTGCTTCTTCATGCACACAAAGCCTGGCTTTGTACCTTTGCCTCTTCCAGAGGAACTGCTTCATCTCTTTAATGAAAAAATAAGGGAAAAAAAAGCCAACAAAGTGACAAAATTCCCGGCGATTTCTGTGGCTGGCTGCCACCAGCACTTGCACAAATCCATCCCAAAGGCTCAGCTCATCCTTGAGGCTCAGTCTCCATCCCCCTGCCAAGCAGGAATGATTTTTCCCTGCTTTTCTGCAGACAAAGGGGTTGTTGTCTGCGCAGCAGCTTTGGGATGGCTGAGCTGGCATTGGGAAAATGGGAATTTTGGATGCACGTGGCTTCTCCAGACCGTTGTGTTTGGTGACACCCACTTTAATTTCATTAACATGTAATGAAAAGGCTCCCAGAGCCTGAACCTCACTTTTACCTGCTGGAATCCCAGGCTTTCACTCGATGGGGATTTGCAGGTGGATATTTAGTCAACAATTGAAATTATAGTGATGGTGATGTAAAAGGATTGAAAGGGGGGAGGCGGATGTGATTTCACAGGCTGAGCACGTGCTGGCCGAGCTGTGACAAATCCCAGCCTGGCTGTGGAGAGAGGGGAGAACTCGGGGAGTGCTGGACAGGACAGCAGCCTCGGACTCCTCCCGCAGCCCAGCCCGTCCCTGCCCTCCCCCTCCCTCCTCGCCAGCAGAGCTGCTGGCACACAGCTCTCCTCAACCTTCAAACCCCTCGGGAGCACCCAAAATTGGGGCAGAGCTGTGTGCTGCCCCAGTGATGCTCTGACACTTCTGGGCTCCCTTCCTGCCAGTCTAAACCCTGGAAATCCTCTCTGCGGGCGTGGCAGCCAGGTGTGGGCCCAAATCCCTGCAGATGGAGCAGTTTGGCAGGAAAATTCACGGCCTGGGGGTGCCCCAGGTTATTTTGGTTGAAAACTGGAGGTTCCCGGGTGCGAGAGGGAAAATCTCTCCACAGGGTTGGGTGTGGCTCTGACCTTGCTGTGGTTTGTGGGTGAGGAATTGAGTAATTGCAGCTCGTTAATAAATGAAGTTTATCACTCGTGACTCCTGCTGATCTGGGAAATCAGGGTCTACAAATTAGCAGGAGGAATTTGGGAAATGGAGATTTTCTAAGTTTCCTGATGAGAACCATGCAGGAAAAGTGGTGACATCCCCTCCCTGCCAGGCTGTCTGGTGCTGCCAGCCCAGTCCAGACAATTTCCATAATGAGCTTTCCTCCTCTGTTTTCCCCACTTTTCCTCCCAAGCTTTCTCATCTCTTCAGTGCTGTCACTTTTAATCCAATCCCCTGGAGCGTTTATTTCAGCGTGGTAAATATTTATGTAAATATCATGCACACAAGGAAAGGAGCCTGAACTGGGGGAATTGTTTAGGTAGGGACTGAATGTGTAAAGATTTAACAAACACACTGAATTTGGAATAATTTCTTTCACAGCAAGAGAAATTCAAGTGCACAGTCAGTTCAAAACACTTTTATTTGGTAGGACCCCACCCTGCTCAGAGGGAAAATGAAGTTCAGTCCCTACTTAGAGCATTTCAAAGGTAAATGTTGATTTTTGCCCTGCAGGCCTCACTGTTATTTCTGGAATTTATCACACAGCTGTTTCATTAGCTTTAAAATAGTTTTGTGTGTATTTTGAATTAATATTTGGCTGTTGGTGGCTGACTCCTAATTAAAATGTTGTCTCTAAATGCCATTAAGAATATTAATAATTAAAGGAACAGCTGGAGTTGCAGTGTAATGAGTTACAGCAAGGATTCGGCTGCAATGCAGAATAAAGAAAACTCTGTGGAGGGGGATCCCTGAATGATATTTTATTCAGAATTCACTTCCATCTCTACCCACAAAGCAGAGTATTTCACATTAATGCACCCTTGACATGAGTAGGGATTTTTCCCTGTTTTGAGAGAAGGAAATGCTGGTTTTACTGGAGAAATAAAAGTGCTTTAGAAGGTCAGGCTGTGACAATGTGATGTCATTTGTCCTTTGGGTGGGGGACACAGCTGCTGATGCCATCACTGTCCCTGCAGGGCTGCCAGGAGGGGCAGAGGATGAGGGGGAGATAAAACTGGGCTTAATTAAAGGCTGAGTCCACACTGAGCCCCTGCTTCGGCTCAAGAAATTTCAATTTAAACCTGAAAAACCTCGGGCTGTGCTCAAGGGCAGGGCGTGGTCAGGGGAGAGAAGGCTGAGCCCAGGGAAAATCAGCTGGGAGAGGAACCACGAACCCCCGATGGTTTGGGACCTTAAAGATCGCCAAGTTCCTGTCCCCAGATTAAAACCAAACCTTATTTTCAGGCAGTTTTAGGGAACTGGAATAATATTTGCAGCCAGTGGTTTGGATTTATAAACCTTTGTCTCCACCAGCAGAGAGTGATGCTAAATGGGATCTTTCTCATGGGATATTTCTCATTTTCCAGCCTATTCCTGTGGTCCGTTCATTAACAAAGGACTCTTGACAATGATATTAGAGGGCTAAATATGATTTATTAACATGACTCCAGAATTCAAAAGATTTGGGCTGTTATCTGCCCAGCACAGAGCATTCGAAGCTCCTGCCTCAAGCTCCGTCCAAGGAATGCCAGAATAGCTCACACAATCAGAGATAACAACTTTTCACCTCATAGGCTGAAAGGAAGAAAACCCCCATCCCCTATTATTAGGAGACAGGCAGAGAAATCCAAATGTCCTTGAACACAGCTCAGAGATTTTGTTTACAGAACTTATACAGAGTAAAAACACGGTAAAAAGATGCTTTCTCATGGGAAGATTTTCTGCAGGCCTGCATGCAGAGAAACTTATAATATGTTCTTGCAACACCAGCCAAGGAAAGTGCCTGAAATTCAGGAATTGGCTGATTTCCGCTCACACACGTGGATGCCATGGACACAGCTGGAATTCTGCATCAGGGCTCATCCGTTCCCTGCGTTCCTGCCCTCCCTGTGCCCAGGGTGCATTCCCTGCCCGGAGGCTCTGGCAGGACCCAGCCTGTCTCGGGGCAGCGGGGTCACCCCCCCAAAGGCGAGCCCAGGTGTCACTCTCATTTTCAGCCTTCTGATGTTTCCATCCTTGTGATGGAGTTTCTCACGCTGCTTTTTGTAAACATGCACATGTTTTTCTAACTGTCTTTTTGTTTTTCGTTCTTTCTCCTGGGAGGAGAAAGGTTTGATGGACTTTGTCAGTGACCAGTGTGGTTGGAGAGGTGGTGGCTTCACCTTCCAATCGATGGTCGTTCCCAGAACTCTATATAATGGGAAAACCAAAATAAAACTTACTTCTTGCTTTCCTTCTCTCGGTGTGGCTGTGCTGTGTCTCTGTGATGGTGTTTTAGTGTGACAGCCGGGAGGCAGATCCGGGCTGGGGGAAGCAGTTCCAGCCCGTGCCCATCCCACAGGCTGCCTTTCCATCAGGCAAAGGCTCAAGGTCTGTAATTGTGCCTGGGCTGGGCGAGGTTTGCAGCCAAATCGCTGCCAATTAACGGCTCTGTTAGATGGGAATGTTGGGAAACATTTCCATTTGTCGGCTCGGCGTCCCCGTGCCTTTGATTAATGCAGAAAACAAAGCAAATATTAGGGCAGAACATTCCTGCTGGGTTTGCCTGGCTGATTTTTCATCCATCTCCCCTGGAATCAAGTGCCATAAATTTTCCAAGGAGGCAATTGGAGTGTGCTTCCATTTAATCCTGCCATGATTTTTAACCTTGACATGAAGTTTCTTGATGCTTTCCCCGCCCCCCCTCCCTTTTTTCCTGTTGGTTTTTCTTAATTGCTTGTCTTCGCAGCAGGACATTTCAGCTGTCCCAGTGTAATCTCCAATTCCCTCTGGGAACGTTCCAGCAGAGCTTTCTGCAGAGTCAGCCTTTCTGAAAATAAAGCAGATCCCGAGGTTAACACGAGAGGAGCGTGCCTGGAGGTCACATTGGAAGGGGTTTTTTGTTCTCAGCAGGTAGGAAGGACAAGATTGCCTTGAAATCCTGAATCCTTCCCTGTGAGCCTTGAAAAGAAATTTATCTTAAAGAATTGCTTGGTTATTTAAATCTAATTTTTGTTTCTTAAGTTATAATAGGGGATAGTAATAATCATAGTGATAGTGATAATAATAATAACCTTGTGGAATAATCAAAGGTTTCACCTTAAATCCTGAATTTTATGTGAAGAAGAAATGGTTTTATCCTATTTGGATACATTAAGTCGCTCTTCCTTGTAAAAATAATCCAGTTATAAAAGTGAGCTGTGTTTAAAAAGGAATGGAGGGTGACCCAGCTCTGAGCAGCACCAACATCCCCAGCTCTGACACCAAACACAGTAAAATTTTCAAAGATTAATCCTTTGAGATGAAGCAGCTGCTGTGTCAGGGCTCTCATCAACAAGGCTGCTCTGAGACGTTAAAAAAGAGATTGGAGGGGTTGGATTGAAGCTGGGAATGTTTTCTGGGAGAGGTGGAGCAGGCCCAGGTGTGGGCAGGGCCCTTCTCGCTGCAGGCAAATCCTCCCGGGCAGATTCAGGGGACAGCACTCGGCCTGTTTGGCACAGCTGACCCGGGAGAGAAGAGGAGTTATCCCTCTGTGTCCCAGAGCACTGGGAATCGACTCCAGCCTGTCCCCACTCCTGCTTTAGGGCTATTAAACCCTTGCTGGGGAGTTCTTAGGCATCAGTTCTCCTCCCACTGGGATTTGCCACAAGATACTGTGGAGATCAAGAGCTGCAGTGGGATGGGCATTTATTTTCAATAATGAGCATTGTTCAGTGTGGGAGAGCCAATTGCACCTTCCAGGGCCTGAAGGAGCTGACAGGAGAGATGGAGAGGGAAGATTGACAAGGGATGGAGTGACAGGACAAGGTGGAAGGGCTTCAGATGGGGAGAGGGCAGGAATGGATGGGATATTGGGAAGGAATTCCTGCCTGGGAGGGTGGGAAGGGGCTGGGATGGAATTCCCAGAGGAGCTGTGGCTGCCCCTGGATCCCAAGGCCAGGCTGGAGCAGCCTGGGACAGTGGGAGGTGTCCCTGCCATGGCAGGGGTGCCACTGGATGATTTCAAGGCTTTCCCAGCCCAGGATTCTGACTCCTGGAGTTAATAATAACTGGATAATTGGCTGGAGGTGGTGGCTCCCAGCCTCCTGCCAGTGCCAGCGGTGTGTCACAGGGTGTGTCACAGGGTGTGTCACAGGGTGTGTCACAGGGTGCCAGACACAGCAGGGACTGAAATCCCACGGGGGATTCACTGCTGGATAAAACATTTGTGTTTTCTGGGGTGACTGACCAGGCTGGGGACGATAAAGGAACGCTTCAGGAAGTTGATCCCTCATTATCCCCTGCCCAGCTCTGCAGAGGCTTTTAAGGAGCACATTGAACATTTCCCTGGGAATTTCCTGATCTTTGCAGCATTTTTGGCTTCAGGCTGCTTTGAGGACTGTGCCTTGCTCAGGGCTGACAAACCCAATATTTCCAACCCATCTGCTCAGAGCCCTTCCCTTCCTGCTGAGCCTCGTGTGTTCCTCCCTTCAGAGCTGAACCAACGCCTGCCAGGGAAGGTGTGAGGCTTCCTGGGAAACCTCTGATCCAGGTGTCCTTCTGCTGGAGCCACCCCTCAATCCCAGGAACGCTCAGCTGCTCATTCCCCTTGTTCTCACAACATAATCAGTGAAAACGTGCGAGGCAGTTTATGAAATTGAGCTTGGACAAGCTGGGAAATAAATTCTGGGGTTAAACGAGACTTGTTATTAAAATTAAGTTGGTGTGTGCAGCCCTGGATGAGAATAAATTCAACCAATAATTTAAGCAGTGGGATTTTTTGGGGTGGGAGACAACTGGGAACAATGGAGCTGCTGCTGCTTTGACACTGGGCTGCGTTTGGGAGGATCCAGTCCTGCACAGGCTGTCAGACCTGGACTGGAGTAATTAAATCAATAATTTAAACAATGGCATCTGGGGGGGTCAGAGACAATCAGGAATGATGGAGCTGCTGCTGGTTTGACACTGGGCTGTGTTTGGGAGGATCTCACCGTGCCCAGGCTCTCAGACCTGGACTGGAATAATCCAGTAAATAAATTTAAACAACAAGATTTTTTGGGTGGGAGACAACTGGGAACAATGGAGCTGCTGCTGCTGTGACACTGGGCTGTGTTTGGGAGGATCTCACCCTGTACAGGCTGTCAAACCTGGAATGGAATAATTCAGTAAATAAATCAACAGGGGTTTTTGGGTAGGAGACAATCAGGAATGATGGAGCTGCTGCTGGTTTGACACTGGGCTGTGTTTGGGAGGATCTCACCCTGCCCAGGCTCTCAGACTGGATGGGAATAATCCAGTAAATCATTTAAACAATGGGATTTTGGGGGGTCAGAGGCAACTGGGAACAATGGGGCTGCTGCTGCTTTGACACTGGGAGGATCCAGTCCTGCACAGGCTGGTCCTGGGGATGATTCCCTGTCTGGATAATGGCTGGAATGAGCAGGGAAGAGCAGATAAAGCTGGGCTCAGGCTTGGGCATCCCTCAGTCATCAGCAGAGCTCTTCAGCAGAGATTTATCTCCATGAGCCCGTCCTGACGAGGAGAGGTCACCACAGGGGTCCCTCTGAGCTGTGTTTGAAGCACCCAGGGCTGGCTCCCTGCAGGGGAGGATAATTCCCTCCTGTGGGATAATTCCCTGCCTGGGCCAGATGGTGAAACTCACACCTTTGGTTTCCCAGGATTTCCCTCTGCAGGCTCCCCTCGCTGCAGATCAAAAGGACTCCTCGTTGTGTGTTTTAATTTCAATACAGCAATAATAAAATAATTATTGAACTCACAATATTTACTGGTGCCTGCAGATACGATCAGCTCCCAATATCTCCCTGATATCACACCAAATAAATCCATCCTTGCAGCTCCCTGGGGGTCACTGGCTGGAAAACAATGCTTGTCCCTTTCCTTTCCTTTCCTTTCCTTTCCTTTCCTTTCCTTTCCTTTCCTTTCCTTTCCTTTCCTTTCCTTTCCTTTCCTTTCCTTTCCTTTCCTTTCCTTTCCTTTCCTTTCCTTTCCTTTCCTTTCCTTCCCTTTCCTTGAACATCCCTTCCCTTTCCTTTCTCCTTTCCTCTTTTCCCCCTTTCCCTTTTGTCCTTTTCTTTCTCCAACCAAACACTCACTGCAGTTTTTGGGTGGATTTTAGGCATTTTTTGAGCAGCTCCAGAAACCTTTCCAGACATTTATCTTGTCCAAGAGCTGCTGATACTGAAAATCCCCCTCGGGGCTGTTTAAGGGATGCCTGAAAGGTCACACAGGGCCCTGCTGCAGGTCAGCAATTCCCAGAAAAGCTGAGCTTATGGAAAAAATCCTCCCGTCCTGGGCTTGCAGGTGAACACAACACCAGGCAAAGCCCAGCTCGGCGCTTCTGCCTCGCCAGGCAAAGGGATTTTACCAAGGTTAATGGGAATAACTCTGAATCAAACCCAGAGAGCAGCCAGCACCTCCCCTGCTCCTGCCCAAATTCCCTCACAGTGCTGAAATTCATGTGCAACCCCAAATTCCCACACAACCCCAAATTCCCACACAACCCCAAATTCACTCACAATCCCAAATTCACACACAATCCCAAATTCCCACACAACCCCAAATTCACACACAACCCCAAATTCATGTCCAATCCCAAATTCCCACACAATCCCAAATTCACTCACAATCCCAAATTCACACACAACCCCAAATTCACTCACAATCCCAAATTCACACACAACCCCAAATTCACTCACAATCCCAAATTCCAGCACAATCCCAGAGTCACTCCTTTCCTGTCCTCAGTTTAAACCCTCCAAACATGAGTGTAGTTTAAAGTAAATATACACTTTTAATTTCCATATTTCTCTAAGTCCCTGAGAAATCCATGTGGCCCTGAGCTGTGCCTGTTGGTGGGTGGTACTTTCCCAAACTGAACCCTCCTCACCGTGGTCAGGTATTCAAAAACACCTAAATGATTAAATACCATCATAAATATTCTGATTCATCCAAACTCCTTTGATTTGGATTTTGTAAGGCTTTAGTATTTTGTTTTTCAGCTAAAATAGGACATTTCTTCTTATTGTTCATAAAATAATCCCCATACACTTTGAATTACTAATTCCTCTTCATGTCCTTTGAAGTTCCTTTCTCAGGAAGGGTTGAATATATTTATTTTTCAGGAGGTTCTGTCCCCACCTGCTCAGGGGTTTAATACAAATTCCCTGTGTGTCCTTGCAGATTGCATTAAGCAGTCTGGGTCTGATGGACTCTTTAATAAAGTGAGTATCAGAGGCAGATTTGATAAAAGACATGCCATTGCTAACGATGCTTAATGAAAATAAAAGCTTTGGGGTTTGGTGTCCTGCCCATCCAGTTAAGTGGGATTGAACTTATTGGCCATCAGGCAGCTCCACACAAGCTCGGGTAGAAAATGGAATTTTAGTGTTCCAGTAAAAATAGAAAACAGGCTGGGGGTGGGGGACAAACAGGGATTGTGAAGGGCACATAAATCCATGGAATTATTGCCACTGGCTCCAGCAGGATGGGCTGGGGGTGGATGTGGCCAGGCAAGGAACAAGTGGAGGCTGCAAATATTCCTGCTGTGGCTGAAGGTTTGATGTGTGACAAAGTCCTGCTGTTTTCCTCAGTGTTCCTTACCTGATTCTGGAGAAATGAGGATGCTGGACGTGGATTTTCCCTCTTCCCATGAGGTTTTCCTGGCTGGGCAATCCCTGTGTTTGTGGCAGTTCCAGCTGTGTGCGACCCAGGTCCCTCCTGCAGCACCTTCATCTCCCTGCACCGAAGTGTTCCAGAAACCCCAGAGCTTTCTTTCCGTGCTCTGCACAAACCCCTGCACAAACAGGAATTAAATCCATAAAGCACCTCGGAATCTTTCAAGCCCTGGGGATGCACAGTGCTCTCCAGGACAGAGCAATGCTCATGATTTCCAAGAGAATTGTGTTATTCCATGACTTTCTTCCTTGAGCAGAGGCAGCAGAATTCCTTCCCAATATCCCATCCATCCCTGCCCTCTGGCAGTGGGAAGCCATTCCCTGTGTCCTGGCCCTCCATCCCTTGTCCCCAGTCCCTCTCCAGGGAATTCTGGAATGGTTTGGGTTGGAAGGGACCTTAAAAGTCACCCAGTGCCACCCCTGCCATGGCAGGGACACTTTCCCCTGTCCCAGGCTGCTCCAGCCTGGCCTTGGGCACTTCCAGGGATCCAGGGGCAGCCACAGCTCCCTGGGAATTCCATCCCAGCCCCTCCCCACCGTCCCACCCAGGAATTACTTCCCAAAATCCCATCCATCCCTGCCCTCTGGCAGTGAGAAGCCATTCCCTCTGTCCTGTCCCTCCATCCCTTGTCCCCAGTCCCTCTCCAGCTCTCCTGGAGCCCCTCTAGGCCCTGCAAGGGGCTCTGAGCTCTGCCTGGAGCTTCTCCTCTCCAGGTGAACATTCCCAGCTCTCCCAACACGGCTCCAGAGGGGCTCCAGCCCTTCCCGACAGGAATTTGGGTGGGGTCAGCCGTGGGTGAGAGCTGCCCAGGGCTGGGTGGGTTTGCAGGGCAGAGCCTGGCTGGAGGTGACAGCCACAGCTCTGGGAAATGAGCAGTGCTGGGATCGCTCCTTCCCAAATCCACAGCGGCGGGAGAGGCAGCACCTCCCACCTCATTTTGGGAGTCAGGGTGGTCCAAACCCTCAGCTTTTCTCTGAACCTCCCACTCCCTGCCGTGGCTGCAGCTCCTGAGGTGTGATTTGTGGAAATAGTTTGCTCAACCTGTCAAAATCCAGCCGAGCAAAAAACGCAACATAAGAGACACCCAAAAATCCCATCCTGCCTTCCCCGACAAGACACCAGGCAGGAACTCAGCAGTGGCCAGAAATTCCCACCTTCCCTAATCCGGAGCAGCTTCCCAACAGGTTCATTTCGGGTGGAGAGAGGCCCATGAATTTTTTAAACCAATATTGAAGTTTCTCTTCTCCTCCATGCTCTGCAGATGGGCAGGAGATGGGGATATGGAACTGTTGCCTTTTCCTCCCCTCTCTTTTCCACTTGGGCATAATTTGGAATGTCTTTCATAAGTGTCTGTGCTACCAGGCACGTTTTAAATAAGTGATGAGGAGGCCCCACTCTTCTGATTGCAGCATTTCTAATGATGGCAGTGATTAAGGAAACGACTCCAAACCCGGGTCAGGGCGGCTTTTAAGGCAAGGAAATGGGACATGAATAAGGACTAGGTGGGAAATGTGATCATTCCAGGGAAACTAAACCCGTGGTGTTGGTGAGAATTGGAGCTCTGCTCATTTCTGTCCCCACTCAGGCTAAATTTAAAGAGTTTTGGGTCGGGTTTCATCAGTGAGAGAGGGAAGTCTGGCTGCTGCTTTGTGGTGTCTGGAGGCATGCTGAGATTTAGTGATAAATGCACCATTAAATCCCCCTCCCTTCCCATTCCCCGTGGGCTCTGTCCTGCCCAGACCCACAGGAATGAAATTCAGGAATAAAACTACTTTTGGCACAGGGGAGTTAATCCAGGACAAATTGTGGCTCAGAAGCTCCAGTGACATCCTGGAAGGTTCAGCTCAGCCAGGCTCCTGCTGTGTCCTAAACCCAACCGCTGGACACCCCACACCTGGAATCCCGTGGTTTTCCTTCATTTTAACCCACTTGTGTTTTGGCCAAAAAACGGGGAGTTACTGCACGGGGCTGCCTGAGGTTCCCTGTCCTCATTTGCAGCTCTCTTGCTGCTTGTGCTCTGCAGTGGGTGATGAATATTTCAGGATTCTCTTCCATCCGGCTGCGTGCCTGCAGCACACAGCTGATTGCAGCATGAAAAATTCACAGCCAAGGGCAGCATCCCGAGCCGGGCCAGGTCCCACCGAGGCTCCTCTCCTCACCTGCAGCAGCCCCAGGGGAAACGGCCCCAGCTTTTCTGGCTTGTGCCACTTGTGGCGGGTTTTAGGGGAAAATTCATCCTGGAAAGGTTTGTCCAGCCCCAGCAGTGGAGCTCCCATTCCTGGAGGGATTTAAATCCTGTGGATGTGGCACTTGGGGACACGGGTGGGCACTGCTGGGGATGGTTGGACTCGATGGGTTTTGAGGGCTTTTGCAGCCTCAATGATTTTGTAATTCTCTCTCTTTCCCCCTTTTTGGGGCTGGGCTCTGCAGAGCCCTTGGAGCTGTACAGGTTCTTGGTTTTCCTTTGCAGGGATCACTTCAGGAGTGGTCAAAGACCAATCCCAGCAAAGCACCAGTTACTGGGTGAGAGGTGTGGACATCAGGGGGGGTTAATAAATGTGCTTTGGTGTTGTTCCTGTGAGTCCTTCTTGCTGCTATAGCCTAAAAAACACCACCATGGGCCCCTATCATGGAATCACTGAGTTACTGAGGCTGGAAAACCCCTCCAGGGTCAATAAATTCAGGTTTGGCCAAATCCAGCACGCCCATAACCCACATCCCAACCCAGAGACTCTGTTACTGCCCAGGGAAGGGAATGGGGGCCCACAGAGGTCCCCCAGAACAGGGATCAAATAAATCAACCCAAAAAAAGAGGCTGAGCATCCCCTCTGCATGCAGAGCAGCCGAGCGAGGGCTGAGATTTGGGACGTGGATCAGGGGGGAGAGGAGCCCGAGTCCTTCTTGTGGACACTCCAAGCTGAATCCTGGGGAACTGAGGCTGGGATGGAGTTCCCAGATTCCAGGTGAGTGAGCTGAACGTGCTGGGGGTGGCAAAGGCTGGATTCCTGTGCAAATCCAGGCCTTGCTCACACTGGAATGTGGGAGTCAGCTGCTCCCGTGGCACCATCCCACCATGGAAAAGGGATTGTGGCCTTGGGATGTGGCTCCATGAGCCATGTCCCTTGGGCAGGGGGGGTTTCCTGTTCCCAGGTGTGTTTGGGGAGCAAAGGTGTCCTGAAGGACGTGAATCATGTCCTGAAGGAATCGTGTCCTGAAGGGAATCGTGTCCTGTTCCAGTACTTCACTGGGAGACCCCACCACGGGGTTTTTAATTCTCTGTTAAATCATCTCATGCTCTGAAGCCTCATCACGCTATGGGGCTGGGCAGGAGGGATTTTTGGGGTGACCTAATTTAGGAACACGTTCAGGAATTCTCAGCAGCACTTTACCGTGCCTTTCCCACCACTGGGATCCTGGGATTTTCCTCTCCGTGAAGGCTGCAAAATGGAACATGGAAAACACATTACTGCAGTGCACTCCAGGACAGGCAAAAATAGATCCTGTCTGTGGAGCAGCTCATCCCTGTCTCCATGTAAGAACAGTTGTAAAAGGGATGTTTTGTGTGGCTGCAGCCCCAAGCAAACGCACCTGAGCTCTGTCCTCATGTGTTCTGGCTGCAAAACTCCTCCAGGCTTTCCCAGCACTTTTTGCCCAGTGGAGGAGCAGGTTTTTGCCTCCATTTCCAAATTCCTGCTGAAATTGTGTGGGGTTTATGATTTCTCCTGTTACCTGGAGCTGAACACTCAGACCTGTTTTGTCAGGGTGTGACCCAGGGTCCTCCCTCCTCCCGGTGCTGCGGCTCAGCCCCATGGAAACCACTTTCCCTTCCCTAATGGCTCCTGCAGACACATCCATCAATATTTCAGCCTCTACTATTTTGCCCTGAGACCTTCCAAGGGCCAGGGCCATGCTTTTTGTGGAATTATTTATGGATCTCGTGTCAGGAGCAGCCTGTTAATCTCTGCCACCTTCCTGAGGGTGGCTTTAGAGGGATGCAGGGACCCGGACAAACGCTGGGGCCTCCCGTGTGCTCAGCCCCAGAGGAGGGCTAGAAGCACCCAGCAATGCCATACTGGGGAAATTATCATTAAACAGATGATGAATGGCACTTCTCAGCCATTATTAAAGAAATGAAGTGGCTGAGGTTCACATTTCAGTACAGGGTGGGATTCTTGGGGTGTCTGTGCTAGGCCAGGAGTTGGTTGATGATCCTGGTGGGTCCTTTCCAACCCAGGATATTCCACGATTCTCTGGTTACTGAGATTATTATTATTATTGGTATTATTATTACTGATATCACCAGCCAGTGGCACAGGCTGGCGTGGTTAGAACCGTTTTGTGGCAGCACTGGGGACCATCAAGTCCAGTTTGGTGGCAGACAACCAGCAAGGTGAGTTCAGGGACCATCAGCTGGGAGAGCTTCAGTGTGAATTCTCACATCAGTGAGTTCATCCTGCAGCCTTTTATCCCCTCCTTTGTGCAGAAGGTGATGATTTATGCATTGCTACAAGGCTACAGAAAATCTGCTGGCACAGGGAAGCAAAATCCTTAATTTCACGTTCCCAGTGACATGAATTATTCACCTGGACACGGGCTGCTAGGACAAGGCTCTGGTTAAGACCTGACTCAGTTAGAACTGGCTCTTGCTGTGAGGAGCTGTGAGCCTGGCCGGGGTGTGGAGTCACGTTTGGAGGCTTGGGATCAGTTTATTCCCTGTCTGGTGCCTCCGTGTCTGCAGCTCCGGCGCTCCCGTGTTCCCTGGGCACAGCCCAAGGTCAGGAGGTGCTGGCAGTGCAGAATCCATCCCTCCCCATCTCCTTCCCCACATCCCATTGCCCTCTAACGGCCAGCATGGAATCTGCACGGCAAAGTGCACAATTCCCGGCGTGGGAGAGGAATTCCAGAGGAATTCGCTCTGCTGGGATGCTCTGAATTCCCAGAACTCCCCAAAAACCTTCACAGAGAAGATTCGGTTTGGGATGCAAAGAGAAAAGGCGGTGGTAGCACCATCCTCAGGTGCAGATGGAGGGAAAAGTGGGATGGAGAAGGGTGGAAAATGGGAATGGGTTATCCCAGAGGGGTTGTGGCTGCCCCATCCCTGGAAGTCCCCAAGGCCAGGCTGGACAGGGCTTGGAACAACCTGGGATGGTGGAAGGTGTTGGGGTTGGAACAGGATGATCCTTCAGGTCCCTTCCAACCCAAACCATTCCAGGATTCTGTGATTCTGCGAATTCAGAGGTTGAAAAGAAACAGGAAAAATGACATTTTTGTTCTCCCGTGGAGCGAGGGAGGAGTGGAATATTGCCTCATACCAAAAAAACCTAGCAATAAATGGCTTTTTGGGGGGCTGAGAGAAGGGAAAGGTGCAGCCCACGGCTCCTGCACAGCAAATTCCAGCTAATTTGGGGACCTTTTCCTGCTGCAGTGGAGGCTTTTGAGCAGCAGATGTCACGTTTGTACAGCACAACGAGAGGTTGTAGCTACACACGGAGTAACTACGGGTGTCCCGCGGCAGGAGGGGCTGGAAACCATAACCTGCTCTGGGTGGGAATAAATCAGATATAAAATTATATATAAAGTATAGAGAAAATAGAATCTTTTTCTGAAGTTTCTTTTCCCGGTCACTCTGAAGGAGGAATTTTGATCTCAGTCCAGGGCTCACCCTGTGCTCGGGGCTGGGAACTGGAGGAGTTCAGGCATGAACAGGTCAGGACCTGGTTTTCTGCAGGAAAAGGCAGCCCAGGCTCCCGGTTTGGAGATGAATCTCAGAAGATAATTAAGAAAAACTAATTCTCTAGATTTGCTTCAAATCTCAGAAAATTCTGGAAAATTTCCTTGGAAATTTTCCTTGGAAATTCTGGAATTTCCTTGGAAATTCTGGAAATTCCAACTATCCTTGGAAAATTCTGGAGTGCTCCCAAAGGTTGGAAATCAGGAAGAAATAGACTTGAAGGTGGCAGAAAAGCTGGGATGGAATATGCTGTCAAGCCTCATTATAAATGGAATTCAGCTTTCCTGGCTGACTTGGCAGGTCTGACAACACCTGGGAATGATCTTTTGCTGCAGATTGGGAGTTTTAGGGCTCTGGCAATGTCAGAAATGACCCCACTTCACCCCGTTTTTCCTGTGCTTCGTGATGGGTTTTAAAGAACACAACAATTACTTCCTGTTCAGGCAGAACTTTAATACAGAAATCTCTGTAAATACATTAATTACAGCTCATAAAAAATAACTTCTGGATTTTTACACCCCAGTCAAGCCCAGGTGGAGATTCCAATCTGTTCCTGGCTCAAATAAAGCAGCAATTATCCAAAGAGGAAGGAAGCTCTGCTCTTCCAGTAACAACCATCCTCATCCAACACAACCTCACTCCTCAGAGGACTGAAATGCCAGCACATCCATGTTTTGCAGGGAATGGCATCCTCAACAGGGAATTTAGGGATTGTGGAGATAGTCCAGTCCAAAGGATCTCCCCAGAACCATTCCCAGTGTCTAGTTACTTGTTCCATGTCCAGCTCAGACCCTGAGGACACAACTTCTCTCCCCGGGGCAGGAAGGGTTTGTTTTTCTCCACGACTTGCACATGAAGGAGAAATCTTTGTATTGCTGAGGGCAGAGAGGGCTGGAAAAGATCCAGAAATGGAGCAAAAAAAAAAAGTTTGCAATTCCCAAACCTGCAGCAGGCACACTTTCCCTGCTCCCCTCAGCTCTGGTCCCAGAGGAGCAGAGGAGGAGCAGCCTCATCCTGCAGTGCTGGCCCAGCAGCTGGGGGTGCTCAGCAGCTTTTGTAACTTACTCCCAGTTTACACCTCAGTGCAAGTGGTGACTCTGCTCTGCTTCCCTTGGACAGCAGCTCGATGTCACCACCAGAGCTCCTCACTGCCTGAAATCCCAAATCTTTCCAAGCAGCTCTCAGTCAGTTCTTAAGGAGAAGAGGGAGATGGTCTGGGAGAGCTTTGCCAAAAGTGGAGGAACTGAGGGATAAATTGTCCCTGGAGACTTCAGGTGCCTCACCCAGCTCTGCTTGGAAAGCTTCAGACTCTGGGATTCATCGGGGGCTTTAAAGCCTGCATGGAAAAGGAGCAGTTAAATCCCAGCAGGTTCAAGGAATTCCATCCTCAGAGAATTGTAATTCCCACCGGCATTACCTGGGGTGGAGGGAGGGGTTTGCCTTTGGGAACGGGCACAGGAGGAGGTTTTCTCTCTGGAGCCTGGAACAAAATGGGGTTTAAATGTCACTGGGGTTGTCTGAGCAGCTGCACAACCTCCCCAGCCACCCTGATCCTGCAGCATTTTCCTGCTGGGATTTCCCAGAAATTTCCATCTGTCCATGTGCAAGGGAGCAACAAAATTCAAATACAAGGGGTCCAGGTCTGTTTCAGAAGACACTGAGCTATTCCTAATATTTAAATATCGATCTCCAAGTGGGATTTAATCCCACAGTGGGATTTAAATGGGGTTTATAATCGATACATGGGGATATTTTATATTTTATGTCTTATACTTTATAATTTATATTTTACATTTTCTATTGTCCTGACCCAGTGTTCATGCAGGCAGCACCCTGCAGTTGTGTCACCAGAGTGAAGATGGATTTTACATGCTCATAGCAGGGGCAGGGGGCTCAAATGCTGAGATGGTGAATATTTGAGGCAGGTATTTTCTTTTAATTAGGATGGTTTGGGTTTATTAATGAGAAATAGAACCATGCCTCTGGGTTCTTACAAATGTAAGACCCACCACATCTCTGCCACACAGGGACCCTCACAGGCACCTGCAGCAGCAAAGTTACTCATCACTGAAATTGTGTTTACACCTCAAATCCCTCTTGGTTTAAACTCCAGCTACTGAGTTGTACTTCTGATGCCTTGGAGGAGTCCCTGGCTGATAAGGAATATTTGTGCATCTTAGGATTACACAGCCAAAAAGGTGACTCCTACCCTAAAAATCTGTGCTTTGAATAGCTGTGAGTTTAAATTTTTTCTTTAAATCACAGTCAGAAACTGCAAATATTTATTGGAATCTGATAGGGATGTGAGGAGCCGCAGGGCTGTACTCACAAACTTCTCCTCTGGGTGGGAAGAGCCAGGTTTGGTGGCAGGAACTGGAGGTGGGGGACCTTTGGGCCTCAGGGCAGGCTGGAAAAAACCAGAATATAAAACACTTTAACCCTCTGTGTGCACTGTGTGTGTATCCACGTGTTCCTTGGGAGTGTGCAGGCTGGAGCTGGATATAAAAGTGCTCTAAGGGGCTGGGAGGGCGCAGGGATGCTGTCTGAAGAAACAGAGCCTGCTCTGCAGCTCAGGGGTGTCCCTTTGGGATCACATTGTCCCCAGGGGTCTCTAGGGGTTTGTGATGTTCCCCAAATCCAGCAGCAAAGCAGGGACATTCCCAGAAATACTCACACTCTGGCGCTGGGGTTTGTTCTCCTGAGGTGGAGGCACGGGAAGAACTTTCTTATCAACTACCTGCGAACAGGAACGGTCACAAATCGGGTGGAGCCCTTATCTCACCTCCTGCGTTATCTCGCTATCTCCAGGTGTCCCTGCCCTGCCTCGGGTCACTCGGGGACCCAGAGCCCTCCCCGTGCCGGCATCCCAGCGCTGTCCCTTCAGGAGTCTGGGAATCTCGTGCTGGGTTCTCATCACTGTCCCTCCCCCAGCAGTTTGGGAATCTCTTGCTGGGGTCCCCAGCGCTGTCCCCTCAGCATTTTGGGAATCTCATGGAAGTGCAGCCCCTTTGGCTGATGGTTTGAGCCCTGGGGACAGTCCCCAGCTGTCCCTGCTCTCACCTTCTGGGCAGGTGGCACCAGCACAGGCTGTTCTCTGCAGCTCTGCTCCTGATCCACAAAGACCTGGTTGGTGGCTCCGGGTCCCCTCCTGCTCTGGTGGCTGTCAAAGATTTCATATTAGGTCAATTTTAGTTAACTGAAGAAAAAGCCTCACAGCTGAAGCCCTGCCTTGCTCCTGCTGCTGTTTTGTACCCATGTTCTTGATTTCTTTCTTCCCTTTATTCATTTGGGATTATTAAGGATTTATCAAGAGCTCCATTTCAACTCTTCCACCCCCTCCCAGGCATGGGATTTCTGAAACACCACCACAGATCTCGTGGACCATCTTCCTTCCTTTCCAGAGTCTAATTCTCCCCACCCCCACTGCAAATTCTGCAGGAATTTTCTGGTTTTGGTTTGTGGGTTTTAGGTGGATGTGGGAAGGATTTACCTCTTGTGGAAGCCTCGGAAGCGGGTGAGCAGCACGGCTGCAGCTGCAGTGACAGCCAGGACAGCCAGCACCCCGGCAGCCACGGCGATGCCTGGAGGGACAGAAACACTCCTGGAACACCAGGGAATCTCTGGGAGCAGGGACAGAAACACTCCTGGAACACCAGGGAATCTCTGGGAGCAGGGACAGAAACACTCCTGGAACACCAGGGAATCTCTGGGAGCAGGGACAGAAACAGTTCCTAAACACCAGGGAATCTCTGGGAGCAGGGACAGAAACACTCCTGGAACACCAGGGAATCTCTGGGAGCAGGGACAGAAACACTCCTGGAACACCAGGGAATCACTGAGGGCAGGGACAGAAACAGTTCTTAGAACATCCCAGAACCACTGAGGGTGGGAGAGACCCAACAAGATCCACAATTATTAGGGAGTTTCCCATCACCACTGATGAAGGAATTTTATTAACTCTGTTCTCTCTCATTTTATGGCTTCTTCTCCTGCCACAAATGGTGATGGAAAGGGGTGAATTCCTGCTGGTTTTGCCATATTTTAAGCCAATTGTTGTTGCCTGAGGTGTCCTTGGGCTAAACAAACCCTGAACAAACCCTAAACCACCCCTGCCCTTTCCATTCACCCTCAAAGATCCTTCCCTGTCCTTCCTCTCCTCTGTCTCAAAGGCTGTTACCCAGAGAGGGGTGCAGACCTTTAAATTGCCTTCAAATAAAGTTTCTTTCACAATTTTCAACAAAACTACTCCAAAAGCCTCAACCAAGCCAGAGGTTCAGAGCTAACGGTGCTCTGGTGAGGGTGAAGAGAGGACAAAAATATTCCACATTATAAATGAAATAAAGGCTTTTTTTCCCCTGACACATGGAAATCTGGACACAAATTATTTTCCCTCAGAGGTGGATCAGTTAAGGACCATGCAGATGATAAATAAACTTGTCCAGCTCCCTCACAGCAAAGCCTCTGGGATCCTGGCTCCACTTAGAAGGGACAGAGAACTCGTTATTCCAAGAATAAACAGGAGAAGCCTGTTGCTCTCATCTCTGGGGGAATACTTGTCAGCTTAGAGAGAAAAACACCTTCTTCTACTCATCCCTGCAGGACTGAGAGGTGCTCAGAAATCAGCTCCCTGGAGATACAATGCTGGCAAAGAAACAGGGATTTAGGTTGGATATGAAAGACAAATTTCTTCATGGAAGGGATTGTCCAGCTCTGGGACGGGCTGGAATTCCCATCCCTGGAATTGTTCAAAAGTCCTGTGGCTGTGCCACTTGAGGATATGATTCAGTGCTGCTGGTCGGTGGCTGGGCATAATGAGCTTAACGATTCCAATTAACAATTGTATGAACCACTCTGGTGCTGGGCTGCTCCCCTGGAGCTCCCCAGCTCCTTCTGATGCTTTTTTGGGCAGACAAGCCCCCCAGGGGCTGCACCCA
>VXAX01005177.1:275319-361280 GCA_013399835.1 Leptocoma aspasia | reverse complement strand
TCTTGTCAAACCAAGACACCCAGCAAACTCTGCACCCAGCCAACCACGGGCTGCTACTTTCTACAGGACAATGCTGTGGAAATGGTGTCAGAGGCTTTACTGAAGTCCAGGCAGGTGACAACCACAGCCTTTCGCTCATCCACTAAGCTCCTTGTCAAAGAAGATCAGGTTGGTCAAGCAGGACCTGCCTTTCATGAACATTTGCTGGCTGGGCCTATGTCCTGCACATGCCATGTGATGGCTCTCAGGATGATCTCCTCCATGGCCTTCCCTGCCACTGAGGTCAGACTGACAGGGCTATAGTTCCCTGGATCCTCCTCCTGACCCTTCTTGTAGAAAGGGGCTGCAGTTGCTAACTTCCAGTCACCTGGACCTCCCAGGTTAGCCAGGACTTCTGGTAGTGATGGGAATGGCTCAATGAGCATTTCAACTGGCTCTCTCTGGGGTGGATCCCATCTGGCCACATAGACTTACGCATGTCTAAAGGCTGCAGCAGGACAACTTACATTCAGATTCCTCCTTAACAAGTGTGCTGCCAGTTAATTGCTAAAACATGTGATGTAGGATGCAGGCTGAAATTTCTCATCTTCATTGATTGCTATGGATTGCAAGGGCAGGCCTGTCTGTTAGTCAGAGGCAAAACCCTATGTGGTAAGTCAGAAAACCAAAGGCACAGAGGAAACTCCCTCACACTGATTTCACAGTTCCCCTTCAAATGATGCCTAAACTATAGGATGCAGCTTAAATAATCTCCTGTATTACTGTCTCCATCTACTCCTCCACTTTCTTCTGTATCAGTTGTAAACTCATGTAAACCAACAGCCTACAATATTCTTTTTTGCTCTTTTGCAAAGACAGTACAGGGCTAGCAGCTAAGCTATGGTGAACTGAGTAAAATTTCTTCTTAAGAAGAAAAGAGATATGAAAATTACTGTGGGCACATTAGCTATGGAGAAGTCTTGGGGGAAGCTCAATGTTTTGCTTATGCCAGTATATCCTGCTTGTAGTAATATATTCAGAGTTTGTGAAAGATTTAAACAAATATAAAGATGCAAAGGGTGTAAAAATACCTCTCCTGCTGAGCTGTGAGTATGCTCTAGTGCTGGGGCAGGGAAGCCAGCTGGAGGCAGCGGGACAGTAATGTCCTCTTGTCAGGTCTGGGGTTTCTTTCCTCGAGACTGCAGGACTGTTATGGAGATGGTGATTCCCAGCAGCACGTCAGTGTGATACTGCATGGCAATACATCACCCTGAAGGGAAACCTAGCAAGCTTTCTGGTTCCCACTCCTTGAGGGAAGCTATGTTGTTGCCTTGATGTTCAGTCAAGGAAACCTTTTCATCCCTTTAATTTACTTCTGTTGCATTCTGGAGAGCTGCACCACAAATGACATTGCTTTGGCTGGTTTCATTAGTATATGAGAGTGTTCAAAATGTAGTTCATGCAAAGTTCTGTCGTATACCAAGAACGATCAAAAATTTTAAAATGGTCTTGAGTAGGGCTGTTTGCAGACACCTGAGTTTCTGTGACCAACTTACCCTCTGCTAGGAATAGAGATGGTATTCCCATCGCAGAGTTCCTGGAGTTCTACTGACAAAACCAGCTACATGGCATTTGACATTACTGTCACTGTAATGGCTCTTAGCAGTGCATGGGCCTGATGTGCAGTGGAATGATTGCAATACAAACTTGTAAAGGCCCTGTCTAAACCTAGTAGAAGGAAAATGAGAGAGGAGTCCATCTAAAGGGGAATCTCTAACAGCTGAGCCTTTGTGATGCTTAGTGTAACAACTCCAGATGCCAGCACTCTGCACTCCTTCTGCTTCTTCAGCACACCCTGTCCTCACTCAGCAGAGTGGGATGGATCTGCATCCTGCTCCTGCCTTAGGCATCATGGGTCCCAGCTGAAATTCCAGGGTACCCAGAAAATTACCATTTTTTATAATAAGGTGCCAAAAGCGTAGAGAACAGCAGTTTTATGTTAAGATTTTGGTGCTTGGGCAAATACTCCATTCTGTCTTCTCCCTCACAGGAATGGAAATCTCTGGCTTTGGTTCTTGGAGGTCCAGAAGGGTCAGTAGTATCTGTCCTGGCTGTATTTACCCAAATATGTCAGACTTAAAAGGAGTTACAAAGTGGACTTTAGTTAAATCAGCACAACTTCCCTGTACAGAGTTTCTTACAGTACTGACCTAAAAAGGAAGCAAAAAATAAAAACTTGGAGTTTCCCCAGTCCCCACAAATCCCAGGGCTCTGTATTCTCTTTTTCCTGAAAGGCTGAAAAATATGTGTGTTTTCTTCAGAAAAAGATTAACTCCCCGTGTATTTCAAACTACGTTTTCCTATCTCTCCGTTTATACAGTCACAGTTTCTGAGGATACAATCAGAAACTTCATTCATAAGGCAGAAAGAAAGGGTGAGAAACTCAGACTATTTCAGCATTCTCACCATCATGCTACATGAAATCCTCATAATGAATCTGGCCTGTGCTGAAATTTTCAGGATGCTCCCAGAGACAGTGCCATGGCACAGCAATGAAGAGACTCCAAGTGTCTAAGTAATTGATTTATAGAAGAGCGCCACTCCTCCTTTCCACCTTGTGGAAAGACACGCTGCTCCCTGTCACTACGCATTCCCTGCCAAGCTCCAAAGACACACGTGATGGGTGAAAAGCCAACATTCCAATCCCAGGGGCGGGGGAAGGTATTCAGGCCAGCAGTTGCTGGATCATGAGCAGAGCATCCTTGCCGATGGGTGCCGTGGGGAGGGGGACAGGAGAGGGGGCTGGTATCAGCTGGGTGAGAGGAGAGGGCGGGTGACAGAGGGTATGTGGTACACAGCCAGAGCATCAGCAGAGAGCTTTGAGACCTCAGACAGGATCTGGAAGGATCTGGGAGGAGAAGAGTGCAGGAAAGAGGAAACAGAAGTGCAAACAGAGAACAGAGCAAGCAGAGAGGTTTGCACTGTGCATGGGACAAGATCTGCATGGAGGATTTGGAAGGAAGCGTGTAGCAAAGTCAAAGTGCCAGAAGAGGAAGACGAGCCTTTTTTGGGCTGCTTATGCAACAAAGCTGTACCTACAGGTGCTGACAATAGCCACTACACCCCTCAGTCTTGGGAACAGACACTGAACAAGTGCTGACAGCAAACAAGGCATTTATGTCTATTCCAAACCAACTGAACTGGTTACACTTCAGAGGAAGTTGTGATGGGATAAGCTTTTCATGGAATTGCATTTACAGCACTGGTTCTGATGACCTTGCCTGCTGTGCATTTATCAAAAAGTAGTCAGGGAAGTTTTATTACCCTCAATTGAGTGTGCTCCACAAAGATCATAATGAGAAAGGTCAAAATGTTTACATTTAAATATTTCCTTGCTGGTAAATTATGTTTTAGCAAAATCAGTCCTTGCATTTGTGAATTTGTAATTTCCAGGAAAAGGTCTGGCTTTATGTGGGAAACATCTAAGTAAAAGTTGAAATATCAGGTGAATTAAATTTTCTTTCTGTTTATGAAAAAATCTTCAAAACTATGATGAATCAAGGAATAAGATGTATTCAGGGTTTAGAAATGGAAGTACAGATGCTCATATTTTAGATCAGGGTAATTTAAGGAGTTGTGAGGAACAATACACTGCAACAATGATCCAAGAAAAACTATAACATACATTGTTTTGTGCACATTAGTCTTCAATTACTTTCCCAGACTTTGCTGACTGCATTTTGGGAGGGCATCACCAGGTCATGTTTCATTTTCTTCTTCCTATTGCAGCTTTCAAATCCCCCTCAGCTTCAGCAAAGCTAGACAACTAGTAGAAAGAAAAGACCAGGAAAAACAAAAAGGCAGCAGTTTAACACTGGCCCTAGGGAAAAGTGAAAAGTTAAAGGTTATCCACCACACATTTTTCCCAATTGGAGACAGTATAAAAACTGGAAAAAGAAAAAGAGTAAAGCTCTTGTTGAAGGAATCTTACACGAGAATTCTTTTCACATTCTCACTGGCAGAAAGAGGGGGCAAAGGGGTGCTACTATACTTGTGGATATCAAGTGAAAATAGAGTTTCAGATATTTGAAGAATATGTGTGTAGGCTCACAAATGCTCTCACATACACAAAAATATAGTCCCCTGCTGTCTGCAAGACCAAGTACCAACCTGTCTTCTCCAATAGATTTCAAATTCATATTTGATTTTAAGGTAGATTACTTGCTGAGGTGCAATAGTAGGACAACTTTTCACAGGGCAAATTGCTATTAATTTTTCTGTTTATTTACTGAATTTCTTACAGACTTTATAGAAAGTAGAAATGAGTCCATATCAGCATGAGAAGGACTTGAGCTTTAGGAACATTTAGATATCTGACTGAGAATTATGAGTGAGAGGATTTATATTAAAATGTCCTTGTTAGGGTAGCATGAAATTCTCAGAGGACTGGTTTTCTAAAACAGTAGAGGGATTCACAATTGTTTTCAAGGAAAATGTTTTCAACTGAGAAAACAGTCTCATTATGAAAAGCAGCAAATATGCATTTTTCTTCTCTGCTGCCTCAATGTTTCCTAGCAGACTATCCCAGCAAAAGCAACTTTTGTTTTGAGTCTTTTGTTTTGCTTTTAACTTCTTTTATTTTCTGCTTCCTTCCTTTTTGTTTCCTGACCATGGCAAGAAAATTTGTGTGACTGGCTGTTAACTTTAATTCTCTTCGAGACGGGGCCAACTTCTCCACAATCACTTTTGGGTGCATATAAAGATTAATTCCCCTTTCTGAGTAAGAAAGTCTGAATTCTAAACTCCTGTGACTAAAGATTGTGTAACTGGAATTGATTCTCCAAATAGAAAATAGAAAGAGAAAGAACTGTGAAGTGGAAATCACATACAGCAGGAATCTTTATTTTTAGAACTTCCAGGTAAAGTCTAAGCCCAGAGTGTGGATGATATTTCGGATGTTACCCATCTTTCTGATTTTCTTGTACAATACTTAAAGCTTGGAGTCATTGTAGGAGATGTTGCTGTCAGACCAGTCTCACTGTAGCTGTAACCTCCTCCCCTGTCATTCTTTGTTTGCCTGAAAATTCCTGGCTTGCGAGATTATGGTGTAAATGTAGAAGAGACAGAAGTCAGTAGGAAATGAGTGAATCAGTTGTCTAATGTGCTGTGTGTCACACAGCAGGAATGCCAGTATCTTCAGCAGTCCTTTTGCTCCCCGGTGGGAGCATGGCTCTCTCTCATAATTGTCCTTTTAAGACAAGAACTGGTGCCTACTGCTGCAATGCCAGTATTGCCAGAGCTCCCCCCTGGATCAGTGTCATTTTTTGATGAACCTGACTTGCCAGTGTCTAGTAAGAGTGGCTGTCAGCAGGACCATAGAAGGCTAGCATCCCCTGAGCAATGCATGTAACCTGCAGCAGCTTCTGTTTGTTTGAAAACTGCTCCAGAATAAGCATCTGCACTTCTGCAGCACCACACACAGCTAGTGCCCAACATTCATGTCGGGAAAATGCAACTGTCTTCCTTTTTGTTCCTGTTTCCTTCCTGCCCTTCTGATGGTGTTCTGGGGGGAGCTTGGTCAGAGGCAATGACATCAAGGACAGCAGGCTGCACACTCCCATGCGGACACTTTATTTAGTCAGAAATAAAAAGGGCTTCAAGAACTCCCCCAGTTCAACCCACTCAGTTTAACCCACACCCAGAAGTGGGAAATATGTTGTCCTTTAGTCAGAGACAGGGTCAGTGATGTTTCTTTCTCTGATTATGAAACAGGGAGTGTTGCATTCACCACTCGTATTTCCTGATAACAGCAATACAGAGTTGTGTTGTCAGATATGTCTCATTGGGGAAAGAGGTGCTGTCACATTTATCCTGCTGCCTCCCAAGGAGTGAACAGAGCAGGACCAGGATACCCATCTTGTGCTTCCTCCTGGGTCAGCATGCCCAAGCAAGCTCTGGCTTGCATTCCCAGGCACCCCTCTGGTGTAGGGGACCTCAGTGGATGGGTGCCAGGCACCAGGAAACCACAGAGCTTCTGTCACCCAGAAGTGTTCCTGTGAGAGCACCACTGTCATGGGGAGCTCCAAGTTGCAGATGATACCCTGGTATCTCAAGGAGACAGCTACCTCTTGTTCTTTCCAATGATTAAGCATATTGATGCTGTATTACACAAGTGCATAAGGTGCTTATGTGATGTGTGGGACCAGCTGTGGAAGTGTGATGAGATGGGGCTGGCCAGTGTCATTTTGCTCCACCATCAGCACTGAACTTCTCCAGCCTGTGGAGAGGAGACAGCATCAGGAATTAGCACATGGAGTGCAGAAAGCACCTGGTGGTTTTGACCGGGCTTTTTTGGGATGAATATCCCAAATGATGAATATCCCCTGGGCCTCTTAACTTTCTTCTCACCCTTCCCTTCAGGCTCACTCTGTGCACTCTTGGCCTTTCTCTCCTTCCACAATTTCCACCTGTTCCAGTGCTTCCCCACCCTCACAGTAAACAGTTTCTTCCTTATAGTTAAACTAAGCCTACTCTCTTTCAATTTGAACCCATTCCCCCTTGCCCTGTCACTACATGCTCCTGAAAATAGTCTTGCCCCACTCATGTAGTTACATGAGTGTTTAGTTTCCTTCAGGTATTGGAAGGTTGCAATTAGGGCACCCTGAAGCCTTTGCTTGGACAGGCTGAAGAATCCTAATTCTTGCAGCCTTTCCTCATAGGAGAGATGCTTCATCCCTCTGATCAGCATTGGTTCTGCCACATTGCAGCAGTCAAACAGATCCCAGCTGGGAATGACATTTCACTGGGCCAGCAGTGAGGGCTCCTCTTTAATTATAATCACTGTGACATTGGTAATTTTTCCTATTCCATTTATATAGCATGGCACTCTATGGGAATGTTCTGAGTCCTGAGGAGGATATGGAAAAGGAGAAGGATATAGGAAGAAGCAAAGAGGTAAGGATGACATGGCTGGCATATATTATAATATTTTTTTTCTACAATACATTCTCTTGAATCGCATGCGTATATGGAAATACCTCTTGTTCTTTGGGAAGAATTTCTGCCCACACAAAGAAGAGCTCTGTCCTGTACTTTAAGATAACCTGCATTAAACATTTTTCTCAAGGCAGATCATCTACTTAAAAATAAAGAGTATAAAATCATATTTCCATTCCTAGCTCTTCCCTTTTCCATATGATAAGCACTGAAAAAGGGAAGGTGTGCCCCCTGACAATGTTCCTCGGCACAAGTGGTGCTTTGCTTTCCAGGCAGTCCTCTTGAAAGAGAAAGTTCTCCCTGTTAATGAAGGTAGCACTGTGGTTACTCAACTACAGCAAGCAAATGTCTTTGAAAGCAAACAAAGTAAAAGGACATCAGTTGCTATGTTATGCCAGTAACTGTAAGTTAATGTTCCTACAGGTAATAAACATATAATGAGCAATTATATTTGGAAGGCGCTATAGCTAGTGCTGTCATGAAATATTGACAACTCTTGCTCTCTCTGTCTCCTAAAGAGAAGTGAATGGCTCTAGGGACATCACAGACTGTGATGCTCTGCTAAACATCTTTTTCCCAATGCAGGAGTGATTGCTGCCCCAGCCAGCAGTGCCAGCTGCTGTGCTTGTACAGCTCAGGGCTAGAGCACAGTGACTGCATCCAGGTCACAGTGGTCCTGCCACAGCCCTCTGTGCTCCCTGCAGTGCAGCTGGAGCTTTGGGACATGATCAACATTTCTTCTGTGTTTTCTCAGTTCAAGGTGGCTGAAGCAATGACAGGAATGCGTGGCAGCCCACTGCAAAAGTACTTATATAGCATGAGGCCTAAGGGAACTTCCAGGCTGTGGCATGCCACACGTGCAAGGTGAGGTCATGGGGAAGCTGGTGCCTCTGGGGGACAGGCAGAGCAATGTGGAGTAAAGGGAGGGAAACCTGTTGCAGATTTCCCACACCACATCCTCAGGCCATCCTGGGGTGAACTGTTTTCCCCACTGCACCTGAGCTTGGCTAACAGTTGGACTTGATGATCTTAGTGTTCTTTTCCAACCTTAATGATTCTGTGATTCAGAGGGAGCCAGCTGCCCTATCCAAAAGACGGGAAATGAACCAGTGTTTCTCCAGGGTGGATGAGCAGGGGGCTGGGAGTCATGGCAGGACTGTGTTAACTTGTATGCTGGATGAGGGTATGACAGTACAGTCAGAACAGCATCCACTCCCACCCACAGAACCACAGAGTCCTTAAGGTTGGAAAAGACTTCTAAGACCATCGAGTCCTGCCATTAATCTGACACTGACATTTTGTTAGATGTGCCAGAGATCTTGCAATCAAAAGACCACACCTAGAAGATTTCCTGGAAATGGCACCATGACTCCAATTCTCATTGACTTCGGGATGCAAGAGAGACTGTCATTTTGCTGAGGCCCAGAAGCATTTGGACATTACTCCAAGTGCAGCATAACTGCATAGGATGACCTTGAAAGGGCATGTCTCAGTCTCCCCTGTTGTTGGCTGACCTTCCTGCTGTTTTCCCAGAGTCACTTAGTGAGCAGGTGGCCAGACACAGAGCTGGAGCCACCTGCAGAACTGCCAGAAAGAGAACACAGTTACTAGAGACTGACAGGTTGGCAAGAGCCAAGCTATCCCTTTGAAGAGCAATCCCCAAGCCTCAGTTGCAGGAGGATATGAGCCAGCAGAGTTGTCCTGGGACCCACTTGCATGCCCAGTCCTGCTCTCTCCCACATTACTCCTGGAATTTCCCCTCCTCTCAGTATGTGGTAGGTATCTTGTAGTGTCAGGGCCACAGGGAATCCTCAGAATGCAGTGGGAGGATTGGGGAGTTTGTCCGTTGTTGGCCCAGCTCCCAGGGACAAGCAGGAAAACTGGAATGACTCAATCAAAATTGCAAACTCAGTCCACAGAAATGAAAGCAACTTACCTGTACCCCACCCCTTCAGAAGGCACCAAGCGTGCTTTTACTTGTAGAAATGGAGTTCACACCTTTAATAGGGCCTTCTTAACTTTCTTGAGAGTCAGGCTAGCCCTGTTTAGATAAATCTTCAGTGATTTCCAGAGGAAGACAAGAAGCCTTTTTTGTGTCAGTGTAAATATGGCCATCAGGCCCCTCATCTATGTGGGTAACAATCTTCAGCTAACAAGCCTTGCCTTGGGCTACTGGCTGAGAGGAGAATTTTGGTAGTGTGCCCTTGACAAAGAAACCTGAACAAGCAGGTTGACAAATTCAAGTGAGAAAGCACCAAATGGCAGCCTCTTGCCTGCACAGAACACAGAATACTCAGAAAAAAGTGTAAGAAATGCAGCCTAAGGATCCCAGTCTTGGTAAGGACAGACAGACACACGTGTTTCATTTTTCCTAGGGTGAGTCAGGAATAACAGTGTCCATCATGATTTAGCATGCAATAAGCTTGTGACTAAGAACAATGTCCTACCTGGACTGTAAAAAAAAAAAAGGAAAAAAGAAAATGCAGTTTAAAGAATTAGATTTGGGAATTGGCCCTGGACTCACATCTCTGGCTCCAGCTGTGTCTGGTTACTGACTGCAGCTGCTCTTTAGAGCTTTAATCTAATATCATAAGAGAAGCTCATCTAACTGAATATACTGCATTGTAAACTGGGGAAAAACGTATTTACATAAGGATTTATACTTTGCACATACTTTTACATTTTATTCCTGCTAGAAAAGCTTTACCTTTCCACCAGCTGATGGAAAACACCTCAGGAAAACACCAATTGCAGCTTCCTCTCTGTCAGTCAGCACAGTGGCAGAGTACTGATGATGTGACTGCTGCCTGTCCCAACAGTATTGTCATCCACTTCCATCATACAGCGGTGTTTGCTTTGGTGAGAGCATTCATCTGTGCTGGATAAGATACATCCCTATCTTCTCTATTCCCTCTTTTTAATCTGGCAGCTGTTTTGGTAGCATCTTTGTTTGCTGTCTAGCTTCCCAAGAAAGAAAATAAACTTTTGTTGTTTTTTTTTTTTAAACTTGGACTTTTGTCATTGGAAAAACCCAGCATGAGCCATGAAGGCCACAATGAAGAGATGGAGGGCAGAGATGCTGAGATGAAAAAAACACACAAAGCTTGTGAAGAGGTGAATGTCTTTGAAATGCAGAAGGCCTGGCCCTAAGGCAAATGAAAGCAAGGAGGGAGCCAGTTGCAATGAAATCCTGCCTGATTTCCTTTTAAATGTGGGGAATTTTCTCCTGGTATTCTTGCAAAGTATCTTATCCAAATATGCAAAACCCCACCTTTTGTCTATGTCATCTCTGCATTGTTTTCTTGAAGATGCCTTTTGCTTCTTCACTTGATATCCTAAATAAAAGTCATTCCACTTTTTCCATAATAGTGCTGCTTTTTATAAAAGGAAATATCCTGTGTAGGGAACATCCTGCTCAACAGGCTCCAGAGTCACAGGCAGTGCCTGCCTTCTGTAGGACTCCATCATCTTCAAGAGTAATGCAAGGGTACTTGAAATTATTACTGTATTCCCTTTTTGAGACCACACCTAAAAGCTCCCTTTACTTGAAATGACAGGCTTGCATGGAGGACCTGTATTATCCATGCCTACAGCTATACCACTGTCCCAAAGCAAATTATCCAGAAAACCGCAGTACTTTTATTGTTCCTTTCTGTTCATATGTAAAGTAAGGGAATGTTAGACACAACACTGATCTTGGTCCAGCACTGGCTACCATTTTGGGACTTCCCCTGCTTGTGACCCCAGTACCGAGTGCTCTGAGGTTCAGCCCAGCCTTGAGGAATTACTTCTGGCCTCTCAGAAGCCTCTCAAAGCAGTCATACTACTGTATATGCATCAAAATCATATACTTCCTTGCAAAAATGCTGTACAAGGCATTGCCCCAAGGAGTAGCAGACAGGACTTTGTGTTTTCAAACCTGGGCTTGCACAGGTGCTGGGACTGCTCAGCCCTCCCAAATACTCAGATGTACACACTGGCCAGTGAAAGAGCATCTTGGCATGCTGTGCACCTGACTTAGTACAGAAACAAACACCCAGAACAAACAAACAAAAAAAACCCAACCAGAACCATTGGTAGAAATGCCTGAGGCAAATAAATCTGTGGAGTCATTATATGTAAAACCTTTCCAGCAATATCAGGTCAGTTAGAATTATGGAAGGTTTTTACTAACATGATTATGCCACTAAAAGCACTAACATAGATTCAATTATACCAGTATAAATTGCTTTTTACTCAGGTTTGCTTTCCATAATGAAATAATCATACTAGAACACTACAAGATGGAGTTCTTCCTGTGGAGTCTTTGAGCATCTTAGGCTGTTAGAAGACATGGTAGCAAAAGCTGCCTATTTTCTGGATAGAAAGCCAAGGCTCTCTCAGTATAAGTTACTACAACAGCCTCCTGTCTGGGTAAACTGGCACATTCACAGCAACACTGTGGTGCAGAAAAGTTTATTCAAGTGTTTATACACTTGAATCTATATACAGCTTTAATGGGAAAGCAGAGAAGGAGATTTCTGATGAAAAAGGCTTCCACTTTACCCATGGTGCCAGAGACTGAGGAGAGGAGGGAAGACTGGGAGACAAGTGCCAGCAATGGCTGGAGTCCTGAGCCAGGGAAGACAAGGGTTTCATGACCACTGCTGTCTGTGAGGAGAGGGGTGGACAGATAAGACACTTGTTAACCTGAGTACCTGACTGTGAGGTTTAGCTAGGAAAGAGATGAACAGAATCTCAGCAGAGTGTCATTTGGAGGCTCTAGGTGGAAGATAACATAAAACCCTTTTGCCAATGATCTTAAGGGAAGGAAACCTAGAGGTCTTCACTCTAAAAGAAGCAATAGAAATTGAGGCTGTTGTTCTGTAAGGGTGACACACATTCATAATATGAAGGAAAGAACCAGAGGAAAGTGAGGGTGGAGCTACAGTCAGTGTTCTGAGCCAATCTCCCAGCTTGTGGCCACTGAAAGAGGAAGGTCCCAACCACCACCCGCTGCCCCCTTTCTCTCCTTGGCCAGATGTTCCCTCTTCCCCTGCCCTGCTGGCTTTCAATTCACTACTGTAAATTCAGCTGAAAAAAAATCCTGGAGGGAAAAAAAAAATCAAGGTAAAAACCTCAGAAGAACATTTTCTGCAGGGTTAGTGAATTGAATTGGCCCAAAGAAATATCCAGTGCACTGGCATTCCTGGGGATCAGTGAGGGAATGGCAGGAGCTGGGAAAGAGGTGGCAACACAACAGTCCCCTCCCACAACCCTGAGAGGTGAGATTGGCTACATTCCCCTGCTTAATGCCAACCTGAGAAGCTGCAGAAGAGGTGGGGAAGGGAGGTGAAGAGATAGGCTGGGGTCCTTGGGGAAAATGACTAGGCAAGAGGGGAAAAGAATTCAGAAAAGAGCTTTCTGGCAACAAAAAGACTATCTCTGTGCTGGTGGAGAGGTAGGAGCAAGAACAAATTAATTTAGAGGTGCAGAAATGTTTCAATAAGATTCAGAAAGAACAAGCAAATGAATTTTGTAAGGCTGCAGGAAGTCAGCCTGGCCATAGAGTCAGTCAAAGTGATCCTCAGTTCAGCCACAGAGCAGGTAAGGAGGATCAGTTAGCAGTGCTGGGTGAAGGTAAGAGCAGTACTCGGCAATGCTGGAGACAGCACAGTGCCTTGAGAAACTCAAGTGCCCTGAATGTCAGATGCAGTGCATGGGAGGACAGGACGGTGCTGGAAGGCAGTGTGATAGAGTGAGACCAAAGAATTAAACATCTATGAGATTACAGCAAAATATTGATGTAATGAAAAAGGCAGAGAGTTGACAGTGGTCAAAGACCAAGGGAAGGGCATTAGGAAAGGGGGAGAGGAGATGACAGGAGAAGGAGGGAATGTGGAATAGAAGCTAAAATGGGAAGGAGAGGCAGACACTGTTCACTTAATGGTTATGTGAAGAGACTACAGCACCATAATTAATACTGCTTTAGCCTTTGGCATATGACAAGCAACACACACTGTATGTAATCCCAGTCTGATCCTCTGACTGACTCCCAGACTTTTATCCCTACCCATTCCACCCACTTCCCTGCCCACTTTTGGTGCCTGGTCCATCTGCATTTACGTAGGTATCTGCCTTCTCTATATTTCCTGGGTTTAGGAGGAGCCAGGGCTCCCCAGGTGTATTAGCACCATTACTGTCTCAGCTTAAATCTGGTAGTGCTCTGCATCAGCCTCTAGCACAAATCTTTCTGAAGTCCTGGTTCTAGACATGCTCAGTGCAAACTGTCCCTGGGGAAAATGCAGTGAGGATTTTGCTGAGGATGTGCAAACTGAAATTTCTCCAAAAGCTTCTATATTTTGACCAAATTTGGGCAGATTATTCCAAGAACATCAAAACTTGCTTCTGTGTCTGAAAGCCATTTGCTAACTGCTAAGCCCTGCTCCAGCATGTTGGGACACTGCAGCTTTGCCAAAATTAGATGTCTGCCAAAATTATGGGCTAAACAGTGTTCATTATCCAATCTCACTCTTGCAAAGGGTTTTGGCTGCAGGCTCCTCCATGTTCCTAAGAAAAACTCATCCCAAAGCAGCCACTTGGGCATGAACAAATTGGGCCTGGAAGCTGAAAGTCTTATGAGCAGCGTCAGGAAGCACAGATCTTCTGTGGACGTCTTCCCATGCTGCCTCATGGTTTCGCTCTGCTCCTGCATGCAAGAAGCATCTTCCTCCCAGCAGAGCTCTCACATATTGCATCTTTCCTTCTGAAATCTGCACCCCAGAGTGCATTCTCTTCTCTGGTTTCTACACCCAGGAGCAGACCCTGCTGCACTCAAGGCAGTGGCAGCCCTGTGCAATTTGGCAGGTGCACTGGTGCAGGTCTGCAGGTCCCCTTCTGAGGGCACACAGAGCCCATGTGTGCTCCTGGCATCAGCCCTCTTGGGTTAGGTGCATGAGCTGGGGGGGCAGTAATGGCTTTTGCTCCCATCTCTCACCCCGAAGCTACACAATATCAGAGGGCCACTGGCCCTCGAGACAGGTGATGTCGGCATGAAGACACCTGGCCATGCTTGTGTGCCACTAATGGGGTATGAACAGATGGAGTGCAATGAAGGGAAAGACAGCTCACAGACCTGTGGTCTGCAGTGGAGAAATACAGATGAAAGGTGAAGGAAAGCAAGGGAGATGTTTTCTGTTCCCCTTCTCCACTGGGCATAGACAGCATGCCTGGACACCCCAGCACTGCATGGTGCAGAGCTGGGTACTGATGTTATCCAGCTGGAGTAGGCAGCCTGAAGTGAGAGAATGCCGGCCTGCTTAGTGGGAAAAAATGGGACTTACAGCTTCTCCTCTGACTGTGTGGGGGTCAGCTGCCATCTTAGGGGTGCTGTGGCACTTAGGAAAGTCAATGACATCTGCATACTCTGTCTGGTTTGTAGCATAAGGTGGGAGCAGGTGACCAGTGCAGAGCATGTCTGATTGAGGATGAAATAAACATCAGATAAACACCTTTATTTATGGGCTGAGGAGGCCAAGGCACCTCAGGCAAATGTTCATCTGTGCTAGGGCCACCTGCTGCAGGACACCCCTGACACTTGGCCAGGCCATAGGAATGCCTGGCTGAATTAGGACCTTTGGTGCTAATTCAGCACCAAAGGTGTGAATTTGCTGCTGAATTAGCACCCTTCTCTTGTAGAAGGACATTAATTTTGCAGCAAGGAGTGTGTGAAGCACCCATGGGAGCCCTAATATTGCTCCTCCATGCAAGAAGCATCTTCCTCCCAGCAGAGCTCTCTTAGATAGATCTTAGATTAGATTAGATAGATCTTAGATTAGATAAACCTAATATTGGTTTATCAGGGCCTCAAATTTTTCTCTGCTACTCAGGGGTGCAAAAGCCATTCATGGCTGTTGCCCAGCACAACAATACCCAAAGCACAGTCCTGTAATCTTCCCTGCTCTGTGGTGAGGAAGGCAGAGAGGAGAGGGAGGAATGTGCAGAGCCTGGCTGGGGGTCAGAAGGGCTGGTAGGGAGCAGGGGGTGGGCACAGAGGAGGGAAAAGGACATCCAGGAGATAGAGAAGGAGTTTCTAAAGGTCAATGAAGGAAGTGACAATGGGGCCTGGAAAAGGCAAGGGGGAATGGAGAGCTGACATGGAGTAGTGAGGAGGAGAGGAGCTCCAAGAAGCCTCCAAAGGCCATGGCATAGCTGGAAAGCAGGCTCTAGGGAGAAGGGAGGGGGGACCCCAGGCACCTTCTGTGAGTGAACTGTGGATTTGCTGGCAGAAGTAGCCAGTATATGGCCACCTCCTGTGGATTCTCCTGTCTTGTTCTGAGGTGCTGGAAGGCAGAGTGGTCCATTTTTCTGGGTCAGGTTTATTTACCTGAGCTTTTTTTCTGGCAAGGAACTGGGTGATGTGTGATAAGTGACCATCATGCCCTGGTAAGCTGTTGCTGCAGGCTTCCCCTGTTTTAGGAAATCCTTCAGCCACACAGGTTTACAGGGAAATGTGAACTCCCAGCTTTTGGGGCAGCTTGGAAACACCAGAGGATTTTGCTTTTGGACACAGAAGGGACACAGACGCCTCACTTTGCTTTTCCAAATATTCGACGCGTCAAAACAAGCTGGAAAGCCCGCACGGGTATTTTCTGCCTTCTTGTCTGCAACCTCAGTGCCCGTAGGCCTGCCACAGTAGGACGTGAAGAAGGAGGAGATGAAAACAAAGGGGTGATTTCCCCCAGTGCTGTGTGCCATTCCAGCTGTGCTCAACTTCCCTTTCTGCCGGTGGGAGGGAACGATGACTTATTTCTTCTGTCAAGAGCTCGCTGTTCCTCTTCCTACTTCACCTGCCATTTGATTGCTACAGGGTAGTACTTTAAACATTTGGTGGAACAAAAGGAATGCCTTAAAGTAAGTGTGAATAAATGCTTTCTTTCTCCCTAAAAGTGATAGCTAGCTAGGTGGAGTAATTTCTTTGCACCTCCCAGCTCTGTGAATCATGGTTATTCATCCCAGAAGGAGGCTTTGATCTTTCTTCATGTACTTATCTGCTAAATAACTGATACATCTCTTGGATGGACCTCTTGAATGCTAGTATAATTTTCCTCCCTCCAGCTCCTGAAATAATTATTCTGAGTGTCTAAAAATATCACTCTTTTGTTGACTGGAAATCTTTGTTTCAGTAGCCTGTGTTTTAGGAAAGGAAATGTTTTTTGGAGCATATGCAGATGGAGCTTTGTTTAAGAACAGGCTCCAACCTTGGCAGTGACTCTATACTCCCAGGGCTTGGATATATCTGGGATCTGGTAATGAAAAATGCTGTTGTTAGGTGCCAAAGGATCAGCCTGCCCTGATGCCCATAAAATGAAGATATTTTTAAGAAGGGCAAGGATATATTTCATAACAATGAAGACTTTTTTCAGGACTATATTAAGCAACTTCAAAAATAGAAAGGCCCATCATGGCCTTTTGTGAAGGACCATCATGGCTTGCCACATGTTTCCTGCCGTGTCCCTTCATACCTGGTTATCTTGTTACCTTATTCTTTTGCAGCAAAGAACTCCTTGGCCTACATTAAAAAAAAAAATCCAAGGAATATTTGAGCACCAACCAATGTACCTTTCAGGCAGCACTCCTGTTACCCTTCCATTGATACAAACACCCAAGCTGGCAAGGACTCCGTATGCTGCCCCATCTCTCAGGAGCAGTGCTCGTGTTCACATATTCTTGACTGTGCTGACAGCATCAGTAGCACAGCCTGCTTCGTGAAAGAGGCTGTGGCAGACACCTTGAGTTGTGTCTGGGGAAATGGAAGCACAAGAGATGAAAAAACTTGGTCAAGGTTATCTGGGAAGGCAGTGGCAGAACTGAGACCAGAGCCCAGAGGTTCAGAGTCCCCTTGACTCTGTCCATGGGTCAAAAATAGCCATAGTTACTGCTTTCAACTTCTTTAATATCTCCAGAGTGCATACAAATGCGTATTTTGACAGGCTCATATCTGCAGTGCCAGGGTCTTTATTTAAAACATCTGCTTCAACATTTCCACTTGGAGGTAAAGGAAACATTCCCCTGCTTTGTAAGTACACTGTCAGCCAGACCTCTGAGCAGATACCTTAGCGATAGCCAGCAAATCTTGTTTTAAGTTGACCTGTTCTGAAAAACATTCTCTAGAGCCAACTGCTGCTTCTTCCTAAACACACATTTTCTCCTGAGGCAAAAATGCCCCAGCCAAACACCATAATCATTATTATTATTATTATTAGTAATATTATTGCTACTTTTTATTTAGTTGGAGTAGGTCATGAGGACTTCCCCTTCAGCAACCTCAAGAAGCCTTGCTGGCACCTGGTGGGGGATCTGAAGACTATTTACATTCCAGAGGAATTTGCTGGGAAAGTCCAGGGCTCTCAGGGCTTTGAACACATCTGAGGAGAGACGCCTGATTGCTGTAACCCGAGATGGGGTTCTTTGCTCAAGTGTCTGAAGCCCTGGTCCAGTTGCAAACCAGCTCGCTGCAAGTTTGACTGACTTGGTCTGTACCAACAACAACAACAAAGCAAGTGTACAGGTGCTGGCCAAGCACGTCTCGCTGAGTTTTCAAGGCTACGTAGCCTGTGGCAAGAAACCTCAGGTTTGCTGTTTGTTTGCCACGTACTCAACACTGCTGTTATTATTTTACTGCCTGTAGCTGAGGTGCTTCACAGTCACAAATATCAAAGGGAAAGAAAATGTTTTATGGTTCTCCCCTACAATCCTGTTAACAGAATGTGTTACCAAAGTAAAATTATTTTCTTACAGATATGGCCCCCCTAATGAAGCAGAACAGACTCAAAGGTGAGTACCTTCAACCACAGTCCTGGAGGACGCAAGGGCAACCTCATCAGCTCTCTCACCACAGCTGACCTTTTGGCTGCATGGGACATAGAGAAAATACCTTTTATTGTAAAAAAAAAAAAAAAAAAGAAAGGCATTTTGGTAATCAGAAGTGACAGCATTAAACCCAGAGTCCATTTTCTTCACGCCAAGGTGGATGACTGTCAAGGGCCATAGGTCTCTGACTCACACTCCCAGCTGTGTTGGTTTAAGGCATTACCTCCATCCTCCCTCTTTCTTTCCCCACACACTGATGTCTGTGCCTCTGCTCTGCTGGCTTTTATCACTACCAGGTGATAAAAGCTAATAAACCAGATGGGAACTGGGTCAACAGAGCAATAAATACACATTTACACCTGCACACCTAGCAGGCACTGGTTCCTTGGCTTTGCTATTCAGAGTCAAAATGGTTTCTGTGCCTACATGTTGGCTACCCAGATTCATTCTGCCTTTCCCCAGGGGTATAATAATTTCCTCCCTTTACTTTTTTAATCATCAGGGTGAACAGTCATACCCTTAGGAATGGTTCTTATCTCCCACTGCTGCGGTTGCCCTGTGGCGCTAGATAATATAATTTCACGGGCATTTGGAGTTTCATGTTGCCTTGCTGTGCTCCCCGGAAGTTTTGTCACCCATTTCAGCCTGGCACGGGCATAGACCCATGAGTAACACTGCTCCCATGCTCTGTGTGTGCCAAGAGAGCTAACATCACTGGTCTTGACCTGGGATGGTATGACTGAATCTGCTTAGAGCTGATGAGGTTTCAGGATACCACAATAGCTATTTGTTTATATTATATAGCTCCAAGACAGTTGCATAAACAGGTCTTGGTATAATATTTTCATTTAAAACACTGCTGTATAGGAGGGCAAATAGTATGACTTTTTTTCTTGGTAGAATCAAATCTGGAAAAGGGGAAGAAAGGGCCATGCGTTTCTTAAAGTCTGAGCCTCCAGAAAGCAGAAGCTGGGAGAGTTCAAAGGCAAATCACCTGCCACTACAGAGCATCACTACAAAATCACATCAGTTTTTGTGTTTGCTGTGAGCTCACTGGGGACAGATTGTGCTTTCAGCCTAAATCACTGGCTGTCTCTCTAAAGGCCATTTGTTATTAAGTAATGACTTTGAAGGGAGGGAAAAAAACCATCTTGGACTTCCCCTTCGATATCTCTATTCAGTTTGGCAATAAGCAGTGGAAGCTTGATGCTTCCTTTTATGTCTACAGTAGAGCACAAAAGTACACGGTAAACTCCTTTTTCTACTGCAAACGAGTCACACAAAAATAGCAGCATAAATTTGAGGGTGATTTCTCCTGGAGATAGTTCAGAACGAAAGATCATAACTCCCACGCACTTAACCACCCACAAGACTCAGTGTAAGCCACCAGGGACATTCTCTGTGTGGTCTCACACTGACAGAAAGGGCCAGGGGATGAATAACCTCATGTGAACTGGTAGAGGCCTTCTGCTTATGATACAGCTCTCTGAACACCCCCAAACTAAGAAGTACGTATATTTAAAGAGGTCTTTAAAGTCTCACATATGGTAAGGTTCCCAGACTTCTTAATGAATGTTAAAACAGGTAAAATTTAAAAGCAGAATGAATATATTTGGTTAGGTGAAAAACTGGATGCATCATAATTTTGTAGTAATTCAGTATAGTCGTACTGTGATGAAGAATCAAGCAATTTCTTGAAAGACTTGGCATAGCAGATCCTTGTAATCACAGATTCCATTACCTTCAGGATACATTAACATAACTTGCATACTCTCTCATTTCTTGTAAGAAACAGACCAAGAAACTGACTGACTGTTCCTTGTATAGAAAAAAAAAATATTTAAGAAACCAAGAAGGGAGAATGTTCTTTTCTTCTTAGCACCCAAAACTCTTTCAAAAAGGAAAAAAAAAGCCTTTGTCCTGTATCCTTGTGCCAGTCCTTTCAGCTTGAGCTGCAGATCTGTAGTACTACCTAATACTGAGAGCTTTTAGCCAGCTTTACAAGAAGATGAAAATGTAACCTGTTTCAGCACTTCTTTTGGAGATGGTCAGGGTTTTCTTCACATTGTTGAAATTTTGTAGTAAATTTCACCACTTAAGGAGGAAAAGGCATTTGCTTGTCTCATGAATTTTCCCATTATCATCATTTGAAGAATAATGTGGAAAAACTTTTAAGGACCTGTCAAGAAGCACTTTCCCTTGAAAAGAATATTTTATAGACATGTTCTGGTTATAAACCCATCTTGATAGTCTAAACACAATTATGTTTTGATATGCTGATTGTATTTTCATGTAAGTCAAAAACTCTTGACAGCCTCTGCCTTGTAGACAAAATAAATTCAGGAAGGAACATACATATGTTTCTTTTTTTGTGTGTGAGCATGTCTGAGATCCACTCTCAAAAATATGTAAAATTGGTTTTGACTCAAATTTGCCTTGTACTCAAGCCACAGACATGACCACTATTGTATTAAATAAACCACAAATCGTTTCTCCTACCACAATGCAACTTCCATTTTTGGTACCACCAGAAATGTGGTACTTTTCAGGCAAGAGAATGATCCTAAGAATTTCCCAGAGAATTCTGAGAGGAAATGGAAGGCATCATAGTGACCTTGTCCTTGTACAGTTCAGAGCTATGATTACATCTCATTTGTTTTCTGACTTCTTTGCTTACCATCAGAGAAGAAAACGTTTTCCGTGTTACTCATTATTAAAAGAAAACATACTTATGAGTAATTTTTGGACTAGAATGATGTTTGTTCACTTGATTTTGGACCTTGTGCTTTCCACAAGTGCTTGTTCGAAATGTTCAACTGGCCTGGAAATTTTCTTAGACAGAGCCAAGGTATTATTAGCACATGTCTCAGGAACACTGGAATTACCCAGCTCTGCGGATGTCTGCACTGTGTTTTGAGCAAGTGCAGGGGATCCCAAGTGTATTTAACTGGGACAACGTGGACATGAAACCTCATGTTTTGAAAGCAGCTTCCTCCCTTTGAGATTGAGGGACAATATGTGATCTCTTCTCATTAATATTTGTGTTTTGTGCCCCAAGTAATCTCGCTAGCAATGAGTACCAATGCCACTGTCTAGTGCTTCCAAACTTCTATGGGTGTATTACACACGTTTGACCTTTCTTGTGTATTCATGGATATTGTTTGTGTGAAGTGGCAGCAGAGAGAGATTTGCAGCTCTGGGCAGATCAGTATCCGCCTGTCCCTGTTCCTGTGAGCAGGGTCAGGAAACAATGGTAGGGCTCAGGTCCTGGCTTCCCATTCAGTCTGCAGGCAGTGGTAAGGCCTCTGAGCCTTGGGCACTGAGTTTGTTCCTACCCATGGTCTCAGTTAACAGGTATGAGCAGAGTAGTCTTCCCCCAAAATCATGGTTTGTTTGGAGAACTGAGGTTATGTTTAGTAATATCACAAGTTGTGTTTGATAGCAACATCATGCAATGTATTAATAAAAGACTACAAAAGTCTATACCCAAATCTCAGTAGATTTGGGAAATAATTTTCCTAGATCTTTAAAAGTGATGAGTTGCAATACCTATGTTATTACAAAGGTATTGTAATAACAGATAATTATAAATTATTATAATTATTTATTAAAACAGATACCTGTGCCTGTCTGTAGGGGTAAAGTGTAAAGTTTTTCTCAAGATAGGAGAAGATCAGCATATAGGTTTTGATAGTCTAAAAAAGTACATCCGTTTTTTTCATTTGCTAAAAATGCACATGAATACCAAGCTAGACAGAGGTTAAAGCTCCATGCTGAGGAGCTGAAGCAGTATCTGCTCCAGAGAAGGGATCTAGACAACCCTGACACCAGTGCTACCTTCTGACTGCAAATTGCCAGCAGAAATGATTATTTTAGTCAAAGCTGTTTGTCAGAGCTAAATGTCATAGGACTGGCCGTAATGAAAGAGGGCCAATCTTTTTGAAGTGATGTTCACCACAGACCTAAGAGGTGTTGTAGTGATCTGAGGCAATACTGTGTCTGCTGTGGAGGCGGAAGGAAAAAAAAACAAAATGTCAAACATTACTGAGCAGTTTTCATTTTGGTTGCTCCCTGAACCAGGTGGGCTTTCCGTGCATTTAGTCTCTCATTCCTGATCCTCTCTCTGTTTTCCCTGCAGCCCTGCAGGCCCTGGAGGCATCTTTATGCTGACCATCCACTGGCCACAGGGCTACCTCCTTCTCCTTATTTGGGGATGTCAGGTGAAGAGGCAGAAATAATCATGGAGCCCCTTGGCCCCACAGTGGCCCCCATGGAGTGAGGTCCAGCGGGTCAGAACCTGTCACCAACTGAGAGCAAGAAGGTGCCCGCTCTTCCTGCCTTTTCCCATCCGCACGCTGTTGTGGCACTGAGTCACATCCTGGCGTGGCAGTGGCCTTCTGGCAGCCCTGAGCCCCAGCACTGCAGTGGGATCACCTGGCTTTCACAGCCAAGGCTCTGCAGCCCCATCCCTGTGTGCTCCCCTGCTCAGGACAGGCATGGGACAAGCTTTCCCTGGGGTGAGCTGGGGGGGCTGAATCCGTCTCACTCCAGTTTCCCTGCGAGTGTGCATGCCCATGCGAACACTCGTTATCTTTTCAGGAACTAAGATAATTTTCCATCAGCGCCTGGAGGTATCCACGTAATTTTAGAAAATACATAGGATCTTCTGCCTCAACTGACCTGATTTTGATTTGTGGATTGGGATTTTTTTTTTTCTTGTCAAAACTCTTCGGGGGGTTGCAATGCCCAAATTAGGATGAGAAGGCAAAAGGGATAGTGTGGGTTCCAGTACACTTATTTTTTTTTCTTTTCTGGTTATTAATTAGCAGAAGTGAAAAATAGGACTTAAGGAAAATGACTGACTTTTTTTTTTTTAAATAGACTACTCATTTCATTAAAAAAAATCAACATCCCTAAGAAAAACTTGGAGGGATATTACAAGCTTGATAGAAATTTTTTTATTATCTTCAATATTTTTTCTTGGAAAATTATTTAAAAATATTTTCTTTCTAATTTTGAGCAATTTTACTTTGAAATGAAAGCTTTTCTAAACATAAAAATTATAAAATTTAAGCAGTCTTTTTTTTCAGTGAAAAGAAACATTCCCATTTGGACTTCTCCCCTCTGTCCCGAAGAAGAAAAAAATTTAAATATATTGAGAATGTTAATGAGATAAGAAAGATACATTCTACTCTCATAAATACCTGTACATACCCTACCCATGATACCATTTCAGTGTGCAGCAGTGGCACTTCACAGTACCTGTATGATTTCTTCTTATTTGCTTCAAGCTTAATTCCTCCTTATCTCAAAGGACAGAAATCCACAGACCAAGTTTGACCTTGCTGTAATTCTGAATGATGTCATTTTGTCATTGCTGAATTTGGTCCATTATGATTAGAAAGTGTGCTTAGCTGACAAGGAAATTAGCTGAGCGTATGTAGTTAATTTTAAGTGTGCTTTTAATGCTATCCCTTTTCAACAAACCACTTAGACACATGCTTAACAGCCCATGTGCTTGAAGTTAATTAAGTGCCTAATTGCTTTTCTGTATGTGGGCCTGAATAGGGATGGACTAAAGCACATACTTCAGTTCTCAGTTAAATTGCATCCTTTTTAGCAGGGCTGTTGCAATAGGACAAGGGGTCATGTTTTTAAACCGAAAGAGGTTGATACAGATTACATGTAAGGACTAAATTTTTTATAATGAGGTTGTTAAAACACTGGATCATGTTGCCCAGAGATGTGGTGGGTGCTCCAACCCTGGAAACATGCAAGGTCAGACTGGATGAGACTCTGAGCAACCTGACCTAGTCAAAGGTTGCTCTGTTCCTGCTCACTGCAGTGAGGTTACACTAGAAGCCTCTAAAGGTCCCTTCCAGCCCAAACTGTTCTATGATTCTAAAAAGCAACTGTTTTCCTGACCCTTCAACTTCCTTCCATCCTTCCTCAAATGTATTTAATTCCTGTAACAGCAAACTCATCCCTATGTTTGCCTAACAAAAATCCAATCAAAACAAGTTGTGGCCTCTTCTTGTTGGCTCTAACTATACTTGTAAATAGTTGTAATTAAATCCAGAAATCTAATAATGTGTCATTAATTAGCCTAATGGAGAACTGAGAGAGAAATGTGGTTTCCGAGGCAGCAAACTTCTCTGCCCTGGAATACAAGGCACACCAGTCAGAACTTGGCTCAGAAGGCCTCTACAAAATACTAAACCTTGTCAGGGTTTGGGTTTTGGAGAAAAAAAAAAAAGGCAGAAAATTCAGATCCACCAGAACTTCTCCAGAAGCATAGCCTGTGGCTTCCCTCCAGTGGCTGGTGAGAGTGGGGTGGAGGGACCTGATGCCCTAGAAGCACTCCCCATGGGGTGGGAGGGCTGGGCCACACTAAATCACAAATCCCTCAGCCAAACAAGGCAGAGCAGCAATCTGCCACAGGTTCAGATGATTTAAAACACATTCTTTTTGTCCCACATGCTCTTTTTAGTGATAAAAGTTGTTTAACCATTCTCCTCTTGCTTTTTCTGATCCATGCCAGGGAAGCTCCCTGTTGCCATAGGACAAGGGGTAATGGTTTTAAACTAAAAGAGGGCTGATTTATAATACACTTTGGTAAGAAGTTTTTTTTACAACGAGAATGTTCAGCTTGCCAGAAGAGGTGGTGGATGCCCTGTTGCTATTGTGCTAGGAAACGACACAGAACTCCACTCTCAGAAGGTGAAAAGCGAAGGGATATTATTGAAACTATCTCACGCCTTTTATAACATGCTGCGCTAAGGTAAGACCTGATTGGTCTTATGCAAAATACTTCTGACTCCATTGGTAAATTAAGAATAAACACAGTCCAAAGACAGCTGTCCCAAAACACTTAGCTAGAGAAAGAGATAATACATTTGTTTATAATTCCTTTCCTCAATTCCTAGACTAAATTTATCTCTATTCCTTTCTCCAGGTGGGAATATCCACAATGCCCCATCCCTGGCAATGTTCAAGGTCAGGCTGGATGGAGTCCTGAGCAGCCTGGTCTGTTTGAAGATGTCCCTGCCCATGGAGGGAGGCTGGAACTAGATGACCTTATAAAAGATCCCTTCTGACCCAAACTATGCTATGAATCTGTAACTCTGTGAGATGGGGTTTGCAGGGCCCGTGGGAGCCGCCACAGGACACTGCTTCTGCCGCACCTCTGGCAGCTCCCCTGCCGAGCGCTGTCTCGACATGTGCTGCCCTGCTGTGACATGCACTGCCCTGCTGGGATATGCACTGCCCTGCTGTGACATGTGCTGCCCTGCTGTGACATGCACTGCCCTGCTGTGACATGCACTGCCCTGCTGGGACATGCACTGCCCTGTTGTGACGTGCACTGCCCTGCTGGGATATGCACTGCCCTGCTGGGATATGCACTGCCCTGCTGTGACATGCACTGCCCTGCCGCGCCAGCGCTCAGCACTGCTGCTGTGGGAGATGGGAATGGCACGGGGATACATCCTTGAGGCGAGGGTGCAGCAAGGGGGGAAAAGAGATGAGTTTGGAGTTCATCCACAGGGCCTGTGCATCACTTTCAAACACTGTGGTGTTAATCTGTCCACTCTTATCAGGAATTGGGGATGATCTTCAGGCTCCCTTTGGCACTGGGAAGTGCCTCTGCTGAGGGAGCTGCCACAACGCTTCTGCAGTCCAGACAGGCAGAAAGAGGTTCTGCTTGTCCCTGTCCTAAGACAGACCATGACAAGTGGATATATCCCATACCGGGAAAAAAAAGCGCTTCTCTCAAAGGCCATTCCATGTTTTACATGTGCTCATGTGAAGAAGTGACCTTGTCATCTCACCCCTTTCCCAGTACCTCCCAAAATATGACACATAACTGAGCCTGTCTTACAGCAACCAACTTTCCTCTTCTGGTGCTCTCAGCACCCAGTAAGGCTGCCTCACCTTCTCTGGCGTCCTCTGAGAGTACCTTGGTTTCCAGAGGCTGCAAGCCTGAGCCATCCATCCATCCATCTGCTATCTCCGGTAAGGACTGATGTTTGAAACACCTTCATGGACATCACAAGGCCAGGGAATGCTAGTATTGCTTGTGTGATGGGAAAAACAAAGCTCCTTCCTCTCATGCTGTACATGGTAAAAGCTGTGCTCTCATGTTCTGTAACTGGTGAGTACATTGTATTTACCCTGTATTAACAAGCTGAATGTGTGTGTGTGTACAAGATGAAATTTCACAAAGTGGAAACATTGGCAAGAGGAAGCATGGATTGTCACATTACCACCCTGCAAAAATCAACAGCCCTCAGACTGTTTATCAGAGAAACCAGCAAATCACTTGAGTGATTCATAGATATTACATTATACAGGAAATAAAAAAAAAAAAAAAAAAGAAAATAAATTGCCAGAAACTGGAAGGCTGGAAGACAGGGCCTTTTGTAGTAATAACATTTATAGCCATCTAATACCCTATACGATGACTCTGTAGGCATGAAACTGTTGTTGGAGCAAAGCACAATTAATAAAGTGTATCACTGCAGAAAGCTTTTGTTATGGAGGAATTTCCTGATAGCTCCCAGCCTGTCTGGAAAACTAACTTGAACCTGAGCCCTTGCTAGATGATGAAGCCTTCGCCTCTGGAAAAACCCTATGCTAGTTCTTTGAATCACATTTTCTGCTACAGTGGTAGCAACCATCACTACAGCTGCCAGAGAAACCAATGGACCACCAAGAGGACCTGCTGCTCAGCAGACTGAGATGTGTTCCAAGAACAGGCAAATGTTAAGATCTGTTTTGACAGAAATTTAAGAGGCATCTCTAGAAGCCCAGGCCCATCTGCCATGGGGATCACAGCAAAGGAACTATTGTTTCCCTGCACTGTGTGCCTCTGACCCTTATCTCCACAAATTGCCCACAGGCAGCTGCACTGCTATCCTGACAGAGACTCTGAAGTTTTCCTGGACTCTTGTAGAACACCTAAGAGCCCAGGTAGCCCTGGGATTAAACCTGTTCTGTGCTCAGATTACTCAGGGGTCTGCAACAGAGTGGAACTCAGTGAGACAAGTTTGGGTTTCTTGACTGCACCAAGCACCGTGTGTCTCCAGGCTACAGTGATGATGATGAACTGTTGAGGAGCAGCTGCTAGAGCCCAGCTACCAGGAACAGCAATTTGGGGTCTGCATTGTCACCAGTTCTGACACCCACTGCTGAGGCTGCTCCACCGTAAAGTGCAGAGCAGCCTGCTCCAACTTCGTGCACTCCTGGTGCTGGCTATTACCAGTTGCTCTGTCTGGCTGTCATTCCAGCACCTGGAAGGCATCACTGACAAATGTGGACAGGCTGTGGGGATGGGAGATGTCATTGGTGTGAGGATTGCTGGGGGAAGAGCTGCTGGTGCATCGGTATTGTGCCGCACCACTGCCATCTCCTCCTTATGAACCATAGCTGTGGCACAGACTCCACAAAGCTCTGGGAGATGAGTCTGGAGCACCCAAGCACAGCAAGCTGACCAAGGCCACCCTGAAGTCTGCTCCTGACTCTCCCAAAGGCTCATGCCACTGCGAGCAGGTGGGTGAGGGGCAGTGTGGGTGTGCTGAGGGCTGCCAGGTGGGAAAGGAGCTACTGTGCTTATTCCCTCACCTAGGTACTTCACTAAAGACCTTTCACAGAGACATCCTGGGGTGAGGCAACTGGTGAGAGTCTGGGGTGAGGCTGCTGGGCTGGGTTACTTGGGTCCTGTATATGTGCAATTCCAGAGGCAAATAAAGCATTTTAAAAGGTGTTGGGAAGAAAGGGAGATGGGCTGGGCCAGGGCTACATGCACACACACACACACACACACACACACACACACGCAGACACACACACAGAGACATACACAGACACACATGTGTGTGCACACATTTCTTCTTGCTCTGGGCCCCCCTGGGCAGCTTGACCCTCTTGGCTCATTATCACTTGGGCAGTGACCTGTGCCTCCAGAGCATCCAGAAGCTACTTTTGCCTGTGTCTCACCTCAGTCTCCAGCATTTATGTCGGGAAATACCTTGGGGCCTTGAGGGGAGCTGCACTGTGCATGCATGCACTCTCTGATGCATCTCTGGAGGCAGAGGTACAGGCACGCTGCTTTGAGCAGTCTCAGGGACTTCAGCACTCTGCATCCACTCATCCTCCCAAGGCAAGCAGCGAAATTCCCAGACAAGGGCGAGTGGATGGCATATCCTGGCTGCAGGAAAGAGCTCTAAGCCTGGGAGGGGTCATTAGTCCCCAGCACCCAGTGAGCTCTTCATCTCTACTGCAGCTGGTTCAGAAGGTGGAACATCTAACAACAACCAGGGAGAAGCCAGCCCATGTACTGGCTGCCAACCTTCTGGGTTCTTTCTCACCTGCTCTGTGTGTTGAGCACACTGATGACATATTGACTGTTCAGGTGCCTTCCTGAAGCCTGGAAAGCCCTGAAGGACAGGGGTAAGTTGACATCCCTGTCTTTACCTATTTGCTCTACAGCATTCTGCTTCCCAGCTTGATCCAACATATCTGCTGCTTACTGAGTTTCTCTGACCACAAGAAGGTGCCTTTCTGGAATTTGCCCTCCTCCCGAGTCCTGAATGAATCTTACTGGTGTGTGAAGTTATTTCACAGCCTGGGCTGACTTTCACAAGGCTTTTTTCAGCTCATTTCTCCAGGTCCTCCTAGAGAGCAGCTCTGCAGCTGGTTGTGATGAAGGGAGCCTGCCATGGAGGGTCAGTGTGTGGGGATCCTGCTGAACCCCCACAGGGCTGGGTCTGTTGCATGAAAATGGTTTCAGAGAGCTTGGCCTGCAAGGAGCAAGGGGCATGAACTTATTTTTAAACAAGTCACTGGCTTGAATGAGGGCTCAAGGAGTGAGGTGTGTGAATGTAAGTGGGAAGAAGAAAGATAGATTTGGGTCACTACTACACACCATAGACATACCACATAAAACTGATGAATTCAGTCCTGGCAGCCGTCGTTATTGTGTCTGAGTAAGGCAGAGGTTGTATTCTCAGTCTAGGTGATACCACCTTAAAATGATTCCTGGCCCATGTCACCTGGGGAAGGTGGCAAAAAGGAGAAACTGTGTTTGCCTCCCATTTTCTCTAGTGATCTGAGCTGGGCAGTTGTAAAGGCACCATGACTGCTGAGACCCTGCTGCCTTGGTGCCAGTGACATGGGGACTTGGGAAGGTGACAAGCAACCACTGAAGGTGAGGACTTCACCCTTCTCACCAGAGCTCTGAAACCAGTCAAGAACTGCAGGGTTTCATCTAGAAAATGATGTACTGTTAGTCAGATTGTCTTGTGTTTTACTGTTGTAATTCAAGCACATGCTGATGGTAAAAGGCCAGTCATCCAGTGTGAGATGGATCCTGCATCTGTGGAGCTCTATTTCTTGCCACCTACCTTGACAATTTCCATCTAAGGAACTTAACAGTTGTATTATTCTTGCTCATGTGCACTCAGTACCAGAATAGCTTTGCTGGCTGGGTGCTACTGTAAGACACTTGCAGAGAGCATCCCTCAAACCAGATAGTTCTGCATGACCTTGTCCAGCATCTAGGAAACAGCAGCAAGCCCTTCTAGGAAATAATGACTACAGTCAGAGAGCTCTACTCAGGAACAGCATTGCAGACAGAGCTCCTTCATATCTCTCAGTATACTTGGAACTTGCCTCTTGGCTAGCTAGATGCCTCTCGTTTGCCATGCAATTTTTAAGGACTTAATTCTTGTATCCTTAACTTTCCGTTCAGCGTGTAGAAAAGAGAGTGCTGGGGATTCCAGAAGCTAGTGGGATGCAGAGTTAGTGCACTCACCAAACTCCTTTGTAGCCTCAGCCATAAAATAGCACTCAGGAGTCAGTTTTACAGCGATCACATGCAGTCTGACTGGGGAAAAGCAATAAGAGCTTGGTTCAGCTGTGGGTTTTGCTTGCAATTATGAAAGACTGCTTTTGGGAGTTACTTGGGTATGTGGTTTTAATAGCTGAACATTCTCCCAGGAGTTGGAGATGCCTTTTTGTGTTTCTTTCTTTACTTCTTTTAATAAAGACAACAGCAGCTGGAAGCATTTCCTTGAAGACAGCCCTTAGCAGTTTCTCTTTTGCTGGGGATTTTCTGGGGAGTGGGTGGAAAGGTTTTTCCCCCACCGCATATAGAGTGGTATTTCTGAGCAGATTTAGAGGGATATTCTGGTTTTATACAACTGCAGAGTTTAGCAGAACGTAAATATTTTAGTAGCGAATGGTTATTGCACTGCAATGGCCTCACTCCCTCTGCCTTCGGTTAGGAAAGGGAGGCAGATTAGCTTTTCTTCGTAAACACACGCTTTTCTTTCCATACAGATGTGACTCGGGCACGAGAACCGGGATGCAGCCTGCGCTGGGCAGCGGCGGCCCCGCGGAACCGGGCTGGCACCCCAAAGAGCCAAACCGGCTCCCGGGAGCGGCCGCCAGGGGGCGGTGCAGGATGCGGGATGCGGGATAAGGGATGAAGGATGAGGGATGAGTGATGAGAGAGGAAGGATGCGGGGTGCGGGATGCGGGTGAAGGATGCGGGATGCGGGATGAGTGATGAGAGAGGAAGGATGCGGGGGGCGGGATGCGGGGNTTTCCCCCACCGCATATAGAGTGGTATTTCTGAGCAGATTTAGAGGGATATTCTGGTTTTATACAACTGCAGAGTTTAGCAGAACGTAAATATTTTAGTAGCGAATGGTTATTGCACTGCAATGGCCTCACTCCCTCTGCCTTCGGTTAGGAAAGGGAGGCAGATTAGCTTTTCTTCGTAAACACACGCTTTTCTTTCCATACAGATGTGACTCGGGCACGAGAACCGGGATGCAGCCTGCGCTGGGCAGCGGCGGCCCCGCGGAACCGGGCTGGCACCCCAAAGAGCCAAACCGGCTCCCGGGAGCGGCCGCCAGGGGGCGGTGCAGGATGCGGGATGCGGGATAAGGGATGAAGGATGAGGGATGAGTGATGAGAGAGGAAGGATGCGGGGTGCGGGATGCGGGTGAAGGATGCGGGATGCGGGATGAGTGATGAGAGAGGAAGGATGCGGGGTGCGGGATGCGGGTGAAGGATGCGGGATGCGGGATGAAGGATGCGGGACGAAGGATGCGGTTGGAGAACGCACAGAGCATGCGGGGCGGGAGGCAGGCTGTGGGCTGAGGGATACAGAGTGTGGGGTCAGGGGGAACAGACCTGAGAACCCCACAGTAGGTTTCTGGCGGTGCCTGGAAGTCTGCTCCTTGGCTTTGCTTTCAAGTATGGTGTTTGCTTTCTCTCTGTCTGGTAAATTCGCACTGGTTTTTAGAGGATGGCTGGCTAAATGTCACCCACTGCAGGGTTCCTGCAGGAGCAGCAGCCCTCAGGAAATTTAAGGTTCTTTGCTGAATTCAGGCTTTTTTCTACAGAGGAAAAAATTGCTCCAAACTGTGAACCAGTGTATATGAAAAGGACAATAGCAGTTCCCCCAAATAATCAAGGACATTAAGAATGACAGGTGGCAGCAAATCCGGCTAGCTGCTTGTCAAGACAGAGGTTTTGGGAACAATTTGAAGAGTTAAATGAATAGCTGGAAAAGTGACAAAAGACATTTGTTTCATAGGATGTATGAGTGCTTAGCCCTGGGTGGCAGCAGCAGCTTTGCCACCTAACACTGCTTTGGAAGCAGCAACTTCCCTCCATGTTTGGCATCAGAACCTCGAGACTGACCCTGGCTCTGTAGCAGAACTCCATGCACCAGGGATTGCCAAAGTCAGTCTCTGAAGAGAACACACTGCTTGTGTGGCTGGTGCTCGCTGTGGATTTGGGTGAACCACAGTCGTACTCCTGTCAGAAAGCTCCCAGTTGCTTGCATGTATACCTTTATACAAAAGGTCTTTATACAATGGTCTGCTTGAAAACCAGACTGGAAAGCACTGCATGAAATAGGCAATGAATGTCAGATCTCTTTTCTTCTGATGCTAAATAAGGACCTTCACATAAGGAAGGAAACCAGAACCATCCTCAAAACTGGGATTTCTTTGCTTTGCTTTGCTTTGGAGACTAGTAATCAGCTTTTCTTGGTACTGCCTAGTCTGGCCCTGAGCTGTGAGGGTAGACATCTGCCCCACCTGTGGTTTTTGGGTGGCTGGTTAGTGCTCAAAAGATGCTTTTGTGGCAATTATATAAGTTGGGAGGTTCATATATCTCCTTGTCCAACTGTTTGTCTGAAAGCAGGCCCTGCTCCTGCCAGAATTCCTTTGGTGGGTGCCTGTAATGCCAATGGGTAGGTTTGTTACAGTCTTGTACACTAAAAGAGAAAGATGTTTCTGTGATGGAGCAGTGTATCAGGAGGAGATGTGTGGTGAGTGGGCAGCTTGCACAGAAGGAACCAGTGGGAGAGGACATTATGCTTTAAATGGGCAGGACTGAGAGTATTTGGGCTGGGGGAGGTAGTGGGAAGAGGATGTAGGAGATATGGGAATGTTTATTTTGTGGCCAATTGGGAAAAATGTAGTAGACAGGGTGACTGGCTGCTGTAGAAAGTGGATGGGGTGTTGGCCATGCTGGCAAGTCAAGTACTTTACTGCCCACAGCACTCACTTGACCATGTCATCCTCTTGGAGCTTAATTGTCAGGCTTATGCAGGTCTTTTATCTCAATTGTTTGTTGCAGAACTGGAGGAAATATATTCCTTAACTGTTAACTCAACGTGGAAGTCTCGAGTCCTGCCTGGTTTGCAAACACCAGGATCAGAGCAGGGTTTTTCTGTGTGTTGGTGGGTGGGTTGTTGACAGTGGAGATCCAACAGTGTGGGAGGAGGACATGGGGCACCCTTTGCAGTGCCAGAGCATATTACAGCTCGCTGCTTGTGCTGGTCCCCGCGTTGGTCCTGAAAAGTCAGCTCTCCAAATCAGCTGTTCCCAGTGCTTACATCTAACACATGAAATAAAATAGGATAAACAACTGGTGTAAACTCCTCCCTCCACCATACTGCACAGGGGGGTCTGGGCTGGCCTGGATTTCAGAAGCTCTTGGTGACAGAGCCTCGATGTGGATAAAGACACAATTTGATGATGTTCACTTCCAGATAAGAGAACTGGTTCTTGCTCAAAGTTTACCATGGCAAAATTCACAGGGAAGCGATAACCAAGAGAGCTAATTCCTGATTTATTTCACTGTGAGGAAGGGCTTTTTTATGTCTCCCTTTTCCCTTTCTAAACTGCTTGGCTGTTATAGTCTTTGCTCCCCTGTGCCAGCTGCAGGGCTGGTGGGACCTCTCAGTGGGGCTGCACCCTGAACATCTCTGGGGTTTTATCTTTTCCCTCTTGAGTGTTTTGACTCCATGGCCAGCAAAAGAGAGTTTCTAGAGTCCATTAACAGCTCCCAGCTGCTTTGATTGTTCAACCAATTTGTCTGCATCACAAGACCTTACCAAGGATGCACATGATTTGGGAGAACTGAGCAAAGCCCCAAGAGGATGTTCATACACTTTGAAGACCAATAATTGATGATACACCAACTTACTTGTTTCTAAACTCTGAACAGGTCCAGTTTATTTATTCAGTAATGCTGTGTTTCTGTTTTAAGGAAACAGAACACTACAGAGAACACTCAACTTAGTGAAACCTTTTCTACATTTCAGAGGCAGGAGAACTTTTCATGTGTGCTTAACACCAGGACCAGAGGCTGACAGGATCTCTGTCCTTTCATCAGGAGCCAAATTGGATATACTCATGATGTGAATGTATTTTTATTGGCATTACCACAGGTGCACCATTGCGTCTCAGCAAGACAGAGGGGCTATTTTCAAACTGTTGATGCAAAACAAGCTGAAACAACAGCATCCATCACACCACCAAATTGTCATTCACAAGAAGTATGGAAGCAATTTTTGTTTAGATAAAATTTGCTGGTAAGACAGCAATGAACACGAGATATTCAACATTCTAATAAAATAGTAATGCTGCAAGCTCAGCGGCTCATGAAACATTTACAATCTGCAGCTAGTAAAGTGCAAACAAGAGATTTAAGCACCGCTGTTGCTAGATGGATGGAAACCAGTTAGAAGATTAACGGAAAGATTATTCCACACAGGTTAGAATGAGGTTCATTAAATGCCTATCAGTTCTCTCATTTGCTGTAGGAGACAGGGAGGGCTGTAGGACTGCACTTGTTGAAGCAGAGCTCGTCCTCAGTGCCAGTGTTAAGCCAAATGAGCATTTCTTTTCAGTTTGTTTCTTTTGCTTCTCATGTCTCCCTGCATCAGGAGTTTGCAGAAGCAGCATTACCAGCACACTCGCAGATTGCTACTCTTTATATATGAAACTAATTAAGTACCAGACTTGCAACAGGCTCTGGAAGTTGAGATGAACAAGAGGGCACAGTGTACACAGAGCTTTCCCATAAATTCAAGATAAGGAGTGTAATTAAGGAGATTCCATGCACTTCCAACCCAGGTAAAAATTACACACCAGGCAAATTATTTTATCCACTGCTTGTTTGGTTTTTAACCTTTGATCCATCTTATCAAGGGACAGGTAATTTTAGTCATTACTGTCACACCTAAGTTTTTCCTGATGGATCCATCAGAGGTTAAAAGAAGGGTGTTGGATGAGATCAGACAGGGAAGTGCCCAGATGCCCCCCTTTGTGTTTTCTGCATTACTCTAGCTGAGTAATTTTGATTATTTCCTACGCAGTTCTTGTATAAAACAAGCAGCCCTTGCTTTTTGGTCTCTTAACTGTACAACAGGGCTCATTCACCAGGCTACTCTGCTTTTTTTAAATCTGGCTCATAGTTATTAAAATTTGCATTTTAAGAAAAGCCCTGAGGCTTTCTGTACCATTGAATATGTGAGAAACAAGCAAAACTTTTAAGCAGTAATTTCCTTTCTCTGCTGATGGAGAAATATCTTTTTTTTTTTTTGTGTAGAGGGTCCATGAACAATGTAACTCTGTGCAATCCGATGCCTTTTTAATACTGCAGGCAATAGCAATAATGGTCTTGGGTGGAACCCTGACCCTGTTGCAATTAAGAAGTGCCCTTGCTGCAGGTTGTGCCTGTCATTATCTCTGAGATTTCACTCTCTGTACAGAGATAGATACAATACTCCCACAAATACTAACATGGGCTTTGACTGGCAGGAAGAGACGTATCTGCAGTGTGTGTGGCCACAGAAAAATTGCAGCAGTATTTAATTTGGAAAGTTTGGGTTCATGTAGTTTAGGACCATTCTCAATCCAGAAATGCATAGCAATGTCAATAAAATCTAAAAAGGGAACTGTCCTGCCTTGGCTCCCTGAGTGTGCTTCTGAGAGTAATGAAGAAAAAGGACCATGGTTTGGGGATGGAAATGGTTAATTTCTATAATAGACAGCAGAGAAGGCAAAATGCTTTTTGAAACAAGTACAGAGCTACTCCAGCTCACAGGAGATCACTGGTTAAAAGATAGATCAAATTATTTGTGACACTTCCACGAATTGCTGCAGTAGGTGAGGGTAGCTGGGGGTGCTAAATGTAAGGGATGGAAGTTTTCTGAAACTATTGCGTTGCCAGCAGTACGAGTGGTACAGACTGTATCTGTAGTCACAGTGATGAGGCAAACTTACAGAGGTAAAGCAAACAGAAGCACTGAAGCTGAAACAATAATGTAGGGACTTCTGGGCTTTGGGAGCTTGGAAGTGACACAAGCTTAATTACTTTTAGGAGCAAGAAATATGTAGGGGAGGATAAAATAATCCGTATTGCTGTTGGCTGTAGACTGTGGAAGGTTTAGCATATAGAAGGTCAGGAAACTTCAAATAGCTTCTTAGGGTGAACTTACCAAAAGAGATTTTGATAGTACTGAAGCTGTAATTTTAGCACCTCAGAAACAGACCTGTTTTAGAGAAGAAGAGAATCCTTGGAAACAGGCAAAGATGAAAAGTTCAAGTACTTCTCATTGCAAGCCAATGCAGGGATTATAGTAGTCCTCTCAGGCTGTGTTAGTTTGCCATCCTAGTATAAAACATTACAGTGAATGCAATAAGAAGGAAACAGGCAATTGAGAAAACAGTAGCATCCCTGTTATTTAAAAACAGTAGAGAACTGAACTTGAAAAATTAAATGAAAATATGAAGGATGTTTTAAATAAAAAATTGTTACTTTTAAAAGATAATTTTTACTTAATTTTAAAATGGTTTAAAGCCCTACATGTTGTATTTGTTGCTGTGTTTTCAGTTTTCATTGAAAAATGAATTCTTATTTTTCTCAATAAGAAATCTGGCTGAAAGTATGCAAAATATCCAGAAAATTTTTTGTAGTATTTTGGAAAACAGGACTTCTGGCCAACTCTAGCAACCTGATTAGATCAGAGCAAGTAGAAAGGTAAAATCAATTATTAGAGCTGCATGTTCATTAAATCTGTGTCGCAATTACAGTGTCCTCTGAATCCCAGCAGCATTTTTCCCATCTGTAGTTGAACTTTTCCTGAACACAGGGCAATTTGGATATAATCCTGTGCACTGTGCTCCAGAATAACCCTGCTTGAGCAGGGAGGCTGGAACAGATGACCCACTATAGTCCCTTCCAACATCACAGGACCCATCCTGTGATTCTGTGTCACAGGGACAAGTTTTATGAAGGACTACTTCAGAATCAAACAAACACTTCACAGGGACTTCCAAGGAAAACTCTGTGTATGGATTTTAAATGCTTCACATTTCTCTGAGCTCACTTTGAAATCTGATAGGCCAACCATAAAACTGTGTCTAATACTCTTCTCAATTACTGTTACTGCTACCTATATTGATACAAATAGTAGCAGAAACTTCTGGCATAGGCTCTGTCAAAGTAACTCTAATTTCATCCTATGAGAAGCTTATACAGCTTCTTTTTAAATGAATGATATTTTGGTCAGTCACTCAAGTAAGCATGCATAAAGGCTACCTTTAAAAGCAGAATGTTGTTAGCATATGGCAGAAAGAGTTTGTTTACTCTGCTTGGGGAAAGCAGGCTACCTGTGTAATTATTTCCTTAGTGAGTCTGCATAAAACTTCTATTGCATTTAATTCAACACAAAACATTTTCTATATTTCATGTCATGGGTAGGAATGAAAATGGAGATAGTTCATCAATGCTGATATGTGATATAAAAAGAGCTGAGAAGCCAAGGGTATGAGAGTGCATAAAAATGTTTTGTGTCCTGACCAGTACATTGCTTAAAAAAAAATTTTACAATCAGCCCCAATTGTTCATTCCTCCCATGCAGAAGATACTCACATATTCATTTTTAAAAGGGCAAATCAACCATAATTCAGTTTATAAACTGTGAAGCTGGTTGCGAATGTCTGGATGAATATTCATTAGAATCTCTTAATCTGCCATCGACTGTGATTCATTAGGCATATGTAAATATCACTCACTTTAATTGCCCCTAAACTGACTTAACATAATATTGTCATTAGCAAATTATTAGTTATTTGTGTAACTAATGGTACATTATGGTGTACACGTTAAATCGCCAAATATATGATTACAATTATGATGATGTTTTATGCGGGGTGCTTTGTAAACTATTTGATGAAATATAATGGAGCCAAATCAAATCTGGTATGTTAATAAGACAGTTGTGGAACTTTATTATTATATTTCTACACCTTGGTGACGGGTCTAATATGTGAGCCTTTATCCGACCCTGTGTTTCAATGGATTACGGATTGGCTTCACTTTCCATATGCAAGGCTGGCGTGATATTCCAGTGCCTGCTTACCCTTTGTTTTACCTAATGAACTCTGTTCCAGTTAATTATTGGTGAAAGTGCCCTAGCTTGCTGTGGCAAGACCTTTTCACTGAAAGGCCAGGGGAAGGTAGCAATAAACATCACCTTTGCAGTATGAAGTGTTAATAGGCCTTGCTGGGGAGTGCTGCTGTTGACGTAGCAGTGCCTGTAATCTGCTGGTTTTTCTGTAATCTGTTGGTGTATCCCAGGATTTTGTACTTTCCTGGCCTCTTAACTCTTGATTCCTATTCACTTGTGTGATGAGAGGCCTTGCCTGGAATATTTGACCCACCCACTCTCCTGCACTTCCAATATTTATGCATGAAACAAGCAGGTTTTAAGATGACAAAGTTATGGTGGTGAAACCTTCAATTATTGCCGTTAAAAGGATTTTAATTACAAGGCTAATGATAACTGGAATATGTTTGTGCAAAAGGGATGAATGGTGTCCTCAAAGGCTTTTATTAAGTCTTGTATCTACATGCAAATGTATTTATGAGTGTGTTAATGTTTATAGACCCAGGAAGTTAAGAAAGGGCTGTTTCCCATTGCCACATATTTATTCAAGATGCATTTAATATGGCAGTTACTTTATTTCTTTAAAAAGAGCTTATTAGGGCACATTTACTAGGAACTAATTAAAATGTAATGAGCACAGATCTGTTTGCAAATTAATATGAAGCCTCTGAAAGAATATCCTGCATCATCAAGTGGTTCTCCAGCCATTCCTGTTAGCCATGCTGCTCCACCTGGGACCCTGCACCTCAGGTGCTGCAACCAGACTGTACCTGCAGTCAGATACGTGGAGGCAAATCTATCAGCTGTACTTCTGCTCCTCCAGTCAAACAAGAGACTTCACTCTCAGCTAAATAGATGCAGATGTCATGAATGTCAAGGAATTTTTTTCACTGGGTTGAAAGGACTTTGGGACAGATGCAAAATATCAAATGATTATTAAAGTAAATTAGCAAAAGGCATCAGAAACAGATGCTGAGTATGCAAAATGGAACTACCACTTTAGAAAACTGGTTCAAAATACTTATTTACTTGCAGTGTTGGCTAAATGAAAGCTGCGACTTTCCACTGATTTAGCTGAAAACAGGTAAAAAGCTCATTTTTATGTGACCTTAATTATAATGATTTACCTTAATTCAGTTTGAAGAGTTATGTTAAACTACAGAAAACACCTCCAACATTTGGAAAACAAAATAAAAGACTCAAATGGGATTGTGTACTAATTTATTGGAAATAGTCCATATTCTTATGCAGACATTCCCTAAAATTTGCAGGTATCAGGTCTGGCCCCACTCCCAGCTGTAAAACAGGCATTTGGAACCAATCAAGGGTGCTCAGATGCTATTCAGAAGGTATTTGCAAGAAACTCATGGCAAATTAATTGCAGAATAATTCACATAAATTATTGTCTGGGTAATTTTAAATAATGAATCAAGCAGGAGAAAAGGACACATTATTACATAATTTGTTCCATCCTAACAGAAACATTAATAATGCTCAATAAGGGTAAAATAAATTGCACTTAGAGACTGTTTAGTCCCATCTCAAACCTCACTGAAGGCAGCAGGAAGGCTCCTCCGGGTCTGGTATGGACAGAATATGTAAGAGACAGAAGCAAAAGATGGACTGGGAGATGGGCTGTGTAACAAATCTATTTCCAAGGAAGATATAAATGTCAGTGGGTGATGAGATCTGCAGGGAGGGCAGCTGGCAATAAAATCTCCAGTTACGCCCTTTGAAGACCCCATTCTGGTGTCCAGTGGGCTCTGCAGACTGTCCCTATGATATTGGAAGGTTGGAAGCCTTTGGAGAGTGAAAGAGGAGGAAGATAGGAAATGACCTTGGGATCATGTGTGGTGCTGTGATGCAGGACTCCAGACCTTTTTCAACTCTGTCACTGCAATGCTGGAAAACCTTGGATGGATTTTGCTTGTCCTTCTGTAGAGCAGAGATAGTGGTGGGAAAGAGGCACAGGCTTGTGGATGCAAAATAAGCTGGTTAGAGAGATTCCAGGCAATCACTGTGAATTGTCGACTGGGAATAATCTGGTTTAACCTTTTGTTTGAAGGGTTTTCTTCCTGAATTGCTGATTTTGCAGATCTGCAGCCATACCAGCAGTTGCACTGATGCCACAGGGAGGAGAGGGTTTTATCAGCATGAGGACAGGGGCTGAAATCTTTTTTAGCAAAGGTACTTGGGGCTACTTTGTAGAAAGCCTTCTTAATTAAGAACTCAGAAAAAAGTGAAGCCACCATGGCTGAGTTCACATGTAGGACAAGAAGTTTGCATTTATGTTAGTTGTTAATTAAAAAAAAGAAAACAGAGATAAGGTGGTTTTGTTATGTTAGAATGTTTGGGTTGCTTGTTAGAATTCTTTCTGGTTAGTAAGCCACCTGCCGGACTAAAATATAATAATAAAACTACCATAATGTGATGATTAAATACAATGTAAGGTTGATTTTAAATATGAATGCTTGCAACATGAGTAAGAGATACACACCTGTAAAACGTACTTATTGGAAGGGAAAAAATGTTTAGGAGAAGAACATGTAAAATAGATATCATAAAACATAAATTACTCACTGAAATAGGACTGTTAGAAGAAATCTTGGAGTTGTGGGTCTGGGTTGCAAAGATAAGCAAGATGCCTTGAAGGAAAGCAATTACTTTGATCCTGTACCTGCAGGACTTTAGCTCTGCCCCTTGCTTTCTGCTGAGGAAGGCACGTGAGCCTCTGCAGTAGATTCAGGTTTTGTGGCACACACAGTTTTGCTCATCCACTTCTCCTGGGGCAATAATATTCACAAGACATTAATTATCTCCAGGGAACGGGCTGTACACACTGGGGGAGGCTCAGAAGGCTGGTATGGCTTAAGCAGATTTTTACACTGACCTCCAGCACATAGGCAGGAGGTGTAAGTTCTTGTTAGCCAGCTTCTCCTCTCCCTTCTATCTCTGCTTCACTTGGAAAAAGAGACCAGGTTTGAACTCTCAGAAGGTACTGGCAAGCCTTCAAAAGCATGAAAGTGTGTGCTACCTTACCATTGTGTTTGGGGCACACCTGCAGGAGCCCACTTGCCGTTGTCCCCCTCAGGTGTGAGACACATCAGTGCTAACACCACCCTGGTGCTTCTTGGAGGTGCTTCCTCCCTTCTTGGAAGGAATTTTCAGTCACTGTGGAAAGTGAGTGTGGCAGTCCCTTGGAGGAGGATGTATCTCACTTACCCACATCCAAAAGCATATTTGTAAGCTGCATCTGACCACACGGGGAGGATGAGCGATGACAATGCCTCAGCCATGTAGGGACAGATAAGTTTGTGTCCCATGTACAGGACTGGGTAGGGAGAGAGTTGGGGGAAAGAAGAACAGAGTGGATAATTAAAGAAGACTCAGTTTGCTTTGGATCCTGACTATAATGGGCATCTCCTGTATCCTGAGCAGTTTTCAAAGCTAACTAACACTATTTCAGCCCAGGCCAACTCAAGCCAAGGTACCAGGTACACATAGCCCAGAATTTATCCTCATTCTCTGCTAATTTTTGTATCAGAGCTTGCAAAGGGCTCTCCTGTTATACCAGAACCTGAAACACAGACTTTGACCCCCAGATCTCTATGGGACTTTTAAAATCCCTTTAGACTGCTCCACTCACCTCCTTTTTTACATGTTCCTGGTAAGATAAGAAACCATACTTCCTGCTATTACACAGGAAAAAGATACAGCTTCCAGACTCCGTTTTGTGAGAAAAGTATCTGACCTGCACTTCTCTGTTATGTAAAATTTTGTAATATCATGCTGGATGGGGGTGAAATGGTCTGGATTAAGCATACTCTTGAAATATTAAAAAAAAAATCAAAAAATTGCTATGTGGATTGAAAGCACATCCAGAGAACCTCTGCAGCTGTTAATGGAGAAGACATGGAGCAAAGACCTGATCACATGTTAAATTACTGGTCCTTTCAGTCCTTGGTTAGCAGATAGGAGGAAGCAGAGGAGAACTGCTGGGGCTGCTGAGAATAGTGCTCACTGTAGGGGTCTGCGGGGTGCCCCAGGCTTCAAACCAGCTCTTCCAAGACAGCATTTGAAGGTGCAAATTCAGGATGATTATATGTTCTTGCTTTTGTAAAGAATCTTTCAGATCCATGGGTTAAAAGCTGCTTGTTACTATAATTACTGTTTTTGTTAGTACACATACATAAACATCTAACTTCAGGTTGTTTTAATGATGAGTACTTTAAGTGGCAATGTGATGGCTGCAGTACTCTGCACTGGCTACTAATCTATGAAATCAAGACATATGCCCATCATGGAAAGTTTGCACCAGGTTCACAGTTCGGCTTAGGAAGACATCTTTTAGGAGTCAAGCTTGCAGGCCTTACAGAAACAGAGACCATACCATCACCATGACATTGCTTACCTTGTCTGATCAGATGAAGCTAGGGCTCTCTGAGCCCAGGGAGTTTGAATCACAGAAAATCAAAATCCATTAAGTTGCAATACATTCAAGCTGTAATTGCTGCAGATTAGAATTCAGCGGAGAATTTTGCATAATGCCAAGAGGTGACCTTTTTCTGGGGTGCTCTCCTGCGATTGTTGGGACCTTGTAACAAATGCCTAGTGCCATTTAACGGAGGAATGACATATCTCTGATATGCAAATTTTTACAGCACAGCAATTAAGCGGTTTAGAATTTTACGACAGTGTTTGGGCTTTATACAACAAAAAAAGGGCCAATAAAGGGCTGTGATGGATGGGCTAATCCCCACTGGAAATATACCATGTAATCTCATGGAGACAATGCATTATGGATAGCATTGTGATTATTGGTGGTTAATATCTCCCCCTTCTCCTCCCACCCTCCCCTGCCCACGGCCTCCCCCTCCCCTGCTCCCCGCCTGATGAAAACTGCATGGCTGCCACATTGTTGGGGGCACAGGCCTGGGATACAGATGGGAAAGTTGGGCCATTGCAATCTGCTGCACGCACGGACGACAGTGAAAAGGGGGCTTGCAGCGAGGCAGCTTGTCAGCAGGGGACAGGGCTGGGGTCCATATGCCTCTCTTCTTCTCCCTTCTGTCGCTGAGTCTGCTGCCGCATCCTGCTGTCGGGGGACACTTTAATGATGAACGTGTTTTAAACAGTTTTGCTTAACTAGCGACAGCTTTTCAGGGAAGGGGAGCTTAATTAGACACCTTCCACAGTTTTGGTGAGTTGTATTTTCTGTAGGTGTCTGTCTGTCTGTGGATCCATCCACTGCCCTCCCCCCTGCAGCCAGGCACTGGGTGCAGCTGCGGTCCTTGCGTCTCACCACCCTCCACCTGCCACAAAGGGCACATCACTTTCACTCCACGTGCTTCTGGCTGGCCATCCCTCTCCTCAGTACTTGCAGCTTTTATCTGAGGTCTGCTGTGGAGCTGGCAGAGGTGTTTGCAGCAAGCATGTGCTTCACATGTAGAATTTGCACAGTTTCCAGCAAGGTGAGAGAGCTGTGATAGGGGCTGGTCCTGAAGTGGAGGACATTTGCTTTGGACACGTGATAGCAAGATAAACGCTGGGAATTTGAACTATGTTTTTGAAAGCAGCTTGTAAAATTAGAAGGAAAAACATCTCTGGCTGCTGTTTGGAAAGCCAAAGTAAAGTAATTTAAAGCCTGAAGTCACTGTCTTGCTATTTGTTCACTATCTTAGAGTCAAATAAAGCTTGTTGTTTGTCTTTCTTTTTCCTTGATCTTTCATATCCTTGATTAGAGCTGTTACTAAAGTACTTTTTTTTTTTTTTTTGGGACATAATAGGGCACTAGGATAAATTGATTCAGTTGTTTCTTTGAAGTATTTCTTAGGTGACCAGAAATTCCATCAGTATATATTGTAGCCAAAGTTAATTAAAGATTAGTTTTACAAAAACAAAAATTCTGACCTGCTTGACCTTTTTGTGGAAAACCCCTTGGCAGTGGGGTTCTGGGAAGCAAAAGCAGCATGGGGATTCCCAGGCAAGGATCCTTAAACTGGCAAGCCTGTGGGGCAGGGGGAATGAGATTGGAAGTAGGTTTCCTGAGGCAAATACAAACCCTCCAACAACACAGGGGCTTTCCACCAGGTCTGATCGACTCCTAGGAACCACAGAAAGCAGAACAGTTTGTATGGAAGAAATCGTTTCAGCACTAGCTCTGGTTTCCCACAAGATCTCCTTATGGTAATTTCCCAAAAAGTATCCAGCCCTCAGAGAGGGAAGTTTACCCTCACTCCTGCCTTTAGGTTAAGAGGCCCCTGAGCAAATATTGTGCCCCCCTTTAGGCTCTCAGAGTATATTTGTTACTTAATCATTAAGTTGCCCTCTCCCTGACTGTATCAGTGAAGAAAGTATTGAGGGCAACAGCTGAAATAAACAGCTGGATAGACAGATGGATAAATGGGTGGATAGCTGGATAGAGGGATATACAGATAGATAGACAGATGTTGGGAAATAGGTATGGACAAGGATTTTAACCATCAGAGGAGTCCTTTGCTAAGCTGGGAACAGTCAGCAAGAACTGTCCTGCTTCAAACCTCAGGCCTCAAGCTAGAACACTTCTGAATCCAGCACAATGGGCTAACTCTGTTCTTGAGATACAAAATATCACGCATGCTGGTTTTGGCTAAGGCCCAGATATTATTCCCTACCACTTTATGTCAATCATGGGGACCAAAGGAAGAGACTCTCTCTCACTTCTGAGGAGAAGGGGCTCCTTCTGGTCAGGAGAAAATATGCCAGGGAAGATCTGGTATTGTTGTGGACTTTCAACTTAAATTGTTTCTTTGTCTTACACCTTTGTTATTAATATTGTTGCTGCTGTTTTCTTACCTCATTGCTGTTTCCAGTAAGTTGTTCTTATCTCAATCCATGATCTTTGCCTTTAGGTCATCCAATTGGAGGAGGAATGAGTAGCAATGTGGTTTTAGCAGGAGTACTGAATTGGAGAATATAATTTCTAAACCACAACATTGTGTCATGCAGCAACTTCATTAGTTTCCTATGCAGGATGGGCCAAAATGAAAATCCTCACAGCTAGTGGTTTGAGTAACATCTTCACAGTTGTAAGTGGGAAGCCCATAAAATGTTTGGCTTCTGTGGCTTCAATTTTTAATATTGTCTTTTTCTGCCAGCTGATAAATTTATTTCCTGTAAGGGTCAATTTCTCTCTACAACACAGTGGAGATAATCAAAGGAAAGGAAGTACTTCCTAACAGTGAGTCTGTCTGGCTTTGAAGGAGTGAGATTAAAGAAGTGAGAAGGTTCTTGCATGTTTTAAAATCTTCATGTTTTAAAATATGGCAGAAAATACAGGAATACAACCCCTTGTATGACAGATGAGAGACTGTGTCAGGAGAAGGATGAGTAAGCCATCTGATGCCTTTTTCAACAGACAATATATAAAAGACAAAAAGGTAAAAAACCAATAGGCATCACATCTGAGTAGCAATTTCCACTTTATTCCTTTCATTCCTGTGAGGAAGAGTCCCTCCACAAGGCACTGCAGTTCCTATGGACAGGGAAAAGGGCCCTTGGCAGGTTAGTCGCTTTTTTGGAGACCTTGACCATGCTGTTTCCTTCAATCTGCTCATCCAGACAATTTACTTGACAAATGCCTGACCTAGTTTTCACCTGAGCCAAGATGGACCTCTGCATCTTTCTCCTTGCTACAACCCAATGTCCAGTTCCTCATAAGAGGGACAACTGACCAGCTGGCATGGGTCACCACTCACTGCTAGTTGTGACAGTGGCAAGTGTGGAGTAATGAAGCCTGGGAGCAATTACACAGCTCTAATTTCTGATCCTGAATGGAGGTGGAAGAACTTGACAGTATTTGATGTTCAGTAGAAATACTTAATGGCACCTGGGTTGTGCCACTGTGGGGAAGCCTTCCCCTCACTGCCATCCATGTGTGCGTACAAACAAATATTTTTGTTGGCAATGTGATACAGCTTTATTGATTATGGCAGTAGGGGATGTGAGAGGATGGTTGGCACTTGTTTACAGTAATGGAAGCACCTAACAATACTAACCAGGGAATTCCAGGCAGCACTATATTGGAGATACCTTTAAGGATGACAAAATGAACCTGTGATATTATTATCACCTGTTGCAAAACGTCAATAGAACTGCTGAACCCCATAAGACGACAAGAGTCCTCTCCAGCTCCTGGGCTTCCTCCCCTGCTTGGTAACTTCTGTGAAACTTTTGCATTAGAATTTGAGTACCTAGAGCAGCGATAGTGAGGTACCAATCGAGAAAAAATCATCTTTGACCTCAGTCTAAGCAGAAGTGGAGTGACTCAACTTACAGAACATTTGGAATCAGACAGATATCTTAACGAATTTAACTGAAAGTTTTCCCCAAAGTGTCAAGACTGTTCATGGAGTGAGAAAAAATGTCACCTGCAAGGTGCAATGGCTTTCAACATTCAAGCTCCAAACCAAAGGTCCCAATTGATCAGGTTTCTTGAAGATTTTGTGAAGGTTAGAAGCTCTCAAAGTTTTGTTTTCAAAAGCTTTTGTTTTCAAAGTTGCAATGATCCAGTCATGGACATTATCCACATGAGATAGTATTTTTCTTTGCTTTAAACTCTCTCAAAAGACAACTATAAATTAAATAATTTCCAAATATTAAATTATTTCCAAATAATTTCCAAAGAGTACTTGGAAAATCATTGCCACAGCAACAGCAAGTCACAGGTCACAGGATGGTGTGCAGCATTCAAAAAAGAGGATGCTATTCATTTTGGTAATCTCTATGTAATAAACATTAATATATATACAAATTGCATTTCTACCAAGATATGGTACACCTGCGTCTTCAGTTAGTGTTGTTTTGTAACTTTCATTCTTGCATGACTGGTAGATGTCATAATATCACAGTTCCACTTGCTTTTCTCAAGTGTGCATAAAGCCACTCTTCTTTTGTTGCTCAGCAAAACTTGTGGCCTCAGGAAAGTTAATTCCCTTGAGGGTGGTGGCAGAGAAACTGTTTTCATGGTCCTGAATAACAGAAAGATATATAGGTGAGATGGGTTAGACAGATCAGACCTGAGACCATTTCGGTGCCCCAGGCCAAATGAAGAATTTCCTATTTGAATTATGAGCAATATCATTTTAAGTGTCAATTTTAATTTTAAGTGTTACCACCAAACAGTAACAGTGCTGTCACTCAAATCTCCGCTGTTTCAGTGCCTGGAGCACTATGCTGGCACATGGTCATACGACATGCTTTTTTGAGGACCACCAGTTCCTTGCATTTCTAAGGCAGGAAGGAAGTTGGCTGTTACAAACAGAGATTGAACATAAATAAGATTGTTTTCTTAGGGTAATTTATTGAGGGCTACTATTGTGTTACACTGTTACCCATGCTGCTACTCTAAGAATAATGAAAGTAAAAGTGAAAGAAAACCTATAATGGAAGTTTGAAAAATCTGGGAATTTACAGATCCCAGAGATGACAAAGAATATTTGTCTTTTGTTTGATTTAAGTATAAGCAAGTATAAGCAAATAATAAGTATGAAGAAAGCTTAAATGAGGCTGGGTTGATACCATGTCTTTCTGTAATGGAAAAAAAGAGGCCAAATTTAGTACTAACCAAATAGTTCATTCTCCCAGAGTAGTGTAGGAGATGGATGACTGCACATGGATCTCGTTATCTTGGGGTCTGCCTAAAAACCTGCCAAAAAATGATACAAATAAGAAAAATATGTGTAGTTATAATGAAAATAAATTGACATAATCATGAGTTTCTAGTTCAAAACATAAGCTAACACTGCAACTGCAGAATAGTGAGTATGTTATTCCTCTGTGCTGCCTTTTTTTCCTGCCATTGTTTTATAAGAGGTGAAAGTGGATCATAGTATTCAGCAATTTTACCCAGTTTGATACTTTATGTGGGCATCTAGATCAAATTTGGATGTGCTCATCTTTCATATCTGTATGTTGTTCTGAAAAACAAATCAGTAACTTTAACTTGGGGCAGACTATTATAAGTATTTGATTTTGGTGGTATCACTGGAAGACTCAAATGCTACTTAATTTGTATGTATTGGGGGAAGAGGAGACAGGTTGATAATCATTTTTATTCATGCAAAAATGGAGCTTTCAGTTACAACATTACATCAGAAATGCAATTTTCTTGTTTCCTCTTACCTACATCAGGTTTTATTTGGTGTTATGTTTGGGGTATAATGTAATTATGTTCGGAGAGTTGCTGAAGGATTTTAATTACAGACAAGAAGAATAACTTCATGGCAAGCCAACAAACTTCATTATATTTTTAATTAAACTTTTGTTATCTCTGGAACACTTTATATGTCTGGAGTCAGTGCTGCTGGCTTCCCTCTTCCACTGTGGAGGGAAATCAACTTGTGGTAAGGACTGTGGATGAGACAACCCAGGAGAAGAGGTATAAAAATCACATGAAGACTGAGTTTTAGCTCAGATAATTTCCCTTTTTTTTTTCCCCTAACATCATATGTAAGCTGGGAGGAATAGGATAAAGTAGCTTTTTTCCTGAAAGAAAACACTAAGGCACAGTGAGGTGAGTTTAACCACCACCAGATGGGATGAAGACACGGAGTCTGAATTGGATGCCAGCATCCCGTAGGAAAGCAGGCCCAGGTCAGACAGGCTTAACTATGGCACTCAGATTTCTTTACTTCTAAGTATGAGCAGCCGCACGATGATTTACAGCCCTCAGATTTATGCACTCTAATTTCTCGCACTTCGTTAATTTGTCTCATGCTCCCGAACGTCCCGGGCTCTGCCGCGCTTAAACGACTCATTTTTCTCTACCTCAGTCACAGCCGGGTGACAGCCGCGGTGGCGAAGCGACAGCGGCAGGCGGTGATGGATGGCGGGGAAGGGATGTGAGAGGAGAAGGACAGGGAAGGGCTCCCCGGCTGGGAAGGCGGGGGAGCGCTGCTCCGCACCCCCGCTCCTGGGGGACGCTGCGCGGGGATGCGGCAGCCGGGGGTGCCGCGCTGGTGGCGAGGCCACAGTGAGCCCCCGCAGTCAATAGATGGCACTGCTCGGCTGGGTGTCCCGGCTCTGCGGGACTGCGGGCACAGGCGCGGGGATGCTGCTGGAGTCGGCAGTTTAGCCGGGCTCGGCTCTGCCTGCTCGCGCTTTATGGAAGTAGCTGTTATTAAAACAAACCAACCGAGCTTCCCCGTCCCCGCCGCACCCCCAAAGGGGCTGGTTTCGTCCCCACAGCAGCGGGAGTGCGGCAGCCCGTGGCGGACGACAGCTTCCCTTCCTCCTCTCCCCGCTGCCTCGGTAAAACCGCAGATCCCGGTTTGAAAATGCCTCCTGTCCTCTTGCGAGCTGATCCGCTGGGAAGCGGGGAGCATCCGGGGGGTCCCAAAGGCTGGTCCAGGATTTGTGGCTGTCGTCGGGCACCTGGGCACAGGAGCAGGGCAGCTGAGGGAGTGCGGGGACTTGGGAGCTTTTGGGAGCTTTTGGGAGCTCTTAACAGCCCGTCCGATTCCATGTGACATCATTAGTCCACCCGAGAACGCTTCCACCTGGCTGGAATTGACCCCAGATACCGAAAATGGGCAGAGTATCTGGAAAGTGCCCACATTTATTCTTACTTTGAGAGAGCTTTGAAAAGTACCAATTCAAAAAAGCCTGGAGGAGTGGAACAGATATTTGGGGTTCCCAAAGAAACTACAAAGTATATAAAATAATTGAGTATTTCCAACCTTCATTAGCACAGTGCACTACACCCCGTTCACACAGCTGTGGACCTTTTTCCCCACCTCACTAGGGTTGCACCCACCATTGCTAATATTTGTTTGACCATGTTCCCCATAGTCAAATATGTCCCTTTATTTAATGGATGTATTCCCTAAACCTCACTTCTCCCATCATTAATATGGGCAGGCACCGCATGATGAGGTAATTTTTATGGAATACAATTCAAACAAATCGAATTTGGAAAAAGCATCCTGCTAAAATGGTGAAATCATATTCATAAGTAATACAGCAAGGACCCGATTCCAGTCTGTATACGCTCATTCCTAGATGTTATTAATTGACAAATACATTAATGCCCTTCAACAAATCGTTTGTGCCAGGGATTAAATACATCTAGTACTATTAAAATTGCTTACTTTGCAGCAGAACCTTGGAGACCTTGTCAGAGATGGCACTCATTTTGCTAGGTGCTGTATGAATACAAAAAAAAAAAGGTGTCACTGCTCTACAGGAATGTAAGAAAACTTGCAGATTGGAAATCGCTTGAAGGCAGACTTGGAGAAACTCAAATGTGCTTGAAATCCCAAATGCACTGTTAGCAACTAGGTTTGGCCTCTTCTTCATTAGAAAATGCTGTAGCAGCCCCAGACCTGCTCCAAATCCCAGTGGTAGGCAGGGGGGAGTTAGGAGGGGGTCCCAGCCCTGGCTGGGGAAAGCCACCTTTGCAGGAGGTTTGTTAGTGAGTTGAGTGGTAGCAGATTGCATTTGTCATGTGCTGGGATTTAGTTTCCACACGCAGTCTGGTGGGGGTTTTCAGCATTGCTCCACAATGTAATTTGTGGTTTATTCCGTGGTTTATTCCATCAGCAGTGCTGAAATCAGGTTAGGCTTGCTTCTTAATGTTGCAAAATCTAAAGGTGGTTTTTGTAGACAGAGGGGTGTACTTCCTAACAACTTACAGCATTCTTATCAGGACTAGCCAGCAAGGTCATGAGGCTTTGCATTAGAATTTTCTTATAACAGTGCTTCATTGCAGATCTTTTCAAATCAGCAGTTAGAGATATTCCCTTGTAAGAAGGAAGGAGGATTTTTTTTTTTTGCAAGTTTTATCATGTTGTACTCTAACAAACCTTCCCAGATGATGGTAACAGGAAGCACTTCTTATACGGTAATCATCCCGGGATACAGCTGGCACGAGTGTACGGTGGCAAGGAATTCACTGCAGTTCACTGCAGATTAGAGCAACAGGAAAATTAGTGAAGTTGCAGCACAAGAGAAAGACACATAAAGCCGGACACAAAGGCAGAGATTTTAGTAACAGTATTTAAGAGCATGTTAGTACAGGAACTGAAAGGTGTTAATGATGTTTGGTTGAAGTCATCCTGAAGTTAGCAGTACTGAGCAGAATGAGAACAATTGTTTTATCAGGGCCCTCCTTACAATCTGGCCTCCAATTTTGCTACTACTGGTGCACAGAGTTAGCAGTCAGGAGAAAGGATGTCTGTATAAAATACAGCTTTAACACTGGAGACAGCTTACAATGTAGGCAAATACAAGATATCATAACAAAAGAAGAAAAAATTGTTAATGACAAAAGGCAAGAAAACCACCTTAACCCCCAAATGTGTAACTGCCCTCAAGCTGTCTCACATATTTGAGCTCAGTAGGAGCCATGCAATGAGGCAGTAGTGTGCAGTTCATTGCTCCTGACTGAACACTGAAATAATACACTTGACATTAGGTTTGTATATGATGATTTGTATATTATCAGCGGAGCATATGTGGATATGCCCAGAATGGCAGGAGTAATTAAGTACTTCAGTCAGGTATAACCCCAATGCTTCTGCAAACTGGCTGTGTTTTGCTGAAGCTGCTGAAGCTCCAGAATACCACAGGAAAGTCTGATCCAAAGCTCTTATGCAGCTGCATAACTGTTGCTCTGTATACAGCGTGCCTCTCTGTGTCAGGGTGTACTGGGCTGCTTGTTCAATTGCCAGCGCATAAAAAAGTACAAAATGCTGACTCACATTCCAGTCACCACTGTTAAACTTAGTAGGCAAAACCTCACAGGTATGGGAATTTTCAATTTGATTTCAAATACTATATGTGGACATTAGTTTTGTTTATTTCCAGGAGACAGCAAAGCCAGAGTGCACGCATTGAGAAAAAAACTGGACTTTGCCGAGTGTGGAGCAAGTTCAGGGGAGCTCAGCTGCTGAAGAATTACTTGATAATCTGGCACAGGTATCTAAAAGAATAATGAAACATTTCAATGAGAAATAAGTTAAATTAGAAACTATTCCATGCATTTTAGATTTCCACAATCTGCTGGATCTTTAACTTAAAACTTTACGTCTTTCAGCAGAAAAATTAATTTCTCTTTCACAAGTTCCACTTAGATTTTGTTGCTAATAAACCCAAGGATGTAAATACTATTAAGTACAAAACAGCCTGCTGCATAATTGTTTCAAAGCAATTACAGATTATATCGAGCCATTCATTGAGCAGAAACAGTTTTTTCCAAGGCACCAGCTCCCTGTACCTTGAAATTTTATTAGTCTAAGAATTTCATGCACCATATGTTGTAATATGAGACTAGCTGCAATTGAACAAACAACTTTCTGATATATAAGTGAATGATAACCTGATTTTAAATGTGTTTATCTAATGAGATAGTAACTGTAATTTACAGCACATATAAAAACTCCCACTGTTACTCTTGGTGCACCTTTTGGCTAAAAAGGGTGATGCGCTGAGATATGCTAATGAATATCATCTTGGTTTTTACCAAGTCAGTAATAAAATTTGCATTTGATATTGTGCACAGTAAACTGGGTTATTAGCCTTGAAAATGAGTCTCATAAAATTTAAATATAGGCTTAAATCATATTAACTGTCCTGTAGATTTTCTGAGAGGCTTTAAAGCATTGTGCTCTCATTCTATAGCGTCAAACATGCAGATGTCATTTTGCCTTCAGGGGTGCCCCAAAATACCCACTTATTGGAGCCTACAGGATGAGCTGCAGATCAACCCCTTCTTTCACACTTGAGGAAGCAGAGGTAGTTCTGGGGCTGGGAAAACTGCAGTGGAAAGTGGGGGAAGGAAAGGGAAGAAAGTACTGCTGCTGAGGTGTTGCCTGTGGGCTTGGGCAAGACAAAGCAGAGGGTGTAGTCCTACATGTCCAGCCTCCCTGGTCTGATCACCCGTAACCACATGTGGGCAGAAATGTTTGTGTGCTGGGGTCATGTCTGGTGCCAAAGGGCTTCTGTTGGTTCAGAGGATCGCTGTTTCAGCTGCACGGTCACAGAAGAGACAAGAATTTGATCCCTGGTATTTTGAGTGAGTAGAAGGTATTGGAAACACAGATGGATCTAAACTGTGGACAGATAAATCTCATTCTCAGTACCTTCAGAGGGCAAACTTTTAGAGAGGAAGATGGGCAAAGTTGAAGCATGGTGGCCTGTCTCCAGTTGGAGGGAAGCCCTAGTATCAGAAGTGTGCAGGGACAAATTCTGTTGAGCTTGGTCCTATCTGGCACTAGGTATTCTTGTGCACATCAAGGTTAGGTATTAAATACTTTAGAACACGTCTTAAAAAATTTGTCTGTTTTAAAAGGAAGGCTGCATACATACAGATTGCTTACATGGTATGCCAGACCTTTTAATTCAGTTTGTGAGACCAAATCTAGTAAAGGCTGATCTTTTCAGAGAAAGGAGGACATTTCTTGCAGTTGTTATCCATCACCAGTGCAGTGCTGTCTCTTCTTACCTAAGAGTCTGTTTAATCATTATGCTTCTCTTCTTTTACCCACCATAATGTTGTTATGTTTACTAGAAATCAGATTCTTTTCCAGCTGTTTGCTGTGATTGCTGTTGGTCAGAGGGTGAGTTTGGTTTAGCTATTAAGATGAACTTCTTTACAGTGAACATGGTGAGACACTGCCAGAGAAGTTGTGGATATCCCATCTCTGAAAGTGTTTAAAGCCAGATTGGATGGGACTTTGAGCAACCTTGTCTAGTGAAAAGTTGCAGAGGAGTTGGAACTAGATGATCCAGATCCATGGCAGAGGAGTTGGAGCTAGATGATCTTTTATGTGCCTTTCAGCCTAAACCATTCTACGGTTCTGTGACTGTCAGAAAAGCTTTGTCTCAGAAAGAAGCTTCTGTTTTAGTCAGTCAGGTATTGATAGCATTGCCTAACATCATCGTGGTTGTACTACTGGCTATATGTCCATCTGGACGATGTTGCCACTTCGAAGTGAGGCAGAGTCAACAACAATGTAGTCTGTGCCAAAAATGTAATGAACCTGTTTGCCTATCTGTGTGAGGCCATCTACTATTACAACACAAGTGCAACAGGCACAAAATTACAGTCTTGTAACAAATTATGAAATCTCAACTCTTCTTGTCAATGAAAGTGTCTGGACATGGTGCAGGGTATTACACACGCAGCTCCAAAGGATGGTACCTGCTGCCTTCAGAGTAGGGCTCACCCTGATGCTGAGAAATCAGTCTTAAAATCTGATGTATGATGTTGATTATCCCAACCATACTCCTGCTGGCATTTATTACTAGAAACTCCAGGAATTCTTTATAGTATTATTATCACCAACTTTTAAAATAAAATTATTTTAGGGCAATCAGTGTTATAAACAGCACTTATATAAACAGGAACACAGTTTACTTCTGCTACTCACTGAACAAAACCAGTATTGTAATACCAGCACCCTGTGTGCTTCATCAGGCTAGGCTGACTGCCAAGAGACCGGGCCTTGAAAAGTGGAGCACTGAACCCAGAAAAGATAAGCAAAACATTTTCCCAGCCTGGAAAATGAAGGATTTCCTGACAGTGCAGGAAAGTTTCTCATCTAGGTGCTGCACCCTTATGCAGTTTGCGCTTCCCTTCCCTCAGTACTCTGTCTCCGTCTGTTCCAGTGTATTACGATTTGGCAGGCGCCCGAGCTGCATTATGCAGTGTTAAAAGAGAGTGACACTTCCTTTGGCTGAGACATCTTTCCCAACTGAGCCTTCCCCGCTCAGCTTAAAGAAGAGGAAGTACCAGTCTGGTTCCTCTTGTTTGACTGCTAATGACCCAGCTCTGTGGACCACCTAGCAGGTCCTTCCTGGTATGGCTGGCTGAGGAATCAGACGATTACTTTATCACTACGTTTATCTAAAGCAAGTATAACATTTCTAGCTAAGGATTCCCCAGGAAAAAAATGAATATCTCAAATGTTGATCACCAAATTTCATTTTGCTTCACTTCTGTGCCACTAGGAAATTTTTCTTTGGGAAAATATGTCAGGACAAAAGACCTATCTTAGGGCTTGGATATTGGCTGAATAGTTTTGACTTTCTTTTGTCACTAAAAGCAGCTGAAAGAAGCTCTTCATCATCATTAATTGTCCCATGGTATCATGACTATGAGCCCTGCTTGAGGGATTGTGTCTGACTGGGACAAACACAACAGTATCAGAATAAGATGGAAACCCTGATTTCATCCCTGATCTGAAAGCCTGGGTTCCTCCTTGCTCTTTCCTGGTGGAGATGGCTTCTCCTTCTATGTAAGTGTCATTCAGGGGAGGGTGGATGGGAGACAGATGGTTTGGTGGCAGGGGGCAGGTTTGAGGCTCCACTCGCTGCCATAGTACAGAGGGAAAATCACATCTTTAGACCGCCTTCCATCTAATCTCTATTGCAGGCACTTCATATCAGAAAATACAGATTTTTCATTTACTTATGCCAGGGTGGTGGCTTCAAGTAACTTTTGACTGGCTATACTTACCTGTGGAAACAGCAACGTAAAGTGAACACCCAGAGAAAGGAAGACAGTTCAAAGATAGGTCACAAGTGTAGGTAGAGTACCTGAATTACAAGTAAATTTCTCCTTAGCTTGCCTGGCTAGTCACCGGTAACATTAAAGTGAAACACCATTGGAAATCATGCATGTAGAGGTTTTTTCTTTAGGTTTCCCTTGTGTAGCCTCAAAATATGGAGGATCCTGCTCATTTTAGCCCTTAGTGCTGGAATGCCTCTGTCTGTACCAGCATATTCTGTCCCCATTGTCACTATGAAGTGTAACAACACCGGTGCTTACAATGGTTTATTAGTTGATTTATAGGGGTAAATCAGGGGTAAATTGAGCCCTTCTTTAGCAAGCCCTGAGTTCACAATGCCAAGATATGCTGAGCATAAAAACTCATGCGGGGAAAAAAAAGGGCCAGAACAATAGTGACACTGTGTGGAGCCAGGTCCTATATGCAGTCACACAATCTCAGGAGGTCCATGAAGAAAACACAGCATGCAGTATGGTGGATGGGTGTGTAAGCACAGGATCACCTATTGTGTTGTCTCAGAACCATGTAAGTATTTCTGGGGAAAAAAAAAACAAAACAACAAGTACCAGAAGTAAAATGCTATTGTTTGGTGGGAGGAAAGAGAATTTAGGGACAATTTTACTAAGCCCAAACTCAGATTTTCAAATTTGGCCTTACATTCAAGAAAACAGAAGAGCATGAAAAGAGAAGAACTGAAAGGAATAGAAAACTGGGTGATGGTTTTGTTTGGACCACTACTTTTTGTAAAAATAATTATTTTTCCGTTTCTAGAAATCATATCTGTTTTCAGTATTTCTAAGTATACGACATAATTATTAACTGTTTATAAAGGTGTTATATATTTTATATATATCTTCCTTTTATATATATATGTATATATACTGATATGTATGCACATGTGTGTAGAATAAAACTATTTCTCAGGTTTATGTACATATCTAGAAAGAGCCAGACTTCACCCTGGAAAGATTTTGATGAAAAAGGCAGAACTTGAGTGGGAAACTATATTCCCTCATTTTAGCAAAGTGCTATCACTGTGATATCAACAGCCACAAAGTTTAGGTGACAAATCAAAGTGCCAGTATCACAGAAAGGCTGGCAGTGTTGTCAGCTAGTTTTCAACCTGTAACTTCATGTCAGGAGCTTAAGACATCCAAGTCTAAGATTGTGCTATGTCGGAAAAAAATTTCTCAGAAAATTTCAGCCTGCTATCAATAGTAGAAAATTGAAGTTGTATCCATGCTAAAGGATCCTTGTGTCTCTGGCTTTAAAGTTCTGATAACCTTCATGGCTATGTCCAGACTGTAGAGCAAACAGGGTCTATGGCTGGAGACTTGTTTGAAATAACTGTGTGCTTCTTACCTTGATCTATCCAGCTTTTATCCCTTGGAAATGGGTCCCAGAAGGTGCCATTAGAGTGTGCATCAATTCTCCATCTTCTTGTGTATCTGGAAGGTGGTAGATGTGTGTGCCTGCATACAGGAGTTCAGAAACACTCTTCTGTCCCAAATAGTCTGTGCTGCCTTTTTGCAGGTAATTTTATGCCCTTTCCTTGGGGAAGAGAATAACAGTGGCATAGGGAGAAGTAAGAAGACTTAGAAGATAAATTCCTCAGACTTACTCAGGGGATAGAGTGGGTTCTGCTCTGCTGGAGCAAGGGGAAAGGGGAGCTCACCTCCTCAGCAGCATGGCTCCAAGTGTCCACATACACACCAAAGCAAGCTGGACATATATTTCTCACAAGAAAAGTCTGTGTGGCACCGGCAGTATCTTTTTTATAGAATAAACCTCCTGCTTCAGCCAAATGCAAACTAGCAGTCTGTACATAGTCTGAAGAGGCAGTCTTTGTCCCCCAGATGAGCAGGTCATAAAGTTTTCGCAACTGTAAATGTTTGGCTGACATTTTAACTCAGTCAATCCACATAAACAAATAAACAAGCCTAAACAGCAAAATATTTTGAAGTACTCTTCTCCACAAAACTAGCCATAGTGGTAAGGGAATACAGCAGTCTGAAAGACAGCCAATTTTATTGCACAGTGCATCCTCTCTCAAACTAACCTGGACATCTTCTCTCAAAGGATACAGGACTGCCTACCGAGCAGGGTGACCTGACTACAGAGTATATAAGAGAAGGCAGAAAGAAAAAAATGCAGACATATATCCATGGGGTTTATATGTTGGGGGTTTTTATGTTTGGTTTTGTTTTTGTGGGTTTTTGCACAATAGTTTTCTACAGAATTTTTAGAAGTATTCACTTTTGTAAAAATTTCTAGAATAGGCTACTTTCTGTGTGTGAATAAGTGCAGTCAACTCTCCTTCTACATAATGTATTGTTTCTGCTTTATCTGAAAATTACTATGCCTGTGAAACTCCCTGTTTCAGTAAGAGAAGGCTTCCGGCCCACCTGATCACTGTGAGAAACCAGGAAATGAGCAACTGGGCTCAAACCCCAAAAGGAAGTGAAAAGAATAACCCAAGATTTTAACAAACTGTGTGTTTGTGTGGGCTTAGTTCACAATGCGTGTGATGCAAAATGGACCATCTTTTACCCTGCTGTTATTTAGACAGCATGGATGATACTGGGTCAGTCTGGCCTGAGACCTGGGATGAGCTCCTTGGTAGCCCTCCAGTCCCAATGCCAAGAGTCCTTTCACTTTGGCTGAGTGCTTTCCCAAATCTTCCTGCAGAAGACTCCATGCAGAGGTTGGCTAGAGATGCCCACTCCCACCTCAGTCCCAAGGGTGAGCTGAAGCAGCAACCTCTGCCAAACAGATGCTTGCAGGCACTGCTGAAGAAACTCCATACAGAAACGGGAAATTCCTGCAACTGTGTGGTTTTGCAGATTAAATCAATTTGCTTTTAGCCTGATGGGAGCCTGATGGCAGGTACTGCTGTACTTCTGCACCTTCCCTGGGCTGTTAATCATCTGCATCTGAGATGGGCTAAGCAATGGATATTCTGGCTTGCTCCTTTGTGCATGATAGATACAGACATTTCCTTTCCTGACCATGATGCATGCACGGTAATCCCTGTGTCACTGGTTTACACAGTTAGGCAGTACCTTATGTGTGGAGTATTTTCTTTAAAATGCTTGCGGATAGAGGGTGTAAAGGAGTAGAAACTCATGCACTGCTTGCCTTTTATACTATGGAACATTCCTTTGCAAGCCAAATAGTCACATATGGCATTTCTAATTTCTGCTACAGTGATGTAAAAAGCCCAAAAACCAGTTTCCCCTGAAGCCATCAAGATTCCAGGTATTACTTCATGAGGCGTGCCTTTAGCATAAACTCTGTCAGAGTTTTACAGGGGATTTTTTCAGGCTATAGGAAAACATGAACAAGGGTGATGGACCCTGATCAGGAACAAGCCTGGTAGTTCAAACTAAATCCCTTTACTCATATAAACTTTTATATGAAAAAAGGTGGGGGGAAAGCAAGAAGGAAGGAAAACCTTGTCCCATTGGCTGACCAGAATACTTTTCCATATGTTAAAATAAAATATTCATCAAATATGGCTTTTCTGGCATTGGCTCAATCACCAAAGTGAATTTTATTTACATCTTTCTGAGTCCCCACTGCAGCCCAGCACGGCTGTGTCTGCCTCAGCTGCAGGCACGTTTCCTCTTCCTGGCTCCGATCCGCATCACTTCCCTCATTCGAAATGCTAACAGAAGGGACAAAAGAGATGGACTTTCCACTGGTCCTCACCACCAATGTGAACAGCACTACCGACAGTGCTCGCCAGGTTTTGCTGGCCATAGGTGCCTGATCCAACAGCACAAAGTGAGCAGAACATTCTGCTGGTCGGGGAGAGCGCGAGGCACCCATCCTGCCAGGGAAGCAGAGTTGTGCCCGCCACCGTCCCACACTAAAACGTGACACCCAGCGTGTCTGCGAGGGTTTAAACACCTCCCCCCCGGGCTGGGGAGGGCTGTGGGGGGTTAATGCAGAGCCGAGTTGCCACAACACTGGAGGCATTCAGAGAAGAGGGCTGCGGTTGCTGCATAGGCACATTTGGCCCAGGTTGCCAAAGAGGCTGTGTGTGTTACTGCAGAGGAGTACACTGCCTGCCACTGTTGGGCTATTAGTATGGAAATGAGGCATGTGTGTGACAGGTGGCCTTACAACCAACACAATTAACTTTCTCCATTAGCTGACGCACTGACAAAACAGATGCAGCATCAATAAGCACCAAAAAACCCACAAACACTGAATAGGAATGACACGTTGCACACCCCTATTATTTATAAGGAGGAACAGCATAATTTCTTTGGGATGCAGTGGCGAGTAGGAAGTGGTTGGATTTTTTCTCCCCTTATTATGATGCTTGTTTGCTTTCCTGAAATTATCTTTTTAATCTTGAACTTTATAGAGGCATTGCTGTGAACTTTAAAGATCTCTCAGCGATGCACAGCAGTCTCAGGAAGGTTCATCACAGCTGTTGTGTAGGATGAACACAGATCCTTTGATAGGAAATAATTCCAAGTTGCAGAAGTCATCTGACCAGGTTCTGAACTGTAGTGAATTACTTCCCAGCCATCCAGTACAGCACATTTTAGTTGCCTCTGACAACACTGGTAAGGGCAGTTAAGGTGGAGCAGCTGGTCATATTGCTAACATGAGTTAAAGGGCTCATGGCTCAGCTGAAAACATGGGGATGGGAAGGAACACTTGGCATATTAGATTGCAGCAGAGGACTACATCTTATTGGCTTCAAAGAAAATCAGCTTAAATGTTGGTTGTTCATAAGAAGTAATTGGAAATAGGGGCTAGTTAGTTTTGGTTTTAGATGTCCTGCTTTGTTTGTGGTTTTGTTGGTTTTTTTTTTTTCCCAGTCAGGCATCTCCTCCTGACAATGTGTGTGAACCATACTGAGGATTTAAATAAGAGCACAACTTGAACTCTCTGAAATGCAGAACCATAATGCAATAATGAAAATTTGCATAACGGCCTCCTTATGTCAGCTGGTACCACGTGAAATATTTAGAGATGCACTGAGCAGAATCCTTGGCACATCCAAATTCTCATTGCCCTTTGGCTCCACTGGTCTACACCAGAGTTTTCCCAGGTTAAAGTCACTAAAGATCGCATCCTGTATTATCCCAGTATGAAAATGTCCTGGAACACAGCGTCAGCTGTTAGGTTGCCCTGGCAGCATACTAATTCATGACATATGAATGGCCTCCAATTAGGAGGATGTTTGAGGAGATAAAGCACTCAGTCTGTAAACCAGTCCAGTACTGCCCTGATTAAAACTCACTGACCGTCTTTCACTGGCCTACAAACTGATGGGTGGGAGTCAGTGCCTCATCACAGACAAGGAACTGCTGTCCTGACTGTGGAGATCAGCGCTGGACTGTCTGCAAGTGCCAAGATGAGCTGCAGCAAGCTGGTCAGCTTCCGTGGTGATGAACTGCTTTCTGTCCATCCGTCTGCCTTGCACTGTTTTCAAGTGCACAGAGAATTCTGACTACATGTTACAGCTGCAGATTTGAAGCCAGGCTCTTCTCAGTGGTGCTGAGCAGTAGAACAAGAGGCAATGGGCAGAAACTGATGCACAGGAAGTTCCACCTGAACATGAGGAAGAACTTCTTTACTGTGGGTAACTACGCACTGGGACAGATTGTCCAAGAGACTACTGAGTTTTCTTCACTGGAGGTATTTAAGAGCTATCTGGACAGAATTCTGATCCTGCTTGAGCAGGGAGGTTGGACCAGATGGTCCACTCTAGTCTCTTTCAACCTTACTCTGCAATAGGAGAATTTCTTGTGATACATCAAGAAAGCATAAAATCTCACCTAGAAAGTAGTAGCTCTCTCTCCATAATAATTACATGAGCTATTAATTTTATTATTTGTATGGCACCTTGGGATACATGTCATGAAAGACCCTGCTATTAAAGCATACTTTAATTGATTGAATTTTGGGACATCCAAATCACAAAATTCCTGCTAATCTAATTAGATACCCTTGGTCATGCATTTTCTCCTCCCTTCACTGTAAAGCCAATTTCCAGCCCTGGTGTGCAGGTGTCTGCACTGTCAAGCTTTACTCTGAGGACTTTGCTCTATAATCCAAGCCATATAAAGCTGGGTGGATTTTCCCATCCCACTCATCTACCTGACCACCTAATGGCTTTCAACATGTAGGTGTTAATGAGGTGACTTGAATGAAGTTGTCTCCAGGGAGGGGGATGTGGGATGGTGTGAAGGTGGGTTGCTCTGAATGGGAAATTCCCATTTCACTGCCTATCTGTGACTAATGAATGCAGCTAAGATGATTGACAGACAGACAGCCTCTTGACTCAGGTCAGGGGACCTCTTCCATTTTGGTTGTGATTTGGATGGAATGACTGAGTTATGGATAACAACACAACTGAAGTTTCCTGGTTGCCCCTGTTCCCACTTGGTGAGGACCCTCTGAAAGGTTCATGGAGCATTGCTTCATCTCCTTGCCAGTTTTATAGCTATGATTTATTTGTGCATGATTTATTTGAGGCTATAAACAAGCTTTTTAGAAGGAAAGGAGGGTTTTTAGAAACTATGACAAAACAAAGAATGGTATTTTTTTTTCTGGTGTAATTATATCCATTTGGCAATGCAAATAAATAGCCACACACATGTTCATACATGCATTTCAGTAGATGTTCTTAGAAAAGCAAAGAAGAGGAGTGACCAGGCTGTTCAGCATCCAGTCAAAAATAATTGTTGCCATATTTAACATAAATTTTCCTCAATAGTTTTTACTTGCCTTACTTCATCCTAAAGAGGCCCTATTTTTTGATTTTGAAAATGTCAGAGACATTTATTGAACAATTATCAAGCCAAGTCAGAAGAAAGTTTGTGCATGTGGGAGGGTTTGCATGTGAATGTAGCTGTCTGCTCCCATACTTATTTATATATCTAAAACTGTTCTTTCCCATTTTAAAGTATTAAATCAGATTTTTTTTTTTGGCATAAAAACTAGAATGCACCAATATATTCTGGCTATTCATGCAATTACATAATAAGTGGCAGGAGTTCTTAGTATGAACTTAGTCATTCTTATTAAACTTGCCTCTGTGTTTTTGACCAGGAAAGCAGCTGGTTATTCAAAATAAGACTATTTCCTCACAAATATTTTAAAATGTAAAATTTTTTTTAAAAGCTTCTCTGTTTCTTAGAGCCCTTATTTAACCTAGTGAACTGGCTGCCTGGATATAGTGCTGAGTTTTTATCTGGATAGCATCTAAATTATAATAAAAGATATTTTCAGAACATCTCTTCAGATGTGGCTTGCTAGCATGACAAGATGAGGCAGACGAACCTTGGAAAACTGTCTACATCCTAATTTGTTTGCTTTTGTTACAAAGTGGCTCCAAGAAGACAGTTATTATGAGGGGGTTTTTCTTCCTTCAACATTTCCTTAGTATTATCTGTGTGATTTTTTTTCCTTCAAAACTAAGCAGAAGAGGCAACAAAATCCTAGACTTCTAGGCATTTGCCTAGAAGCAAATGCTTTTCAGATCCCTCTGAGAAATATCATATCTTGGTGATCTCTTGAAAATGTCATCAGAGAGGTGCTGCCCTAAAGGTGCATTTTAGTAGACTGACAAGGGGGTGGCAGATTGACACAGGCCTAAAGGAGACAGTGGACCTTCTGGAGAAGCAGTTGGCAAGCAGACAGGATGCCTAAAGCCTCTTAAATGGATTAGATGCTTGTGTGTAGGCAATAGCATTGCATCTTTTAGTCACAGCAAGAGTCATGAGACTGAGAGAACTAGGGCTACAAATCCTGAGCTTAGCCTATTAATACTAAATGCAGACTCAGTCTTTGACAATAGACAGTAAAACAATGGGGTTGAATCACAGCCATAGTGAAGACCATCTTTAAGACAAAAGCTCTAGGCATTTTTTTCCAATTTAAGGAGAGATGGATTGGAATAAAAAACACACTGATATTATCTCTTAATAATTGCCACAGGAAAATGTCTTCAAAAGAAACTTCTTCAATCGTATTTAGCTGTGGAACTCCTTGCTACAGGATGCCGTGGGTACCAGGATTTTACTTGAGCTCAGAAAACAGCTGGAAAAATTCATGGAGGAAGAAACTATCAAAGGCTATAAAACCATTATACTAGGAAACACAGGCAAGTCACTTTTGTTCAAAATCTCTTACAGCAGCACAGAACTGTGCACCAAAGGAAGTATTGCATTTCTGCTCTTTTATCCTTTTCTATGCATCAGCTCTTGGTGACTTTTGAAGCTGTATTCTGACACAGATGGATTTGGGGTCTCACCCAGGATGCCCATAATTATGATTTTGGGCTGCCTTTCTCAATGCTTGGATCATATTGGATCATATTGTGGATGCAATGTTTGAGGGTTATTTCTAAATTCAACGTTCCTGTGAACAAAGAAGTAAAAAAGGAGATCTGCTATGCAATTCATTTACAAATGTGCAGAACTGTTCCATCTCTCTAGGACCTCTGCTAAGGACATCATTATGAATGGAGGTTGTCTTGAAGCTGCATTTATTTCAATCTCAATTAATTTAAGCTACATTAAGTTACAATAATTGATCATTTGCAACTCCAGAATCAGAAAGTTATTGGCTGATGCAGTCACTACCCTTCAATTATGATTCCTTCTTTGGAAATTATTGCAGGGAGGAAAAGCCAGTATACTTGTTCCTTTTCCATTATAAGCTTATATAATCTTACATACATATATATATACACACACACATATGTGTGTGTGTGTGTATGTGTGTGTGTGTGTGTGTGTGTATACACACATATGTACGTAATGAGATAATTATATATTAAAATATTATAATTATATATATATTTAAAATATTACATATATACATATGTATACGTATTATGCACATATGATCAGTTTGTATATTTAATGTCTTAAATATAATATATGTAATATTAAATTATAAGTTTATAAAATGATAAGATTATGAGGCTATAAAAAGAGTCCTACTGAAATCCTTTCAGGGACAGCAGTATAGAATTTGGACAGAAGAGGATGGGCAAGACCCATCTGATGGTAGGAAGGGATGGTGGTGGAATTGCTTCTTGACAGATCTTTTGTAGAAAAGTGCAAAAGCTGAAAAATTGCTGAACCTGAGCTGGCAAACTGACTGCAATCCTAATGCAAAGCCTATTGGACTCAGCTGAAGCTTGAGGTAGCACAGCTTTGTGAGGGGTACTTGACGGTCTGGGACAAAAACTGCTCCAAGCCATTTTCTATCATGGACAGGAGGGAAGGGCTTTGTTGACTTTGCAGCCTCCACTTCCTCCTCTCTTAGTATTTACATCTGCTCTGAGACTGTAGGACAGTGTCTTGGATTTACAGTGTCTATGGCTGAGCTATAAAACACGTATCTGTGCACTCAGGGTATCCAAGGCTTTCTTTCCTGCCATGAAATAAAAGGCCTGCTTAAAGGCAGAAAGCCAGGGGAAGCAAATGGAACTAATGGGAAAGGTGCATCAGTGTGACCTAACTCCACTGGTTTAACAAGGCTAAAAATGCATGACTCAATTACACAAGAGTTAGCTAACGAGGAATGGGGAAGATGTTACAGTTTAAAACAAATGGCTACTAAATGAATTGGGTGCTGCCTTTCAAATCTTTGCTATCCAACAAAAACCTGGCAAGACATTTTCTTCACAGGATATGAATCATCCCAAATAAAAAAAGCAACACTAGGGCCACCTACATTCAGAGTTTGTACAGTATGACCTTAAGGCCCAACATCTACCAGAAGTTGAGTAGCAAAAGGCCAAGCTCCAAAGAATAAAAGGGCTTACATCAGTATTAAATAATTCTTTCTTAGAGATGCAAATTTCTAATTAGTTACTGTGGAAACTGTAGAGGCCTGGAAGTAAGCTCTGCACAATGAGAATGAGAGTTTACTTTTTTGATTTACTGCAGGGCTGCAGTAGTTGAGGGAGGGCTGAGAGAGGGAAATAAATTCATTGCTTTTAACATGACAACAGAATAAAGTGCAACAGAAGAAGTGACTTTGTTTTGTGCACTGCTGCTGCTGCTGCGACAGATCCCTGAGGAGCTTTATGCGACATAGGCTCACTTAAAACATCTCTCAAGACATTGTAAAATGCTTTGTTTACAAACAAGTGACTTTCTCAACACCCTCACTTGTTACATCTCTGAAAAAGCCTTGGGAGGGTGTTTTTCAAAGCCAGCAGGAGATGGGGGTGCCTTCTGTTGGTTAAGTGACCAAACTGAGGTACCCAAATTTCAAAGTCTACCACTACTTAGAATCAGACAGAGTGCCCTAACCTAACCTATGATGAGCACCAAAAATTTCTTGTTGGAAATACCTGAATTTAGAGTAGAAATAATTGGCTATGTAGTTCTTTGCCTTATTTACTTTTGTTTTAATTTACTTGTAATTATTTGGGACACACAATATTTCTTTTTGGCTCCACCTGTCTGAGCCTTTCATTGGCATCAGGTGATTTGTCATCTGCCCCAGGAGATGTCACAATGAAGTTGACTGAAGCACCAGTCTGCTTCATAGATGGACCACAGCCACAACAAAGGGTTGGTGCATTGCTGCTTGTTAGTAACTGCAGAAGGCTAGCTTGGTGTGATCAGCAAAGGCAGGAATATTAACTCAGCCAGGATAGAGAAAGCATCGTTCCTCTTTACAGGTCACAGAATTAATTTAATTTGGGCCATGCTCGTTTCAGCTCTATGGTCCAGGCTTGTATTAGCTCTATTTCTATCTTGATAAGTCCCAGATATTTCTGAAGCAAGGAACGACTGATGCTAAAGTAATAGGAAGCTGCCATTTTTTTTAAATGTTTTTCTGAAAATGCAGCTAAAAGCTTACACATAGCATAGAGAAGGAAAATTAGAAAGCTAATAATTGCAACACTCTGTTTTTACCATGGGAAACTAGGAAAAGCTGGAAATACTTTAAACTGGTATATAATCTCTATGAGCATGATTCTAGGTCAACATCAATGCAGAATTTCAGGGTACACAGCCTGAGCTGCTGCTGCTTAACACTCTGTCTTTATGAAGTCTGTGACAGAGGCTGGAGTTTGTTATGCTCAATCCACTTTAGCATCCTTAACCTTTGTAGGTAGTGCAGAAGTTGAGGTTACCCAGGTATGCCTTTAGTATTTTGACTAGGGATTGAGGTGAGCATTATCTTCTCTTGTCCCATTATCCCTTCTCACCCACATTTGATCCTGAATAAATTTTTAGCAGTGACCTTAGCTATCCAAGCCCCACCCTGAGCTGTATAATTAGCCATTCATAGTAGGCCACAGAGGCCACTCTTCTGCACATCTGAGCTACCTGTAACTCCAATGAAAGTCTCTGAACAGTTCTTTTTAATGCTTCCTGCAGGTCGCTCCTCCCAGCAGTTTGGTTATTACCCTGCCATCCTGGCCAGCCTTCTGTAATGACCTGTTTTCATCTGATTCTCACTGCTCCTCAGAGCTGCACCCAGAATTATCTGTCAATCCCTTTGGATTGCTGCCAGGGAAGAAGCATTTTTATAGCACTTGTTTTCTTTGCTGCTTCTGTACAAAGTGCTTTTTTTTTGTATTTTGCCTCTTTCTTTTGCAGGGGGTTGAATTTTCTCTTTAGTGAAGTACTGAGCCAGTCACACAGCCTCTTCTAAAGTTAGCTAAACAAGCAAGGATTGCCAGTTGAGTTCCTCCAAAAGTGAAGATCTGTCTTTGAGAAACTTCTAGTTGATACAAAAGTTGACAAATCTGCAGAGAAGCAGATTTGTTTTTCCTGCATACTTTAAACTCCTCCAGAGCTTTGAAGAGCTGGCACCGTCTGAAGTGTGCTGACAATTCCTGCACCAATATTCCCAGAGAATAATCTCATCAAACCTCCTCACAGATGATAAGCCATAAAGTTCTTATCTTCATATAGACATTTGTGATGACTTTCTCCAGGCTGCTGCCCTTTACATAAGCATGTGGCTCAGATTGTATAGTAATCAAGCATTGTATCAGTAGTGCTTTTGCCTTTTCTCCTGAACTAAAGATAAAATAGGATTCGTAGCTGAACAGTTGGTGCACAAATAGTCTCAATGACACCTGAGAAATCATGTTATTCACCAATTTTTATCTTTGATATAAGGATTAATATATACAGTTTGAAATACATTTGCATTTCAAATGCTACAGAAACTATAAAACTCTCACCATTAGTTCTATACTAGAAATTATCTGTAAGGAATTGGTTTAAAGTGGTCCATAATTATAGTTTTCATCCCATTCTGCTGATTCAGCTTCATTGATATTTTTCCAGAGTTTATTCAGAGTTCAGCATTCAAATTCAAAAAATTGCTGATGGTATGAAAGTCTCTGACTAGCTGATGTCCTGCTTCATCCAAAGCCAGAGCTCCCAAAGTGCTCGGATCCTCAGCAGCTCATTTGGATGACTGGCTGGGAGCCAGAAAGCCTTTCTATCTTTAGCTTTCATCTTCTTCTGGCTTCTTTCACAGTCCAGAATGTCAAGATTCATGGTACCAGGGTGTCCATCAGATGCATTACCTAGGAGCTTGAGATTTGATTCTCTTTTGTTCCCTATTGGAACAAAACCTAGATATGAAACTCCCCATGAAATGAGGTTACTTTTCTCTGACAAGTTCTGCTCCAAAAAACCCAACAATATAGTTCTCCAAGGCTTGTGGGAACTTCGGGAAATAAATCTTTTAATTCTTCCTAGACTGATGTGAGAAATAGTTTATTGAATTATTTCTACTGAGAAATTAAAGGGAAGGAGAAGAAAGGAGCAAGGAAGTAGTATAACTAAAACTCCAGGGTCATGGCCTGACAAATTAAAATTTAGTCTGCTTTCTAAAAATAGGCTGGAAATGTTTTATTTGAAACAGTCTTAAAACATTACAGTTCCTGCATACTTGGGGAGGTGGGGGTGGAGTCTATACAAGAAGAGAGGATCATTCCTCTCACAATGCTAATGGCTTTACTAGGACTGTAGAGAGCAATTACGAATAAAACAACATTTCAATCCATTTTCCTAAGGAGCCTTCACTTAAAGAACAGAAAAAAATTAAACCAAGACAGTAAAACTCTGAGAAAACAAAGGAGGGGAACTGCCAGCCTGTGAAGTCCTAATGCTCATTATATCTGGTGCATGTTTAGCTTGTTGGGAGGGTTTGGGAAGGAAAGTAATTTAAGCAAACCAACCTGGGCCATCTTTTCATTCTTTGTTATGCACTGCTGTTGTTACCTTTAGAAATCTACCAGCAGGGCTGGTTGTGTCCTGTTTTAGTGCCCTTCGTAAAGCATTCCCTTTTCAGCAGCTCCGATGGCCCCATTGGAGTGGCCATGACAATGGATGTTCATTTTACCGCTATAAAAGGGTTTAATGATTAAAAGGCCGCACCATTGCACTCAGCCACAAAACTCATTCTTCCACTTCTGTGGAGCCCTTTGATTCAAAATGTTCTTTTGACAGGATCAAGAGTGGTTTTCATTCTGTTGGGCAGCAGAAACATCTGCATTTTTTATCCTCTGCCTCCTCCTCAGTGCACATAGTTAATGTGTAATTAATGAAACATCCCTTCTCGGAGTGGCACACAATCAGTGTAGGTCTCCCACCAACCTCGCTCCAGCTCCAGTAAAGCAGGTTTGCTTTTATATCCTTGTACTCTCATTCAACAGTAGTAATAAACCCCGTTCCAGGCTTATCTAGCCAGCTTACATCTTAATCTTTCTTTTTCCTCCCCCTCTCTCTCTCTCTGTCTCCTCAGGGAAAAGGGATGAAAAAAAAAAAAAGAACTTCTCTTTCTTTTGGGTTATCCAAGCACATTGGGAGGGGGGAACCAAACACACCAGAACATTCAAAGCAAAACAGAGAGAACAAGGGGCCTAGGGAAAAAGTCCCCTCCTCCCTCCTTTCCCTGGAAGAAAAAATAAAGACCTTGGTAAGTAGTCAAGCAAGCTGAAAAGGCAGTTACACAGGAAGGATTTTTAAGCCCTATAGGGTGGGGCCTTCAAGCATAGGGAGGTTCTGGCTCTCATTAGTGCAACACATCTGAAATCTAACACATAACATGTCAGAAAACTGCTACATCCTCTGACACAGGAGTAGCCTCTTCATTCGCTCTTCCATTTGCAGAATTTGGAGGGCCAGGAGTGTGCTTGAGAAATATAACATTAATGCCCAAGTACTGTCAAGTCTAAGGCTACATATTGCACAGCAACTGATGAATGTTTCACAATTGCATTTACTTATATAAGCTTTATATTAATTTGTTTAGTCTTTGTTAAGTGTACCATGAATGACTATGTAGAATAATGTAGAAATGTACCTCTAGCATTTGTTCAGTTCTAATAATATCTCAGTAACACTGGATGGGTTCTAAGTGATCAAAATGGGCTCAGATGGATCATGGTCCACCAGCAGCTTTCAGGTTAGTTCTCAGAGCCACAAGTACACTGCAGATCTAGGGAGTATTGCACTGTGAGCAAGTTGCCATAAAGAGCTTTCCTGTAGAAAAACACAACAAGACAAAGACAAGTAACAGACCAAAAGGAAAAATATGTGGGCCCATGTTAATCATACCTGCAATAATTTAAAGCAGAATATTTGTGAAGTTCAGGAAATGTAAACCATGTGGGGAAGCAAACCCATCACTTTTAAGCTTTCTTGGCTGTGGAGCTGTGACCCTTAAGGTCCTGTGTCTGGCCTCCTGTTGTTCTCAAAGAGGAAGTGGTCCCAAAGATTTCATTTTGAGCTAAAGGCTCAGCTGCAAATGTAGCAGGAAGAGAGATACATCAAAGAAAATTTGTTTACTAACAAATTCACTTCTGAATGAAGTCTGTATCATGCCAATCTACTTTAAAACTCAGGCCAAAATCAGAAAGTCGATTTGCCTGGAAGAAAAAGTTCAGAGGAAAATCACAGTATTCCCTCATCTCTTGATGCTCTTGCAAAGCTGAGCTTCCTCCTGTCCAAGGATTTTGCTCACCCAGAGGATGGAAGCCACAGATGCAAGCCATTCTTTCTATTGAAAGGAAACACACCTTTGCTTCACAGTTTTTAGGACCACATCCTAGTTGCTCAACTCCACTCTCAATTGGAAATTGTCTCCACTATTCACGTATCTGTAAATGAACAAAATTCAGAGATAAAAATGAGAGCACACTGAAGACGTTTTGTCCTCCTTCTGAATTAGTCTGATTAGAAGCTTTCCCCTTCCTGCACATACGGATGAAAGAAGATTTCTCCCCAGAAACTTGCACATGATTCCTTTTATTGTCCTGGTTTCAAAGAGCTGAAACTGAGTGCATAAAGCATACCCACTTTCGTATGCTACACTTAATCTGAAAATTTACTAGTGTTCCAATAAAATAAGATTAATATAGGAAACAGTTGAAAATATATAATGCTGCAAATATTGTCTCTTTTCTTTGGAACCATAGCTAGAAGGAAGACCTGCCTATGAATTCAAGGACCTGATAAAAATTTGGTACAAAAATACCCATCCAGGGTGATACACAATAGATGTGGTTCTTGTGCCTGTCCAGTTCTGAGCAAACCCCAAGAGATCAGCAAGCTTACTCTGTTCCATCCCTGTGCACATATACAGCAAAAAGCTGTTTTCAGTCTGACACTTACTTTAACACAGACTCTGTCACAGTCAGATGTTATTTGTCCTACAAATAGGAAGAATCAAGATTTGAAGCAGGGCAAGGGTAACAAGCATCTTGCAACACAACACTTTGGGCCAAGTTCCACATGCACAGCTCCCACTGAGATCCAAATATGGGCAACATTTGCTTCCAGATTGAGCACAGAATGTGTCTCTATTGTTATTGAAATGAAAAAGGGCATAAGCTTTTGAACATTTTTCCATTGGTCAGACTTGCCAGCTCAACCTATATCCAGTGATCAGAAATATAATTTCCCTAAACCACTTATTTTCTGTTTCCACAATGGTACATGCTGAAACATAAGTCATTGGAGAGAGCAGATGGACAAAAATAGACAAATTTTCGTGGGTAAACTTTGCTCAAGAATGTTGTCTGCAGCCATGCTTAAATAAATGGCTTCTTACTTCTTGTAAAAGAAGTGTGTCCTTCCCATCACATGCTACAGGAAGGCTGGTGTACTGGGAGGGCCTGGAACAATTGCAACAGCCACTGAGCTCCACTGTGATACATTTGAATTCTGGCCAAAATCTGGGAAGTTCACGTTAGCTTGCCAGACCATTCAGAGAAAATGGGCTTCAAAGAGAACTTTTTACCCTTGATTCCAAAGTGTAAGTGAGTATGGAAAGAGTATAATGTTTGCTGTTGGGATTAGCCCCCTACCGCGTCAGACACATATGAGTGCACTGAAAATTGGCGGCGTGTAGGGGGAAGCCTCTCAGCTCACTGCATCTGAGCTAAACCCAGGGTAGATTTCCAAGCACCAAAGCAGAAGGTGTGTGAACCTCATTATCATCTCCTAGCACAGAAAAGAAACAAAGCAGAAATCACACTGAAAGGAATGGAAACCAAAGGCCATGTAGGATGGGAAAACATTCCCTATTTTAAGTAGTATAAGAAAAACCTTTGGTAATATTGAGGGACTGCTTAAAAGGACTTGTTGCACAGCAACTTGCAAAGCAATGAGTTAGGATTTATGTTGTAAAGAAAACTATAATTCTGATTAAAATTATTGTAGAGAATTTTTTCTGTTCCATGAAGATATAATAGGATAGAGATTCTCCTTTATTAGATGGCCAGCACTCTCCTCAGTTTAGAAATAACTGGTGTCATGCTGCACCAGTTTTTGCTCATGCAGACTACTCAAGTGTAACACAAATCAGAGTCACTCTATCCAGAATGATCCCAAGGTTTTTCCTCCATTTCTAGCTTCTCTCTTATGTCCCTTCCTTGACCCTGCAGGAGTTTCTACAGGAGCATTTTGTAGCTCCAACTCTTAAGAACCAGTTTTGACTTCTTGGGGTATCTGCCACAGAGAAAGCTCTATCTGCGCAAGGAATGAGATGCTCACCCTTGGCATCATTATGCTGCTGGCTTGGTGATTTCCCTCACCATGCTATTCACAGCCCCACAGTGAGGGGTCTAAATTCTTCAAACCAGACCTGGGGAAGAGTCATGTGCCACAGACCAAGCTGAACAACAGCCAGCATGCTGAACAAAAATGTGCCTGAAGTGGCTTTGCTGCAATGCTGAGAGAGGCTGAACTAGGCACCCCTCACCCTCCTCGATGCTCACAGGGCACTGCAGAGAGACATAGATGCCAAGTTGCGTACCCAGAGCCATGAAATGGAAACCAATGTCCCTGAAGAAGTGAGGATGGCCAAGAGAAACACTACCTTGAATCATTAACAGCAATGACAGGGAGCTGAACACTGGGCAGCTAATGGGAGCAGCAGAAAAGGAGAGGGAAGTGCGAGTGCTGTCCTGCCTCCCTTTGCCAGTACTGGGAAAGGAAGGATCCAATGCAGTGCAGTAAGATAGGAGGACATAAGCTAGTTATAAGAAAGGAAATTGTTCTGAGGATTGATTTCAGTATGTGTGGATTCAATATCACAGACTGAACTTCTTATTTTTTATTCTAAGCTCCTGATTGACATGAATAAGAATCTCCAAATTAAACTTTGTCAAAAGGGCAGAAACTGTTAGGCCATGTCAGTTGATCACAAATGAAAACATCTTAACATTGCTATCTCACCTATGAGTATTTTAAAATTTGTTTTCTAAACACTCTGTTTAAATATGGATCTAAGTAATGCTTGGTTTGCAGACTAAGCAACAGCTATCTCCCCAAACCTCAAGCTGGGTGCTTGGGTGATGCCACTTTGGATAAAAGCAGATGTTGAAAAATTCATTCATATATTGAGAGTTATTAAGGAACAGAATTTCATCTGGGTAGGACAAAAGGGGAAAGAAACCATGTCTTGAATCAGTAAACTGAAACTGTGATACATATTGTGGCAGTGCTGTTTAAACCACCTCTCATTGTCGTCCTCGCTTCCTTTATACCTCTACTTCCATTCCCATCTGTCCCCTCCTGTGTTAGCACAAAGAATTTTGTAGCACTGTGGTAAATGAAGACATTAACTAATCTGATTGGAAAATAATCCAGCAAAAATATAACACTGTTTTATTCTCACCCAGATCAGTTCCTTGATATGGTTTGCTGTAGAGGTCATGAGAACAGCTGCAGTAGCATAGAGGAGGACATGATGCAGGAAAAAAGCAAATAAAGCAGCACTGATGCTAAAGAATGGGTCACATAATCACAGCCTGAAGAACTACATTGTATAAATACATATTTAATGAAAAAGTAAAACTGCATATCAGTGATGTGCACCTGTCCTTCTCCACTTACTTGAACGGAGATATATCTGGCATGTACTTGTAAGATAAATTTGAAATAATATATATATATTTCTAAATCAAGAGGTAGTCATGTTACACAGCACTACTGCAGGCTCCATTGCTTGCCTGAACCTCTCATGGATTCATGGTCATCATTGGTATTTCTGAGCCTTTATTTGACACCTCCTGCTTTACTGTTCTGGGTCCAGAACTGTGAGCTCTAAAGTATTCACACTGTGTTGTCAAATGATCTTTACTTCCATATGACATGGCTTCCTTAATATAAAGCACATGGAATTGATTGCTTAATCCAGCATAGATGCTTGCTGGATACAGACAAACTCCTGCCACTGTGACAAACTCCTGCTGCTTCTACTAATGCAGGTGCAGCAGCCTGGTTGTCTGTGGATTTTTTTTTTTTGCAGTTACAGACCTTACAGACCCTTCAGGAGTGTCTATTGTGCAAGGGCAGAAGGAATAGCTATAAATCCAAGGTTATCAACAATTTTGAAAGAGAAACCAGGGAAAGCAGGAAATAAATAGAGAATAAACTCTCATTACAAACAGTCCTAGAAACATTAATTTTTAGATACAAGCTTTCCTAGCAGGAGTGAGAAGAATAGCTTGCTTCAAACACAGCACTATACTATGCCACTTGTGCCCAGTGTAAGCATGCCCTTGAAATGGATACAGCTGTAAGGTTCATTTTGCTATCTGGGTTCAAAGGCCTGATTTAGTAGTGATTCTTTTTTTAAAATCTAAATGCCTGTATGCTCATTTACAATGTTGATTGCCTTTTCTTGATGGTCTGGCTTCAGAAACATGCTGTGGAATTTAAATTTTTCCCCCTCCCATGCTAATGTTGTCATTATTTGTGTGTAAACACATTACATGGGATAGCAGAAATGTAAATGAGATTTCAATGTTGAGTTGATTTACAAACAGCCAGACTCCTAATTTATTGAAGTTGTCTTTGTGTCGTTTGCACATGATTAGCAGCATATAACATACATAGGGTGCCCTTCTGTAACATGTTCAGAAAGAAGAAATGCAAACTGTATACCATTATAACACCAAATGAAGATCTTATTGAGCTTCAAGATGCTTTGAAACATGTAGTTACTAACTTAACTCTGCCTGTGAACTTGTCCTCATTAACTCCATAATTAGCAAGATCATGTTTGATCTTGGAGATCATTAGACATTGCAGCTGGAAGATTGTTTCCGCTTTAACACATCAGAATAGACAATTAAAGTGATAATAAAGAATCAATATAACTTTTCTGTTTCTTAGATTTTTTCAAGGTTGCAGTGTGCCTAATTAAACCTGGTTTGAAACAGTGAAAAATTAAAAAGTTACGTGGTCATATTTATTTTGATTTAACAGGCTATTTAAAAGGCTGTCTGAAATGTGCCCTGGGAAATAGTTTCTACCCACATGATGAGTAAATAGTTGGGATGATTTCAGATTCAGCTGCTGACTTAATGTAAGTCTTGAGTAGATGTTATGCTCATGTCCTTTCCATTGTCTGTGCCACATGCAAGGCCCTTTCCCTCTTTTTACTTTGTGGCTGGACCCAACCTTATAGTTCACGTCAGCTGATGCTCCAGTAAAAAGAGACAATTTTTCAGGTCAAGTTGCTTGTATGTCTCTGACTTTTCCACAACACAGGCCCAAATGATCAATAAGTTCACTTTCCAGAACGGCAGCCTGATTCTCTAGTGCATCAGGATGTCCTTGTGCAAGACCATAAAACTGGCCTAATGTTGTTAAGTGTCTGCAGCAGAGCCAAGCCTGAGTTCACACTAGGCTCCTTCCCCCCTCTGCTGTCCCCACAGGAGTCAGACTGGGATCCTCAAACACACAACTGGTTCTCCAGTTGTTATCACAGCCTAGAAAGCAGTATAAACTAGAGGAATAAAAGAGTGGTCTGTGCTCAGAAACCCCATGTTCAGGTGGACTTGATTCTGTTTTCTGCCTATCTTCAGTGTGGTAAGTAAGTGAATTGTAAGGCATTTCTGTGTTTCCCTTTTCCAATGTCAGAGTGATCCTCTTAGTCTAAACACCAGAAGAACACCAGAAGAACATGCAGGAAACCTCAATGAAATTTTCTATTTAATGAAATGCAGTAACATTCTAAACAAGATTAACAAGATTCAACATCCTCCTTCTACTTAGGTATTTTTACTTCAATTCTTTATCATTCTCATTTAATAAGCACATTTAACTGAAGACATGAATCATGTCACTGAGGGAGAAATGGATAATGAAGGACCAGTGAAGCACTAATCCAACTAATCTTGCCTTTGGCTCTTGAATTTGTGTAGATCCCAACAGTAAATACTAAGTTCCAAATTCACCCAATTGATTTCAGTGGCCTATAGGGTGCCACATCTTTTCATTTTGTTTGCAATCATTTGAAACTAAATTCTTTTAAAAGATATTAATGCTTCATTGCTTTAAATTGAAACAGACTCTAATCATTGGCATTTGGGGCAGATTATAGAAATAGGGTCAGATCCCTTGTTGGTGTGAGTCCATCAAAGAGAATGACAATGAGAATCCTAGCTTATGTATCCTGGATATAATGCCCTTGATATATGGCAGAATTAGGGGGAAAAAACCTGCCTGTGCCCAAAAAATTGATGTGCCAAGCTGACAATAGACAAGCAGATGAGAGGAGACTTGATATTCTTCACTGTGGCACACTGCCAGATTTGGGTTGCAAATGAGGACTAGTCCACTGGCATCAGCCCACTCCCTTCCACAGCTACACAACAGGCTGAGGCTGATCCAGCCATACCTGCACTTATGGGTCATCCCCAGGCATGGCTCTTGCCAACCAGCATTTGAAGCACTTGTAGAAGGACCTTGTCTTTCAAGATACCTTGTCCTGACATCTGTTGTGTCCCATGTGCCATATTTCCACTGCCTTGAACAACACCAGGTGGCCTTGGCATGATATAGATTCTGACCTCGCTTGCAGCTTTACCAACTACTGCCTCATAACAAACAGGGCTTTAGTGGGAGCTACACTGCTCCTTCAGGGCACATCTCAGCTAGGTGGGCAGAGTGACTAGATGAAGACTGGGAGGAAAGACAGCATCATAAAAATTTCATCCAGATGCAATCCTGCAAGAATTGCCTGTGCTCACGTGTCAAGGATACCTGTTTCTTACAGGCCCCACTGCCGCGCCTCTGCGCAGGCTGAGGCTGTGGAGAGCACTGGGTCTTGTTCAAAATGGAACAGAGGGCTCTCAGGGGGAGGCAATGTCATCCACAGCAGCTGGGGGTCATCATGGCACCACGCATGCTGGAGCAGGAGTAAGACCGAAGGCTCTATCAGTCCTGCCATGAAATGGCCACCTGGCTGCTGCATGGCTGTGGCTTCCAGCCAGCAAGAAGAGTCCCTGCAGACAGCTTCCTCTTGAAGGCACCTCAGCAGTATGGACATGGGACACTTGCTGTCTCTGGACTCAGGGCTGGAGACAGTCTGGGATCTGTCACAACTCTCAGCACTGATGGAAAAAATGGCACCCTTGCTTTGCCAGTAAAATGCTTGGTGTCCTGAGGGAGACAGCACCACAGGCACCCTTGGGCCTTTAATACAAATGAAGGGCTCTTTAAAGGGCTCTTTAATACAAATGAAGCTAGCTTCCCTACAGAAAAATTGTTTTCCTTCTCTTCCCTGTCTGGGAAGTCTAAAGTAGGAAACAACTGTGCCAGTGTGCCCTGGCTCTGTGGATTGTCTCTGCCCGGAAGGGCTGTGCTGTCTCTCCCTGCCAGCCTGCAGGCAGGGCAGCACTGCTGGCGTTTCAGGAGGTTGGTGCAACGTCAGCAGTGTCCCTTGAATGCCAAGACTAGTTCTCCATGTGAACAGTGTTTCTGTGGCCAGCGCCAGATCACGTCCACAGAGCTGCAACAGTACTAGGCTTAGATAAGCCCCATTTTATCCTGGGGCTGTGTTTCTGCGAATTCCTCCTGTATCCATGTGTTCTCTGGGGCTGTTTCCTGCTAATGAAGTGATTTTAGTGCATTGTGTGCTTAACATGTTTCCAAGAGGCAACCTTATTTCTTTATCCATGCAAAGTTAAAGATCTAGCCTCATTTTCTGTCTCTGTGACATTCAGGAGGTTCATGTGCAAAAAAAAAAAAAAAAAAAGAAAGACTTGCAGTCCCCAGGCGGATTTTGGGATAGTTTATACTATCTCTAAACAGCAGGTTAATTTCAGCTGACACTTATTTATGAAAGCACAAAGTCTGGTGAGGTAATAAAAAAGTCAACTCCAAGAGAATATATAGCCTTAGATTTTCTTACCTAACATGGTTTTATTTAGAGATTTATTGAACAAAATAAAGATTTGGCTGGCAAATAATGTTATCAATTGCTCCATATTTTAAAATATTTTGAAAGCGCATACAAAAACCAGATTAATTTCCTTGTACACGATCTACTGTGGGGTATAAACACGTTTTATTCAGTGACTAGCCAAGAAAATGTAAATTAGCTGTCTGACATTTGGGAAATTCGTGTGGCTGAATTATATGACTTGTATATTTGGAAAACCCATAGGGTTTGTTAGCATCCAGGTGGATGTTAATTTTAAATAACAGCCTGGTCAGATGCTGAGGTTTCAGTGTTGAGTCAGAGACACAGAAGCTTCTGCCGTCTCTATCCTTTTACCTACGTAAAATTAGAGGATTTGCCACCTGAAATCAGTTTCCAGAGAGGCTGAATGAATAACACATCCGGTCACTTGAAGCTGGCTGCCTCTCTGCTGCCCTGTTACCGTTCGCCACTTCTCGCATCCGCGCAGGTTGAGAGGGTCCCCCCCGCCCCCAAGACAGACCCCGGGCCATTGACTGGGTACATGATCCCAGCTCCTCTCCCTATCTTTGTGGCCAGGGAAGGACGGAGTGATAGTGCACCCTTCCCTACACAAATTTGCCATTCAGAGGGGCGAGGTGGGGAAATAATGAAGTCAGCACATTAGTGCCTTGCCTGCTGAGCTCGCACTGCTGAAAGCTGCCGGTGGGTGAATTTCCCAGCGTTTGGAAACTTTGTCTCAGTTCTGCGGGTTTGCTCAAGTGTGCGATGGCTGTTTGCAAAGGGAGCCTTCCCGCTGGGTGGGTTTGCTTTCCTCCTCACGGCTCAGGGAAGGTGAGAGCTCTCCTTCATGTCTCCCCTGCCCCCACTGCTGCCCCTCGCTCACCCCACAAACACAAAGCTCTTCCAGCGAGTTCCCTCCGCTGGGGAGCTTTTCCCTCTCCCAACTCCCACACTGGGACATTTTTCCACATTTCCAGGATTACGGCCACTTTCACTTAGATCTATGTGTGTTGCCTCCACATACAAAGAAGCACTTGGGGACGGGATTAGTAGGATTAGAAGAGATTCACATATGTCCAGTTCAAGCAATTGGTATTCAAAGCTTTACACTTCCAAATGCCACCAAGAGAGAGAAAAGGAGCTGGGAGCTTGCTTTGCATTTCAGCACCTTCCTGCGGGGGACAGGGACCTTTGTCTCGGACGAGGGGGGACACACAAATCCCACCCTCACCCCTCTTAATCCAACACCCCTTAGCCACCAACTCCTTCTCTTCAGTGCCACCGGTGGGGCTCTGCTATAACCCCAAAAAGGAGCTACAACTACGGCGGCTTTCGCCACTCTCTATTTTAGAGCAGCCCTTCTGCAAACTTTTGGCAAATTCTGCTGGTGTCTGGCAGGCAAACCAAGGTCCTGCCCCGTGCAGTTTGTTACCATACATCTTGTCTATTGATGTAAGACAAGAAAGCATCACTGGGTTTAGAATATAAAGGCAAAAAAAAATTCCTAAAAGAGTGCCTTTTTTTATATTAAGTTAAATTCTTCATGTTAGTGAACCGTTCCTGCTAGCAAGGCAATCCTTAGGATGAAACAAGTGCATTAGGTGTTTCTGAAAAAGCAGTGGGAAAATCTACTTTTCCCCATTTCATTTTGGATAGACTGCCTTCCTTGTTGCCTTTAGGTGGTGATTTCCTGATATTACACACATCAGCAAAGGCAGCATCTATGTTGCATATCATGAATTTTGGCAATCACTCCAAGTGTGAGCAAATCATCTTGTTCAAAAATCAAGAGGAAGGCTTTGATATTAGTCAGTGTAGCAAACATCTCTGTAGTATAGTGAGAGATTTTTGAAGCAGAGCAGGTGGAGCCTTATTTAAATACATTCATCAATTAATTAATTAATTCATTCTTTTGTTCAGTCTTTCTGCTCACTTTCTGCTCACTAGGATAAAAGCTCCTGTGGAATACTATATTGTTTGCTGTGACTTATGAGGGACAGGACCATATACAACCAGATTAAAAAATGATGCAAACAGACAAAAAAACTTTCTACACCCTAAAGAATGTCCTTTCAGTGATTTTTAAAAAATTTCCAATAAGTATGTATTTGTTTTACAATTTTCAGCCCAGAAATTATATTACAGAGTATATTAAGTAGGCTGAAGAAAACTGAAATGTTGCTAAAATAACAAAGATGATCTCTTAGTTATTTCCATTTACTTTTATCTTTAAAAGGCATGGAGTCCTGACTGAACATTAGCTGAAGTCAATATATTTATTATTAATTTATTAGTATCAGAGTAAGGCAGTACAAAATCCAGTGGGTCTTTTTTTTAATTAGTAAAGTGCACCAAGTTTGTGTTGATACTTTGTTAGCTTGCTATTTTTGCAACTGCAAGTCTTATTTCAATAAAAATACATAGGAAAGGGTGCCATGAATATCCAGATCAAAGGAACTAAGTATGTGGATTCTAGTGATTTTGGAAAGTCACAAAATTTTGTAGTGTACAAAGGACTCTATAGGACTTCAGATAGATGGAAATCTTTAAAATATTGAAAACCAGGGAGGTTATCAGGTCTGTACCTGCTCCCTAAAACTTCAGGAAGTTCTGAAGCGTTCACATACACTAACGATGCAACACTGGGCCTCTGCAATTTAGGAAAAAGGTAGTGATATTTGCAAAATCTCAAGCTGCAACATGCTGATTGTCCATTATGGGTGCTGGCCAGCTGTGGAGAAGAGTCTCTCTTAGTAACAAAGCTGATGAGAAAACAACTCAAAACATGCGTACCTATGAACATAACTTTAAATTAAATTTTATTTTCAGAAGTGCTGAATTTCAGAAGTGGTGAATAATTACTTCCCACTGCATCTGCAGTCATGCAGAGCTATAAAATTAAAAATACATATAATTCCTTGCTTCTTTACCCTTTATGTTGTGGTGTGTGTTGATGTTTCCCATTATGTTAAACTCTCCCTTTTGGTCCTCCATTTTGTTCCCCTCCTTCTCCCTTATTTTCCCGCCATTCCGTCTGTCAATCATTTAAGTTCTATCCCTTTGGGTGTGCCCTAACCAATTATGGAGTTGTTTTTCTCTCTTTNATAATTACTTCCCACTGCATCTGCAGTCATGCAGAGCTATAAAATTAAAAATACATATAATTCCTTGCTTCTTTACCCTTTATAGTTCTAATTTTTGTTGCCTAGTCTTATCTATCTATCTATTTATCTGTCTGTCTGTCTATCTATGCTATATACACAGTATTCCCCATAGTGAAGGTTTTATATGTCTCAGTGTATCCATATTTTTTGGGTCAGTTGCTCTTGCCATACTACAGGCAATAATTGTTAGCAAGACTGGATTATGTGTGTCATCCCACTCCAGAAATATATCCTTTGTGTCTGGAAGAACCTTAGAACTCTCACCTCCCTGAGTATACAAATACCTGAAAGAAAAAAGGGGGTAGCATAAAAGCAGTGCCAACTGTTTGTTTTGCTGTGTACTTTTGAAGTGGCTGAGAAGAAGCTGTAGCTCCCAAGATCCTGTTCCATCCCACGCTCCCAGTCAGCAGTATTTCTGACAGCCAGGCAGAGTACTAGGGGCACTAACTTCCACCAAGGAATCTCTCATGTCCCATGTATTTCTTCTTTAAATTTGCTGTCAGTGTCTGAAACCACTGAGTTCCATATAAAGGTTGTGTTTTCTCAGGGACCCAGCTAAGCACCTCTGCAAGGAAGTGTCTCCCTGACAAAGAAATGATGGCTTCAGGCTAGATGTGGATACATGAAATTGCTGCTACTGGGCACCCATCTTTGGTTCAGGTGCAAAAGAACAACAGGCAAAATGATTACAGCAGTGGTATTAGCAAACTAGAGAAGACGACCTGCATTCCATCCATGGGTCCTTCCCTGAAAACAGTTTTGCTGAGCATTGGCAGCTGGAAAGAAATTGTGAGCCCCCTTAGCTGAGTTTGGTGTCTACAGCTGGCATGAACTCTTTTAAAATCTCATTATTAACATTTTGCTAATCAATTTCCTTCTTGGGAAACAAATATGAAAGGGTCTGCCCCCAATTAAAGCATTTTTGTTTAAAAACTAAATTATCTCATTGGAGTAATTAAGCGCTTCCTCAAAGTGCTCACTGGTTCTTTATTGCAAGGAACAGCACTGGTGATTTGAATTTTAGGGGCCTGACCTCTGAGTCTATTGAAACCAGGAGGCATCAGTCAGCTTCAGTAAGGTTTGGTTCTGGCCCTGACAGGCCTCATAACAAGCAAACAAACACCACGGTTTGTCATTGTTTCAATAGTTAATAATTAACCTCTGCCATAAGCTGGTGAGAAAAGATGGTGTTGGTGGACCTTGTCTTCTCTCCCTCTTTCTCTCTTTTAAGAGACAGAGGTGGGACTTTTATGATCCTCAATACTATTGTGTCTGAGCACTTCTAAGCCTGCTCCAAGCTGCCAAGAATTACAGGCCCCCAATGTTATATCCATAGGTTTGTAGGTTTTCCATTCAAACGACACATGCCATGTCCCAGCCCAGGCTGAAGGGAGGACCAAGAAAGCCACCCGTCTCCTCCAGCACCGCAGCCCTGTGCCTGGCTTTAAGTGCTCACCAGGCACAACTGCCCCTGTAGTCACACTGCTGCCTGGGGGCTTCTCTGAGCTGGGCTGGGGCTGCCACCCCCCTGATGTGACACACGAACATTTCTGACGTGGAGTTCTGCAGGGCAATGACCATTAGGCTACGCGCTACCAACACTATCCTTTCCCGTGAGCCTGCTTTCTGACCATCATTCTTCTATTTTATACTTGTGATGTTATTTTCCTCCAGTGTATTTTATTTTCCATTTCTGGAATCACATTTACATTAACAGTGCAATTGTCACTGAAAAGGGACTGCCTTCATCTGCAACTTTAAACAAGACAAGAATGGAGAATTATTCACATTGTAAGGGTGGGAAAATGTGATTTAAATGATGCGAAAAACTTATATAGTAAAGTCTCCCTGAATATTCGAAGTTTCAGCAGCTTAGCTGAAAGAAGTATAGCAAGATACTCAGCAGTGATTTACAAAAACAGCCCTATGCCTTAGCCAGGCCAGATTTTACCATCATTTCTGGTGTTCATTAGCATCTCACTGCACATGTTGTCCCATTGATCCCAATGGAACAAGCCCACACAATAGACTTCTATTCAAGGGTGCTGAAGGCAGTCCATACGCCCATCCCCAAACACTGAGACATGGCAAAGGTTTGTGAATAGACTGCAGATAATTTTTGTTGTGTCTTCTAGAATTTGTACTAGCCTATTATCAACCTGTAAATACTTGCTGGAAACATGCATTGTTTAGAATTGAGACACAAAATGAGACAAGGATTTTTTTCTTTCTCTTTAGTGAGTCTTCCATGTTTTTGACTGTGTAGTGGGAAAATTATTCAATAATTTCTATGACTTTATTTGTTTTCACTATAGCTGTGGAAACTAAATTGCACTACACTTGTTTCTGAGATGGCAAAACATTTCAATTTTTATTGGTTAGAACACCAATGCTTTCACACTGAGATAACTGTAAATATTAAAGAAGGTTATTTAACCTCAGTGCATCTGGGGTTCCTTATGGGGAGGATCTGGGGGGAGCTTGAGGGCAGCTCTCCTGTAATCTGTATCCATCTCCCACCCTGTTTACAGCTGATATTTAAATACCCTGTATGACTTAAAGAATAACATAGTAATCATCAACTTTGTAAAGCAGTAAGGGAGAGGGTTCTTAAAAATCATTGTGTGAGTTTCCGTATCAAGCATAAGAGATGGAGAAAGTTCACAGTAATAAGAATGCAAATAACTGCAAATGACATGGAAAAGCAGAAATAAAAAGAAAACTTGCTCATTTGAGAATGTTAATATTTTAGGTGTGAATATGGGCCAGAGTATAAAGGTGAAAATAAATACAGACCTTTGAGCAGGATTATTATCCTTCAACACTGTGTCAAGCCAGATGTGATTCCAAACTATGTAACAAGATTTTTTTGCGAGGACTGTCAGGTTTAGCCCATTCAACATTCCTGAAGTGTGCACCACTGTCTGAGCACTACACATGGGAAATGTGTATCACAGTCTCAGCTCTGTGGCTGTATTTTGGAGATAATGCAAGTTGTACCAATCACCTAAAACTGAACTATTTAATGGATGCCTATTCAATAATACTGACAGGTTTGTTCTGTTTTTTGTTTTCTTCTGGAATTCCAAAGATGGCAAAATATTTCACTGTTGGCTATTACTATAGCGTGTCTGATAGCTGAAGAAACATTCAAACTGATTTTCTAGAATCTTTTCTCTTTGTAGAATGCAGATTTCAGGTGTAGTCACTACAGGGGAAAAAAAGGAATTACATGCAAACTGTTGGTTAAGTGTTTTTTATTGTTTATGGAAACTAATTTCCTACTTTTAGTAGCAAACGTCATATATCAGAGGATTAAAAATTTGCACATCTCTAATTAATTAGACTTTGACTTTTTAGATTTTATTACTATGATTTTGTGCCATATTTTTTCCAGAAGTTTTGCAAATCAGTATTTAAATACAGAAAATAAAATGTCATCGTTAATTAACTGCACTGGAATGTCTGTCAGTTATTTCCATTAAGTTTAAATTATCTCCAGAAGCAATGCCTGGTATGGACCTGATCTTGTTGTCTTCCACAGAATACTTTGAAGACATCAGCAAGTGCTCCAGTTTCATACTTAAAGAATGGGGAGAATTTGTTCTGACCCCTTGTTGCCAACGAATTTAAAACTATATGAAAGGAGAATAATTTTTCTCTATCCAGGCAGAAGAATTTTATCTCTTTTATCTGTTCGCAGAATTTGACTATAGCAGCCAGGACAGCCTTCTTTTCCCTTCCCAGTCACTGCCCTCATATTGCCCTGATACCAGAAAGCAAATTCGTGATAAACACAAGTACTAAAACAGTCTTTCAGCCTATTCACTTTGTCGATGTCAAAGTGTCAGATGACAAGATGCTATCAGTCTGAATTATACCGTCAATCTAAATGAAATACATTAGTACGTCTTGAAAAAAAGCAGCAAGCAGTTAGGGAATCTCAGCTGTCCTCTCTAAAATAAAATGTGCGCTGTTTAGAAACAACCAAATTTCAGCTTTAGCACCCAGTGCGGTGCAGCACAACCCCTTTGTAGCAGCACTTCTCTCACCGAGAGCCGGCTGAGAGCTTTCTTTTAATGCAGTGATCTTGGCTTCTTCAATTGTATCAACAACTACTTGTAGTGCTAACAGTTGCAACTACTTTTATACTGAAAGCACGGTTGTCAAAAGTCAAAATTAAATTAAAACAAAGCAGAGATAGAGAAAACTAATAGCAACAAACCATAAAAACGAATAGGCTTCTAATAAACCCAAAAGAAAAATACGTAACACTGGTGTAAGCAGTTTTCATATCATTAATTAGATTCTGTGTTGCCGGCCGGATCAATAAAGTCAAGGGGAGACAAGATTTAATATTCTGTCATAGTGACACTGTGCAAGAGCAAAGTTAATCCAATGTCCATACCAAACTCTATGATAATTCAAAATCGGACACTGCCTTAAAGTGCACCCATTAACTAAAATCCAGTATTTGAAAACGCACAATTTCGCTTCAGAGTAGCCTCTAAACCCAAAATCCTCCCCGTGAGCCGCTGCCGGGTACGTAGCGGGATGAGTCCCCCACGGTGCGGCTCGGTGCCGGCGTTGTGCGGGACGGGACGCTCCTGCACCTGATACTCTGAGTCTCCCCGAGCAGTTTGTCTTTCCAGAAAGAGCACGTTTCCCTTCCTCACCAAATCTCTGTGCCTTTATGAAAATAGGAATTAAAAGGTGGGATAGAGCACATTAATTTGATGTAGCTACGACCTAGCTGTATTTTTCACCCTCTCCGACTCCCCGAATAGTGAAACATTTGGTTTTCTGACTTCTGGGGGCTAATTTCGTTGCTGTGCCGTCGGGGGCAGTTTCGCTGTTGACTGAACAGCGACCTCTCCGCAGCCCCATCCCGAATGTCCCTGGCCGAGGCATGGCGGGATTTGTCCGGCGCGGAGCGACAGTGGCGAGCGCAGCCAGCGAGCCCCGAGGCAGCGC
>VXAX01005177.1:157473-263685 GCA_013399835.1 Leptocoma aspasia | reverse complement strand
GCTATGGCACAGCACAGCTTGGCTAAGCCAGCTTCTGGCATAGATGAGGAGAGCTTGATGCTCTCAGGAAATTCCTTTCTTTTCTACCACAAAAACGAGTAATATCTGTGTGCACATTTATAAAATACGTTTATGTGTATACNGTGGGGCCAGGGAAGAGGTGGGGGTAGGCTTGTGTTGTGATTAATATGGAAATAAAATGCAGAAATAGCAGCAGTACTTAGCTTCATTGCTTCAGTTTAGAGATTTATTGGCAAGGAGATAAACACTAGGCTGGGGGCCTTGCTCAGTAATTCACGGTTCCCATCAGTTATTACCAAATGAGCAAATAGTTTTTCTTTGAAGTCACAGAGGGGAAAAAAAAAGAAATGGGGAAAAGAAAGAGTAATTTTTTAATAGGTTGCTACCCCTTGCCTCAGGTCCAGACCTCATCTGCCGGCCCAGCTGCCCTGATTGGGGCCCTACTCTCCAAGCAGAACTTGGGAGTTTAATAAGGATTTTATTAGGGATGTGTGTCTTAAAATGCATGTGTCTTGCTCTGCCTCCCTCCAAATTTCTTTTGTATTGTCCTACTTGCTCCTATCTAACTTTTTTAATTTTGTATTTTCTATTCTCTGAAGCCCCACTTTCCCTCCTGCAGAAGCAGGTAGGTGTGGATTTGAGCTGGAAAGTGCTGTCACAAGATGACATCATGCTGCTGCCAGGGAAAACAAAGGGGCAAGACTGAGAGGCGGAAATGGGTACTTTGGGGGCACAAAACCCCCTTCTCAGGTCTGAATCAGAAGCAGCCAACTAGTAGCAAAATAGAAGCTAAATACTAAAATGTAAGCAGACATTTTTCACCGAAGTTCTGTGAAAAATCTAGTAGAAATACCTAGAGACACTGTACTGCCTAAAATTGACCTAGAACCTGCTGAACACTCATATTTTACTGGACCAACAGGACAGGTCAGGTGAGACATCCTAGGGCATCTCAGAGCAGTAAATACCTATGTTTAAGTGGCTGAATGGAGCCTTACAATCATAGAATCGTAGGAAAAAGAAGTTGTAAAAGACCTTTAAGGCCACTGAGTCCAATCATAATTCTAACAGTGCCAAGTTCATCACTAAACCATGTCCCTAAGTCCCACCTTAATATATTTTGAATAGGAAAACAGAGTAGGAACAAAGTGGTCTAAAAAAAAAATCTGCATACTGGAATCTTTGAGCAAAAAGCTACATTTCAACCAAAGAGAAAAAACAAAACAAAACCACCCCAACTTTTACAGAAGGATCTTCCCCCAGATGCTTAACCACTTTTTAAACAAAGAAACTTAACTGTTGTTTAATTGTTAATAATTTTGTGCTCTCTGTTTTTTCAAATAATCAGTTTGATTAAAATTATAAAAGGTTTTAGGGTCAAATGAATAAAACAAAAAGGAATTGCCAATCTTACATCACATCAGGGAGATGATACAGTTTTAGATAGAGCTGTACCAATATCTGTGCTCCCATCCAACAACTGCTCAGCATCCAAAAACTGCTGAGTTGGAGACACTGAACTGAAGACACCAGAAGGGTGAATGGAAGTGCCTGCAGCTTGCTTACCCCAACAAACCTTCTTTCTCATGCCTTTTATTTCTCTCTTCTAAAGTTGAAAACCCTTTTTGCTTGGTATTACATTGAAGTAGGCACATAGATAAAGCACAATGCAACTGCAGAAGAGTAAAGTTTGGCTGATGGGTACAACTTCGTAAAAATTAGTATCATCAGTTGAGGCCATGTGGCCTAAATCTATGCCTAGATCCCTCAAGTCTCTGAACTTGTGGTAGATTCAGGATAGGGTTCTATATAGCCTTGGTAAAAAACCTGTTGGTCTATATTTTAATTTAATATTTTTATGTTTGTTTGCTTTTTCCCAAAGTGTTCTGGCCATTGACACGTACATCTTGAAAGTTACCTGGTAGAGCAGCATCAGGGGCTGCCAGATGAGCAAGGGAAAAACTACAAGAAATGCAGTAGTTTAGTGTTTAGGGTGAAGATGATTTGTGGAGATCCACCAAAAACTAATGGATCCCTTGAAAAACAAGAGATTTGCACAGCGCCTGGTCCTGATGCCTTGTGAGCTAATAAAAGCAGGTAAGACTCAATTTTTAAGACAGAGATAACAGAGTCCCCACAGAACAGGGGAGGAATGGAACTGTGGTCTCTGAATGCATTTATCACCTCTAGAAAACCCTCTCCCATGTCAGGGATGTACATGAGGGTGCAACAGTGCCTTAGTCACACCACCAGAGGAAATATTAACAAATTATTCATGAAAGGAAGTTGATGTGTGTGTTATAAAAAATTGATTTTTTTTGGGAAATGCTAAATTACTTTTCTGCATACTTACTCTTTGTGGGCTTTTTTTCTTGTGTGTGTGTGTGTGTGTACTTTTTTCTTTTTAATTTATTTTACCTTTCTTTTAATTGCTTTCTACCCAGTGGCTCTGACTATCACACATCAGGTGCTATTTTTCTGTGTTTCAGCTGTAGATTGTTACGTGTTTCTCTGAGACACCATGACATTTAATTTGTATTTTTTAAAAAGCAGAGAAATGTTTCACAACTAATAAAAACTTATTTTACAAAACCTGACCTTCAGCCTGAAGGAGTTGCAAGTCCTCATCCATGGGGTCAGAGGAAGAACAGTAACATGACCACATGAAACATCCTCTTTCCTGACTTTTTTATTTTTGTTGATAAATAAAGGTCTGTCAAGTGCCATACAGGAAGTAGACAACTTCCACACAGTTTGTTCCTTGTGCTGCCCTACCTCATGCTTTGCAGGGGAATTTGCCATGGTGGATTCTGTGGCCTGTGCTGTCAGATCTTCACACAGCAAATGAATTTTCAGGCACTAGGAGAAAGGCAGCTTGAAACATTTACTGGGAGAGCTTCTATCCCCAGTTTCAGCACTTGGCTTGCCTCCTAAAACGGCAAGTGACCGTGACAGAAATTAGTCACAACAGTGGTGGCCACGGGAGGCATGATGGTTTGCTTGAGCACAGTAAGAGTTGAGTTTGGACACCACTCCATGTAAATGCTGATACTTACAGTGGGCTACAAATATCTCAGACACATTCCAGGGCTAGAAACCATGGAAACCTTGTGTGTACTTCCATGCAAAGGCCCAGATTGTTACCAGTGTCTGAACATCTCTGAGTATCATAAATTGGCAAAGGACCTAAACTAGAAGGGTCTGAAGGCTTCATTTCCATGGGAGGTGGATGCAGTAGTTTCCAGACTTTTGTCGCTGAAGTCCTGACATATCCATGCTGTCTTTGCAGGGAATTAGGAAAGCAGTTACTGTGGGGCAGCTGTTCTGTGCCTATGGATGGGTCCTGCTGAGTCCTTGCTGCCCTGCAGGAGAGTTCTGCAGACTTCCTGTGAGTCTGGTGTGTGCTGCCTGCCCTGCCTCCCCTTCTCTCAGTGGGTTTCTCTAAATGACTGCTGTGACCTTGGTCTCCTGAGGTGCCTGTAGCCCAGCCAACCTTCAGGCATGGGCAGGTCCAAGGGGCTCCATGTGTTTTGGAGGCTGCTTCCTGAGCAGGCTCCAGCCCATACTAACCTTTTGGGCCACCTGCTCCTTGTGGCCTTGAGACCATATCTGTAAGCAGTGCATGCACCCCTTTTTCTTTCTCACTGAGTATCTTTGGGAGGTTTAGTTGTGTTCAATTTTGAAGCAGGATGAGGTATGCTCTGCAAAAGCACTTGAGCACAGTCTTTTCACAGGTTCAGGATCTTCCTTTCCATGGTTTGTTTCTCCCTAGTTGCTCCAGCATGGTCCATTTGCCCTTTCCAGAGGGGTAGATGTACATCCCACTATTTCATACTTCTGTTACTTGTGACAGGATGTGAGCTTTTTCTTATTTGACTTAAGCACAGCTGTGGATGCCTGCCTCCCTCACATCAGCACTCTCTTGTGTCTGTTGGGTGCTCTACGGTTTTCCATTTCTCAGGGTTCTATAAGATGTCCAAGATTTCCATTCCAATCTAGAATCACGGACTTCATCTCTCCTAGTAAATTAACCAGTGCTACATAATGTTCTCAGGCACTGTAGCTCAATTATTTATAGAGTCAAATTGTTACAACAGTTCCTGGCATGTTTTGGCTCCAGGCAGTTAGCACTCTCCTGAACATTTCCCAGGCATGGGTTGGGGATAGCATAGGCCAAAGGCCAATCCCAGCAGGCAATTTGTGTTCAGCCACACTGCCTGGAAAGCAAGAATTTAATAATGTGGACACACGCCAGTCTGTGCCAGTTGGCTTCAGAGCTAGGTAATGGTCACAGGCATGTTTTGTATAGATGTAGTCTCAGTCCTTTTCCCTTACAGAAAGCTTTTGCCCTTGTTGTCGCCATCTCTTTCGCTCCATATTACCAGAAGAATACATTTTCTTTGTGAAGTGAGATATTTATCAGAATTATTAACTGATCAAGGTGCCTAGTATTTGATTTGTTTCCATTACTTTTTGGCTTTCTCTGTTTAGCTTTTCCCAGTTGTGTATGATTGGTATATTGAACTATGAAACTGTAAAGAATGTTTATTTCTACTTTTGTGCCATGTGCAAGAAATCCTTCCTCTCTTCTGGGTTTCGCATCAACATGGGGCAAAAGATGCCCATGAGAGCCACTTCTTCCATTCATAAATGTGACAGACACAAAATAGCCCTCAGTATCAGAATTCTTCATATGTCCAGAGACAGTCCATCCTCATCTATCATCAAATCTCCACCAAGAAAAATGAATCCACTCCCTAATTTGTAAGCAGCTGGGGAAAGCAGAGAGCTTTGGGTTTCTGCTGTGTAGGAATCACATACCTTGTGGGAGAAGTGGTTCCAGGCACAGGCTGGATGAGAAGCTTAGGGCTTTCCTCTGGGACTCATCTCTTTTTTCCACCCGCTTAGACCAGGCAAGCTGTACTTAGTGTCCCATCCTTCACTTATTTCAGCATATTTCCATTTACCAATACAAAGCTATAATCCAAAGAGAAAACTTTACTTTTCTCTTTTTTATTGTGTTTCCTAAAATGTTGCAGTGGGGTTTTTCTTCCCACTGGTGCATTTCATCAGTTTGGCAGCACTCTGTCCATGCTTTTGAGTCACAGCACCTTTTTACAGTGTCTTTGTGTCCAAGGTTTCTACCCCAAATCCTGCCTACTGACAAAGCCAGCACTAACTAAATACCCTGAATCAGATCAGCACTGATTGCTTCTTCACTTCTACCCATGTGGAGATCTCTGGGGTTAACTCTGTTTCCAGCAATACAGCAGAAGGACAGTTCTCCTGTAAATGCAGTATCAGCATTTCAGTTCCTTCTCACTTGGTCATATTGGGTCAGGCTCCTTTACCTGGCCTGCCCCCGTGAAGACCCCAGCACGTCCCACATCTTACAGGGCCTCACAGTCAGCAGGTGACCCTTTCTTTGACACTGTCAGGTTCAGTTGCTTGAACATCTCCTGCTCATCCCCTCACCCGACCACCAGCTCCATCCATCTCTCTCCATGGGCAGCCCTCTTCCTCCAGCTGCAGCATCTTCTATTCCAGCCTTCGCTGCTGTGGTTGTCTCACCTTGCCATTGCATCTGCCTGACCATCTGTTGAATCATGTGCAATATAAATAACAGCTAGTGACAAATAATAGCTACAGATAGCTTCCTGTAATAGTCTGGTGGTCTCACTGGACACTTGCCACTTTACAGCATCTTCTTATTTTACTTTGCAAGTCACAATTATATGGTAATATTAAAGAGGGCTGTAATGTTAAAGTGGTTTGGAGTCCTTGGGCTACCTTATATATAATTTTCACTGTTTTCCCAAAAGTGTTTGCTATTATTCAATTTCCCTCGTTCACAACTGTGATACTCTTCCCACTGGAGTGATCACAACAGGGCCTTATTCTATGCTTCAACAACAGCATTGAAGATACCCCTCTGATTGTAATGGGTAAGGGAAATTCAGCTTTTAAGACCAATCACATTTAATAATTTACCTCAGAAAAATGCATAGAAGAAGTGAGACCAGTAGATTTCTCTACATCCTTCACAGAGAAGAAACTGTTTTAATCTAGATTATAGAGAAAGTGAAAACTTGCCTTATTGTGCTTGGCCAATTACAGGTCTTTACCTCACTGAGGCCTTTAACCTGCCCACAGACACTGACTTGGTCACTAGAGTGCTGAAAACATTTTGTAGCTGATGTAGCAGCTGATGAAGCTGATGGTTCATCCAGTAAAATCTTGGGCAGCTTTGCTTAGAGGCAGCCTTGCAAGAGGAATCTGTCCTCCATGTCACATGGAGGCTACATTTGGACGCTGAAAATGAATTGCTCTAAACACATCTCTGAAGCCAGCTGATGGCACAGACACAAGCCAAAGTAATCTTTGAACAGTTGTGATGATCCTAATGGTGAGCATAGCTGAGTGGTATTTGAAAAGCTTTGCTTTTTCACTCTCATTCTCCATTCAGGTTAGGGATGTTCATAAAACTACTACATTTGACAAAGTGCTTGTTTTTTTCACCAGCTTCCTTGAACTAACAAGCTGATGACAGATTTTTGGTACAGATGGGATTGTTTGAGAAAAATGTGTCTAGGAAGCAGGCTCACTTTTTCAGCAAAGCTATTTCAGTATGTTGTGCTTATCTCTCAAGGTATGCAAGCTTTTCCAGCAAGGGGAGCTGCTGGGCACAGCTCAGGGGAAGGAGGAGAATAAGTCTTAGAGTTTTCCTGCTGTATAAGGGGAGCTTTCAACTCTTTTTTTTCTGTTGAAGATGACCTTGCACTCACTGGCTGAAGGTGCTTATTTCCTGCAGGTCAAAGATGGGCAGGTGTTTCCTAAACACCACGTTTTATTCATGATCTGCCCCTGGCTGTGGAGCTGCCTGTGAGGATGCTGTCTGCCCCTCCTCTTCTCAGCTCCTTCCTGTGGAGACCCTGCAGCCCATCAGCACTGGGGACGGCAGGGACTGCCTCTAAAGAGATGCTCGATATACTGTACAACCAGAGCTGCCTGGCCAGAGCTGCAAGTGAGCCTCCCAGGGATCTGCACCCTCTGTACATCTGTGGAAGAGTTTGGGTAGCTGTGTGGCAGCCTGCAGTCAGCAGGCTTGGGGTGGACGAGCCACCTCTAATTGCAGTGCTGACCTCAATTCACTCCTTGGCCTCTGACAGGGCTTTACAGATACACACAGGTTTGGAAGTTATGACTGATTGCTTGCTCAGGTTATGTGCTCAACTGGAACTTGGAAAGGCACAGAAATTCTTGGTCTGGACCAAAATCCCAGTAGCAGCAGCTCCAGAATTAGGTAGTATTGATCCAAAGATTAGGAAACAACCCCTGAAGATGCTCATTCTCCCTTCCTTCCACACCCTTCCTAACACATACAGTGCACATACAGTGAGCTTCCTTTTCCCCTTTTCCCTAAACTTTTAGGGCAGCTCCATGCATTTCAGAATGACTGTGGACATGTTTTTTGATTCTTTTTTTTTCCCCACGAAAAACAAAACCAACTAGGTTGGGTTAAAACTGGTTAAATCCCTCAGGACCTCAGTAGTATTTTAAAACATATGTGAAGGGGAGGAACCATTTTCCGCACATCCTGAAGAATATAGCTGACATATGGACCATTCAAAGGAAATTTTTTTCAGGCCATTGGCCACGCATGAATGGCTCGGCTTATACAGTGGGGACGCAAGATACCATGGGCATCTTCTCCCAGAAACTGGGCTTTCTATGTAGCAAGAGCAGATCCTGTAGATGCTAACCATGCTGCAGGCTCTCAGAGTTGGTAGCAGACCCAGCTGAGGGGCAGAGGTGGGCTGGAGCAGCACAGTTGCACTGCAGCAGGCTTTGGCTTGGAGGAGAAGTGTGTCCCCCCTGCGAGCCTACCCCAGCAAAGCCTGCCCCATGTGACCTCACTTTTGCTCCTCTCCATCTTAAGCTTTCTCCTAGGTGTGTTCACTGGTGCTTGCTGCTTCAAACATGACTTTACTGTGACTGGGTGCCATTGTAGTACCACAGGTAGATTTAGCACCTCGGTCATTTTTCCACTAAATACTTCCAAGGCCACAGAGAAACACCTTGTAAATCTTTTTACTTCCTCAGAAAAAAACCCCAAAACCCTAAACCACAAAACAAAACAGAACAAAACCAACAACAAACCACAAGGAAGTTCAGGGAAATAAACCCCTAAATCGAATTTCTTGCTTTAAAAGTGCTTTACATATATCACCACCAACCAGCATGTAAATTTTAGTCAGCTACTGGACTAGTCTTTTAAAGAAGTTGAAAAATTGCCCTGCATCCTCAAAGGACACACCTGTTATCTGAAACAGTTTTTAACCAGCTTGTTAAGCAGCTTTGACAGATCAAAGACCCCGGACAATGGGCACAAACTTTAACAATAGTTTAGCCTTGAGCAAAAGCTTCTGTCAAAGCAAGGCTTGTGCCAGTAGTATTATGGCCTGCAATTGAAAATAAATTTTACTTGAATAAGTACCTCAGCCCGATCAGAGGCACTGCCGCCAGGGAGACAAAAGCAGTTGGGGATAAGTTATTGACTCCACTGACAGCATGAATGAAGTTCATTATGCCAGCCCACTCTTGGTAAATGTGTCAGGTTTTAAACTGAATTAGGTGGCAGGTGCATGGACCATTTTCCTGCCCCCCTTGAGACAGTAGAGGGCCAGTCATCACCTGATTCTACAGACAAATGTTTAGATTTGGTTTTCATATCGCACGGGCACAAGTGACAGCATATTTAAATCATAAATAAGGTTTCCTGAGAGCCCTTGTCTATCCCACTTTCTCTCTCCGTCCCCTCTAGCTGGCGGGCAGTGCTCCCATCCCCTTGCCTGCTGGACCCTGGAGGTGGGTTTGCCTCCCCTCCTCTGTAGCCCCTGCTACAGCCCCCCTTGTGGTCCCTGTTCCTATCTGCCCTGGGGACCTGCAGGGTTTGGGCTTCCACAGGCCACCTCTGGGTGCAGTCCTGAGCCAGAGGGAAATCCAGACCCTTCTGCTCCTGTCTGGGTGACACTGCACAACAGTGCGTTTCCCACTTCAACAGGGTCTGGACCAAGCCCTCCCATAGCTGTGATAGATATCACAATGTAATATATATATATATAGGCTTAAAGAGATTGAATCCAAACATCCTATGTTAACCTTCAGAAAGAATTTCTGTAAATTTAAGTAAAACAGTATTTAATGCTTGCAAGCCTCTGATGACAAACATCACTATCACATTGCAATTCACAGAAATGCAGACCAGATCAGAAAGAACTGGTATGAAAAACATACATGTACCTATGTGTGTGTGAATACAAACAAAACCACATACAAAAATACAAAATCATCTACATATGTACCAGTTAATAAAAATTTTGCTAGAATTCAAAGAAATAAGGTGATAATCTGCCATAATAATTTGGTATTTCTCTGCTTTAAGACTGATAACTTGTTTTAAGGTATATCTTTTATTTATTTTTACATCTGCATATTTTACAGAAAATATTTTGGTTTATAGTCTGCCAGGGCCTAGAAGGATAATGCAAGATCAGCTGAACTTCAGATACTTTGGATGCCAGCTCTCATTACTTAATCATGAGACATAGGACTATTAAGACTCTTAAAAATGAAAGCCTTGTTTTCTGACCATAGAGGGAAGAGTTGGCATATGCCTTTGGCTGCATGCCTTATTTACGTTAATGAGCAAGTAAGATTCCTCCCCCCAGTGAAGGAGCTGAGCATCCCTTCTCCCGACACTTTTGGGATCTGCTGCCGGAGTTAGTTACTAAGGGAAGTCTTTTGCTTTTCGACAGCATTTTGGACACATGTGGGTACTTTTTGTGCACTTGTGCCACTTAAACTTTCAAGAATGTCTTTACAAGTCTGAAAATATCCTGTTTCGTTGTGCTTTTTTCTCCCCTCCACATCCTGAAGGTAAAGCCTTTGTGTTTGTCCACTTAACAGCCTCTGAACCAGACAACAGTCTCTGAAGTTTAATAAAATTTATTTATATCCTTTCTCCAGGGATTTCAAAGAGCTGAACAAATACTACCTTGCCCTCCAACACTCACTTGAAGAAAAGTGTTATTGCTGCTCCTCAAAACTGACAGCCAATTCCTAAAAGAAGGGATGAGGCTTGCCCAATGTCACAAGCAAGTCTGTGGCAGATTCACATTCCAGTGGGTGTTTTAGCTGTCAGATAGTGCTTCAGCCCCCAACACGACATTGCTAAAGATGCATTTGGCTCAGTTCACAGTTGTATTTAGTAGACCTGTTAATACAGACATATCAAACCCTTTCTTTTTCTGGCTCCAATACAAATAGATCCAGGAAATCTCACCCATGGACCCCCAAAAAGAGAAAATGTTTCTTCCCCCATACGCAAATCTGGAAAAACAAAGTAGGCTTATTCTTTGGGGCTATCTAAAGACTGCTGTGTGTCAACACACAAAATCATTTCTCACAGTGGTATCACTTGCTGGATATGTTCCTTCCCTCCAACTACAGCAGATGGTGTTTCATAGTTGGTCACAAATGGCTGTCAGCGAGCGTTTGTCTGCCTGCCAGTAACCTGTAGTTTGGGGACTCCCTCGGAGAGTGTACCAGCACTGACTCTGCTGATAGCAGCATCTGAGAAAATGATCCGTCCTTTCTTGTCAGGCACAAAATTAGCTATCTCATTTTCAAACTGTTGACAAGGGGGAGATGAAAGAAATAAGAGCCATGCTGGCTCAGATGATGTTTCTTTAGCTCTGGTTCGAGGCAGCGAGTGCTGGTTACAGAGCAGAAGCTGCCTTTACCACAGCAAATATTGACCTCTGCTGAAAGGTGGGGATACAAGCACAGCCTGCTCCTGGTGTCAGGATTTTGCATGGCATTTCCAGCTTTCCCAAGCTCAGTTTACAGTTCTCTTGACCAGTGTTAGCAATGAGAAAAATATGACCTTTGGTCAAGTTGCCCTGTAGCAGGAAAAAAGCTTTTGATGGGCTAAAGATCCCAGTGCACCAGCCAGGTTTGCTGCTGTCTTCACATGCACGGGGAGAAGGCAGCCAGGCAGCCTGGCATCTGCTGTGACTGCTGCCTTGTCCCAGCAGCCAGAAATGGGAGGCATGGGAGAAAGAGAGACAGCAGTGATGGAGACCAAATACCTCTGCATTTGGAAAACAGTTTTGGAAATTTTGCAGCGACTTGTAGTGGCAGTCATTACCTTACTGGTGCACATCCACATTTTAAACACTTGCAGCTACAACTCCAGGTATTTTATGTCAACAGAAATCTTAAAGATGAGTCCATGGAGCAAAGCTGAATGTTCCTCATTGCAGCTATCTCAGGGTCCTCCTGCGTGTAGAGCAATTTCTGTTTAAAATTCCAGGTGGTATCTGGGCTGGTAAAGTTGAATGCCCTCACCTGCCTTAGCCAGGGCAGGGGTCCCCTCCAGGTGCATCTGGAAGAGAGAGTGTGTGTTACTCCTGCATGGCACTGCTGCCAAAGTGATCTGGTGATAGGGTATATTCCAGTGCTCCAGTTTTCATATATGTCAAGAATTGCATGTACCAATCCTATGTAGAATAAATTCCTGCATTTGTCCGTAGAAAGGCAGGTTGTATCGGTGCCAGTTACTAAAGACAGTAATTTTCCTGCTCTAGTTCTGACCTGCTAGAAGATTTTTAAAGAAAGCCCATTTTCAGAATTTCCCTTTCACAAAGTACAGATTGTAGAATAAGTATAATATTGTAGAATTCCTTTTCGTCCTAAATGTATCTATTCTCTGTGAGAAAAAAGATAAAACAAGAATTTAAATCCTGCAAAAGAGAAATTATGACTACTTTGGAAAATGCCAGAATGATCCCTCTGAAGTGAAATTTACTAAAAATTCAGGATTGCTTTGCTTCAGCTTCCATATTTTTTCTCACTGAACTGATGTTAAAAATAAGAAGTACTAAATTATTCAATAGTTGAATATCGTCGTGGTCCATGCATTGAAGAAAGGACTCTTGACAATAATTCAGAAGGCTAAATATGATTTATTAAAATGACTCCATAATTCTAGGTATTTTGCTATATCTGCTCAGCAGGGAGCATTCTCCAGGCTCCTGCTGCTGCTTCATCCAGGGAATGTCCAGAATAGTTTACACAATCATAGATAACAACTTTTCACCTCATAGGTAGAATTAGAACTCTATCTCCTATTGCTAGGATACAGGCAGAAGAATCTAACATACATCCTTGAAGAACAGACACAGATATTTTATTTACAGGAAGCTTATACAGAGTAAAAGAACAGCAAAATATGTTCTCCCATGGGAAACTGATCAGAAGGCTTACACACAGAGAAACTTATAATATGTTCATAGCAACAGTTGAAAGTGCAAATATTGATTTCTGATGAATATTTTGCTTAATTGGATTCATATTTGAAATGAAATTTTAACTTTTCAACAAAAGAGATTCCTTAAAGACTATTGAAGGTGGAATCTACAAGGAAGGCTGAAAATAAAGTCTCCAATCATGGTCCTGTTGCTTAAAATCTATAATGATATAGCTATTTTTCATTTTCCCTAAGTTTCAACACTCAATTTTTGTTTTGATTTTTCATATATGAATAAGCCTGTTTCTGTTCTCCTTTAGCTACAAAGATTTTTCTGGGAAAAATGAAGAGGGAATATAGACGAGGCAAGGCTACCTGCAGAATGCAGTGTGACTTTAACTCAGGTACCCTGTGAGGATTATGGAAGTATCTGTTCTCCAGCAGATCAGAATGAGTGCAAAAGGAGAATGATGACTTAGACTAAGCTTAATCCTCAGTAGGGGCCTTGTACCCTGGCTTGCATCCAGTAATGTGTTCAAGCACAAAGTCTGAGTAAGACAACACAAATCTCTAAGGTTAAGCACATGTATATGAATATTCTGAATGAATATTCTTACAACATTTCAGTTGAGAAAATTTCTAGAATCTGGCTAAGAGCAGTTGTATAGCTCCTTATAAGGGTACATTTAAACCGAGCTCAGCTTACACTACTACCTGCTAGGTCATTTAGTCCTGACTTTGGTTTGCCTGGGTGTGTTACTGTGTTTGTACATGTACTGGACCTATGAGTGTGAAGGTCATATCCTTGACCACTTACAGACAGACTGTGAGTAACTTAATGACAAACATGCCCAATATCTTGAGTTTCTTTTTTTAGGGCCATAGTGAAGGGCCTTATACAACAAAATGAGTAGCCATTTCTCAGGCAGCTCTGCTTCAGGCAAAGATCCCAAAAGAAAAGGCTGTTGAAAATCCCAGAGAGTCCAGCATCTTCTGAACAGAGCACATTCCCTTTTGGGAAAGTCCACGGGGGCAGAATTTGCTTTGTAGGTGTTTTCAGACCATACCACTGATGTTTTCTCCTTTCCCTTTGGACAGCACAACAAGTGTCTGAAAGGCTGGAGAATGCACGTGGCCATGTGAGTTTACGTCTTCCCAAACCACCACTTTCTCCTTCAGTGTGAAAGGCATTCATGCTTAGGGAAAACTGCTCCCCTGAATCAGTATCTTCACTCTTAAGCCACATTGTTGTCTTTGGCTAAGACCTCTGATGCCCAGAGATAACACAGTGGCCACTTCAGTGGTCAGCCTGTGGTTGATCAAACACTTTCAACCCTGAGGTCCAATTTAGTCCAAAAAAAACGGAGCCACTTCAGAGCAGTGTGGTCCATTGTGTGGCCCGTCACTGCGGCCATCTTCAACAGCCAGCTGCCGTGGTCAATAAAGTTGGTTCCTCTAGCTGAATGCGAGGTATGCACAGAGTTTGGGAAGTCACCAGTTTGATTAAGAGAGATGGCCTGCACCAGGAAGATGACACGACTGTTGAGGCAGTCTGCAATTCTCTCATGCACTATGGGGAGCTCTGCTGCCACACACAGTGAATCATGTGCTAGTCCAGGACTCTGAAGGCAGGGATGGATTTGTGGGCTTACACGCATCAGGAAGTCCAGTAGTACAGCATCTGAGCATCTGGCTCATTTTGGGCACCTGAGCATTTGAGCATCTGCCTCAAGTTGGCAGTGGTGGATGTACAGCATGAACAAGCATAAGGCCATTTCATGGATCTGGTTGGGACAAGAAGATGAGGAAACAAGTTAATTGGGGAGCATTGTAGAGCATTTCTGAGTTTTCCTACTGCTTCATTAGAAATATTTAAAACATTGTCTCTTAGCTTGCTAATATCTACCTTGCTTAACATGATCTTTTCCCCTGTATTTCTCTCACTATTTTTACTTGGTTTGTTGTCTTTAGTCAAGCTGGAAAAAGTTTTCTTTTGCATGCAAATTCCATTAGCTTTTTGATAAAGTTGTCAAGGAAAAATGCTGGTACTGTGCCATATGGAAGCATTTATTCACTACCAAGTATGTAAATTAGATTACATCCTTGATAGCAGCTGTGTTAATTAGCATATCTTGGGCTCCTGCTTGCTACAACTGGACCCAAAGTTTGTATTTTTCCTTTTTTTTTCTTTTTCCCAAGCTACTCATGGGGCCTTCACAAACCTTGTTAACCTTACCAGATCTGCATCAGATCCCTGCAAGAGTCCTTCTGAGGATTAAAAATTCCTTGCAGCATTTGCCTTCTGCCAGAGTTTCTCCAGCTGAAGATCTCGGTGGGGCTGAGGAGATTAAGGGGAACCCCTTTGGGGACTGAGGAGATCTGCTTCACAACATGGCTTTAAATGTTGACTGGACTTATTATGAGGCACAGAAGCTCTGCAAGGGCTCTCAAGTTAATTAGGGGAACTTGCCAAGGCCTGTCAGACACTTGGTGGTCATCACTGGATCCTTCAGACTTTTGGCAAAGCCTCGGAGATGGCGACATGCCAGTGAGAGGCTCTGGCTGTGCTAAGTAACCACGACTGCATTCCCCCACAGTTACCACTGTTTCTTGGAAATAGCAGAAGCAACTTAGCAACTCATGAATTTCCCAGCAAGCCAGGTCTGCTATTTCTTGCCCTCCCTAAAATTTGGCCCCAAACCCCTTGAAAGTCATCAATTGATCCAAATACTCAATTTTCCTCTTTTGCCTCAGACTTGATGGAATAATTTGTATTGGTGCTTGCACCTTGAACCCGACACATTTGGGGAGCTTTGTGAAGCAATAATGGTATTTGAATTTTCAGTATATTGAAAAACACTGGAGCGAAAATTTGTGCTCTAGATCATAGAATAGTGATAGTTTACCCATTCAAAATCCATTAGTCTCAATATAATGCATTTGCCAGCCAGAGCCTATAGATATTTCCAAGATAGCAGATGAGTGTCATGTTTCCACCAAAAAATGTAAGATTTTTTTCTCAACAAGATAAAATAAGCTGAGAAGAGCCTAAAGGATGTGGCTGACAGCAGCACCAGACCTCCTAAAGAATGGTACTTTGCAGAGGAGATATGAATCAGAAATGCCAGCTGCTTGTCATTGTTAGTCATGACACCAGTTACAAAAATGAGGATGCTGATGTTATTGGTGCCGTTATATTCTAACCAGCTCACACATGTTCAGCCAAGTTTTGCACTGTATACAGCAAAGAAAAGCTGATATTATTAAACCCAAGTAATATATCCCATTATGTGCAGATGTGTTACCCTCCGTTTTCATTAGTTCAGTTATAGGATGTTGGCTAATGAAGCTCTGAGATTTAAATTTTACATCTCTTCCTTCACTGCATCCTGATGTAGTGTAGACTCGTAATTGAAGAGATAACCACCTGTCCACAGATTTATTGCACCTTGCCTTGCTTTCATCTGTACAACTGAGAGCAGCAGTAGCATAGGAACTTGAAGAAGTTTAGAAACTCATCAGCCTCATTCTGCGAGTATTTTTATGGGAAAAACTCCTGCAGGCAAACCATCTTCAGCAAACACAGAGCTCAACAACAGAGTTTACGAGCACTGAGAAAGAAAAGTAGCACTCTCCTTTGCAGTGTCCACCAAGACAGTACAACCTGGATCAGGATGCAAGTGATATAAGTGCTTTTCAGAACTTCTGGTTTGCAGTAATTTTCCAAATGTAGAGATTACTATTATCCAAGTATTTGACTGACATAAACCGAGTTCTTATGCGTTCAATTAATTTTAAAGCAAATATATGTTTCAGTGAGTTGCTAAAACAGAGAACTCAAAATAATCCCATAGTAAAGCCCAATGTTGATACTCATCTTCATTAGGCCAAGGTGTCACTTGATGTGAAAATGAGTTAGGAGACTAAGAAGGAGATGTACTCTCCTTGATAAATTGATTCTCCTGCAGCCCTGTAGCTCTAAGGTGTTGATGCTGGAGATTTGTGGACCATGATACAGGCTCCTCAGTACTACTCGGTAGTTGCCATTACTATTGAATAATGATGGTGAAAATTATTCTTATGCTACTGTTAATTCTTCAGGAACCTGAAAGTCTTGCATCAGATGTATGCATGGGGCAGGCCATAGTTAAGGGAATGAAACATCAGTTTTCTTTATTTCCATTCATCCATTTTCATAGATCTAAAACTTCTTACTTTTCAAACTCAATTTTCCACCACTCTAAGAATATGCATCTTCTTTCCTTTTGTGAAAATACTTTTGGCGCTTTCTCCTTGGTGCTCAGATCCCTTGAAAACTCCACTCCAGTCACTTTTTCCTAACTGGTTGTAATTCTTGAGCTGACTGGTACAACTGGGAGTGAAACTATACTCTCTCATACTCAATGCCACTTTTAATTAAAGCTCTGTCTATGCAGAGTGACTCATCCGATTGGTACAAAAAGTATGGCAATGCCAATGAGCGTAAGTATTGACATCACAGAACAGAGTATGGGGAAATGCTAACAGAATCCTAGCAGAAATTGTTACTTCCTCAATTTATTGTTGTAGATTCTGGGGACTAATTGATTTAAGTATTAATTAAAAGATTAACTATTACTCCTTCACTGTGTAATTTCTTCAGCTTCCTGCCTTTGGGCCTGTTTATGCACTCAGCTAAATACTTGCTCATTATCATTGTAGTTCAGGACAGTATTTTTGCCAGCATTTAAATTCAAATGTATATTGAAATAGTCTTCCAAATATGGATGTTTTCTCATTTTGGTATTTAATTGACATTTCATGCCATTTTTTCTCTACAGTTATTGCTCAAAACTTGTTTTGTTTCTTTTAAGGTCTGTAGAAATAGGAATAACAAAGCCAAAGTCTTTTATAAGCCTCTTTTCTTTCTAAATTAAAAAAAAAAAGTCTCATTTTATTAGCACCAAAAGCCAGATGTTCTTTGCTGGTTTTGAGTCCCCTGCGTTGTATCTGTTCACTGAAGTTTAATGCAGGGAAGAGCAGTCAAGTAATTCACAAGGTTGGATCTTGGTGTTAAATTTTTGCACTAACCATAAAACAGTTTGTTCTCTTGAAAGTAACAATTTGAGCAACAAAGGGAAAGATTTTTTGCAAAGCAAAAGGGCCTGTAAAATAAACTTTGAATTATACTAACCAAACTCAGTGAAATATAGCGGTATATGGCTTTTCCAATCTACACTACTCTATAGATTTTCATATTGCAATCTAGCATTTTAAATTATTTTCTAATGCCAATGTTGGTACATGGAGCCTTGAGTGTTCTGGGCAGCATAACAGCAACAGCAATGTTTGTCTACCTGTACTCTGTCTGACAGTGTTTACTTCAGGGCAGAAGCCAGATCAGAGTTTGGAAAGATCTTTTCTGTATACTGCCATGAGAAAACTTGACCCGAAGAAGGGTGGCACTGATTGTTGTGTACATCACTTCTCTTCTTTTGCTCTTGTCAGGCATGCAATATTAGAAGCACAAGGAAAGGAATATTTGGGGTAGTTGGCCTGCTGAAATCCAAGTTGCATTTCAGTCTTCCTTTAAAACAGAGAAATGGAAAATTGCAGTTCTGAAAAGTATTAGGAGCCAAACTCTTCCACGCTGAAATACACCAAAAACATGTGGGGCAGGGTTTGTACATTGAATAATTGCAAAATTTGATTTTTGTTCACTTCACACTTGTCACTGCAAAATCATGAAAGCATTATTTTTATCAGAAGTGTGCCCAGTGGCAAGAGTTAGACTAACGTCTTCTAAGAAAATTTTAAACAGAAGCCAGCGCAATAATATCTCAAATTTAGAACGCTGGAAAATTTTGCTGGAAATATTTTCAATGGCATTCATGCTAACGTGCATGCAAGCATATATATGTATGTAGTAGTAGGTGTGTGCATGGGAATGCACTCAGTTTCAATGCAGATGGGCATCAGATTTTGTGGTGAAATAACCCATCCAGTGAAGATGAGGCAATACTTCTTCACTCCTAGCCATTGTCTGGTCTCTGCTCAGGTCTGTTTGCTTCTCCCCATCTATTTGTGATTGTGCCTTGACCAAAACCACAAAAATGGCTTTGAGAGCATCTTTTGGTCCATTTTTTTTCCTCAGGAGAATCTTTCTGTCTCTTAAAATGGGTTGTGTTCTCTCAAAGGTGCAGTTACGTGGACACTTGCAAGCTTGCAAAGGGATCATCTTTGAATACCTGTGCTTCTTTTTCTTTCTTAAACAACATTGGACTGGGCAGGTCCTCCTGCTTAAAGTCCATCCCCCATTATTATGTATTATTTTACAGTGTGATAGGGACACTGGTGTTGCCCCCTGTCAAAATCAGAGACCTGCTGAAGAGTTGAGCAGTTTGCACCGCAGGCATCTGTGAGGAGTGGGAAGGGGTGTGCCGGTGCAGGACGCATATCACACATCCCTGGAGTCAGCTGGCTGCAGCTGAAAAGCTTCTGGGATTAAAAAAGTCATTGCAGAGATCCCCAGGAAACACAGCAAGCACAACACTGGCTTTTTCTGTTTTCCCTTAAAAGGTAGAAGCTCAGCTCCAGGAAGACAATGTTGGTTTCATGGGTTGGGAAGAATCTTTCCCAGCAAAGATTTTGGTGAGCAGTGAGTGTGTGGGTAGAGCATGCCGTGAGAGACTACTGCGGGCTGATATGAGAGATGATATCAGAGATTAGTTAACCGTATGGGCTGAGTCCCTGGGGAGGTGTGTGAAATGAATCAGATTAAACAAAATTGATAATGTGAATACTTAATCAAACAGACAAAGGTAGTCTGCACAGCTAATTAGGGGCAAATAGAGCGTCCCTCTTGTACCTCATTTAACTGACAAATTGTGCAGACAGTTTTAATGGGAGTCTGTTTAGCAAAGAGAAGGCTGTACAGTTGACAGCTTGGCAAAATGTGGTTTCTGTAACACCACATGATGCTTACGGAAATTAGCCTGGTGCAGCTGAGCTCAGAGTAGGTAAGAGCTGCCCAAACTCTAGTAAAATGGGAAAATGGACCTTTTGTAGGCCTCTGTTCCTGACTTCTTAAAGGGACCTGAATGCTTTTCTGCAAGCTGGCAAGGAACGTTTCTGAAAAAGCAAAAAGGATCATTAGGAATACCAGAAAAGACCACTTCTGTAACCAAGAAGGCAGACAAAAAATTCAAACTACATCACCTTAGCATATTACAGTTTTATGGCTGGTCCTTTCTAAGAACAAAGTTACTTTCTCAGCTTCTCAGGAGTTATGTAAATATGAATTACTGTTAATTACTTTACATACGAAAATGACTGTGCAAGCAATCAGCCGAGTCCTGCGATATGGGCCAGCTCCAGGGCCAGGCTGAGGACTCAGACAAACCTGAGGCCACAGCCCATCTTCTGGGGCCCCAGGGTGTCTGCTACACTTTGGAGTTACTTCCCTAGCAAATACAGGTCTCCAGTTTCTTATACCCTGAGTAAGATAATTGCAAAACTTTTCTGCTTTTGCTGGTAACTCCTTCTGCTGTATCTTTCCTCTATTCTTCTCCAAACCAACCATATCTCTTCACTGTCTCTCTCCCTCTCTGTGCCCCTGAGGTTCACATACTCAGCCCTCTCCCAAAGGCAGATGAAAATGTTTGGGTATGTTGTAAAGTCTGATGAGAGAATTTATAAACATTAGAGACCAAACCCTTTAGCAAAGTGAGACAAGTGGCCAACACTTGCTAGCTCTCTAAGGCCTTCACCAGATCTTTTCATGAGGAGCTGTTGCTGCACTGACACAAGAAAGCAAAGTGTCCTGCTTGTAAAGGGAGCACAGCTAAGTATGCATTAAATTTATGAAACTATATTTAGGCTTCTTCTACAGTTTTGCATTCGCATCTGCAGATCTGCATTCTAATCTATATAGAATTTTGAGCACAACAAATATGAGAAACAAGAGGTTTAACAAGATATTCTGAGCACATCCTTTTGTACTCTCAAGTGTCACTCTATCGAGCAACACGAAACGCAGAGACAAACGCAGCCACACCCGAGAGAAGGCAAAGAAGAGAGAGACTTTATTTTGGTTTTCTCATTATATAGAGTTCTGGAAACGACCATCGATTGGAAGGTGAAGTTACTACCTCTCCAACAACACTGGTCAATGACAAAGTCTATAAACCGTTCTCCTCCCAGGAGAAGGAATGAAAACCAAAAAGACAGTTAGAAAAACATGTGCATGTTTACAAAAAACAGCGTGAGAAACTCCATCACAAGAATGAAAACATCAGAAGGCTGAAAAGTGAGAGTGACACTCAAGATTGCTCTGTCTCACACTGAATGTCATCAAGAGCAAGGGGAAGAGACCTGCTATCTCTGCTAGATGGCTCATAGAAGTTTTGCTGGGAGTCATTATCTGGAACATGGCACCCTCTGTGGTTAACCTCTCTTTTAGTGTCACTGCTCTCTGAACATCACAAGAATTTGGTGTATGTGCGTGATACACAGAGCTGTGTACATCCATGCACATATGTGTGCACATAAGTCTTGTGCTCACTCAGACAAGCTATACATTTTGAGCACAAAATGGAGATACTGTAATGTTTAGTAGAGAGTGAGGAATCTGAGGTTGTACTACAAGCAGTGACTCTCCTCTCACATTAAACAATTCACATTAAGTGAAATGTTGGCCATTTCACTTAACTCTTCTGTACATCATTTCTACACCTACTGAACAGGACTATCCTTGCTTCCTCAGAGCACTATTAGAACGAAATGCCATGTTTGCCATGACCATTGATGTCAGATCACAGGACCTGCTACAGGTCAAATCCTAGTCAATGAGAAGTGACTAGCTCAGCCCAAATCGTATGTTGAAAGTGTCCAGGAGACAGTGCAAATCTTAGCGAATTTGTGGCCTCTGCTTTTGTGACTCATGTGGGAAGCACATTAACTCCTTTCCCTTCCACCTGAGTGGTGCTTATCACCTCAGCACTGCAAGGACTTCAGCAAAAGAAAAATGGAGTGCTGCCATCTCCACAAAAACATGGAGTGTTGTCTTCTTTGACATCTGACTTATGCTTAAACATCACCCACTGTTGAAAGGCATGAGTTTATGATGGAACTTAAAGATGGTAAATACATGCCCTGAACTGAACATTTCAGGAGTGAAGTGTATTATATGTGTAATAAAGCTACAAACATGAGGCACTGCCTAGAGCTAATGCTTTTGCTGAATTCAGTTCTGGAGCTCACCTTGTGGAACTCTGTCCTTGCAAGAAAACTCCTTAGTACAGAAATTATAGAAAAAAAAAAGTTGGAAAGAATAGGAATTATTTAATCAAACAAATATTGCATGCCCATTAACAAAATTTCCAATTTGATCCTTGTATGGTTGTGAGTTATTTAGGCCTGTTTGTGTTTTTTTTCTTTCATATCTTCTCAAGGAACCTTCATAACATGCAAAGCCACCTGATTCATTTATTGAATAGTTTCACATATCTGGGCAGAAGTCTGCATAAACCAGCAATTCCCATTCTGTTCCCTAGTGACTTACTTATTTTAGTCTACCCCCACTAATGTGAAATGCGTGTAATGGAAATTTCCTATAGTACAAGTGTTCTAGTGTGGCAGGTAGCATTTGGAAAACAAAAGAAAGAAGGGAAGAAGGAAAGGATAAATGAGAAAAAGAACAAGCAAAGGAACAAAAGAGAAATGAATAGAAAAATCATGGGGAAACCTCTGTCTGAAGGCTCCAGTTCCCACTCATACACCTCTGAGAAGCAGACTTTCTGTCAGGTGGGCACAATCCAGCTATCACAATGACTGAAAAAGCCATTGGGAAGCAGGAGGAGTTCTTTTTTTAACCTCTTCTCTAACTTGTTAAAGCCTGTGTAAATCCCACCAGCTCCATCATGAAACGCTTGCCTGAGCAAAAGTTTTTTCCAGCACATTTTTTGAGTCTCACATAATTGAAATAGGAGGGGATTTGAGCCTGATTCAATAGACCAGTTTGAGTTAATTGATAAACCTTCCCTTTTTATTATCAGTGCTACCCTTCTGTCTGAAAGGCAGGGAGATTTCCTTATGGGATTTGAGCAAATACTGGAAATTGCAGTGGCAAATTAGCAGGGGCCACAAACCAGAAGTGACAGCTCAAGGAGGCTGGTGGAGGGAGTGGTGCAATCCCTTACCAGTAGCAATTGGCCAGACTTATCATATGGACTAATCACAACAGAGCTGGTGAAATAATGGGCACCAGATGTTAGCGCTTTGTAGACGTTGGGTCTCTGGAGACCAGCTCCGCCAAGCGAGCTCCCCAGGAGCAGGAGCATGGCTCTCATCTGTTAATAAGACAGGGGGCTGCTGGTCAGTGCCTATTCCACATATCTATCTGTGGTGTTACAGCCCCTTTCCTCAGCTTAAGGAGTATTTGCATTCATGAGGAGCATTTCCATGACTTGTATGCCTTAGATTCACAGCACTTCATTTTGTTCCGACATGAACGAGTGAGTGAAAACTAGTCATGCAATGGATCAAATCACTGGAGGCTGTCTCCTCAGAGATCTTTAATAGGGATGCTGCTCTGCAAAGTACTGACTATTTCCCTGCAGAACTTTACAGCTGTAAAGGTTTTACTGGCACAGTGGGTAGGAGGGAATGGGGTTTGCAGAGAGAGTCTTAAACTCCTCTCCAGAGTCCAGGGGCAGCAGACAGGAGGAATTCCGAGAATGAGCAAAGCAGACCCTTCTCTTGCTCTTATGTGTCATGCTCTCAGACCAGCTCTGGCCATGATCTAGCCTTATAGGATTATCTTACACCTCTCTAATGGTTTATAACAATCTTGCTTGAAAAGACAGGGATTTGCAGCTAAGCCTCTGCTAAGAGCGCTGCCACCAGCACTGCTGCCAGCTGCAGCACTCTGTGCTGTGCCATAGCTCAGAGGGATGATGTGGCTGTGGTTTAGGTTTTGTGCAGGAATCAAACCTGGCTAGGTGATCAGCCTGGTGGGTGGGCAAAGATCAGGGACCTTGCCTAAAGTAGGTCAGAAGTGGAATAGAAGATGGTCACAGAATTAAATATAACTGCTGCTTAAAATAAGATTAATACATCTGTATGCCATGTTTGCTGTGGCTTGTTCTAAGGGAGTCATGTCTGCAGAGTGGGCCCCATCACTGCCAGTGCTGGCCACAGAGCACAGGGCTCTTCCTGCCCTGTTTTCAGCACTGCCAAACCAGGTGTGCTCTTTCTCTTTTTGGACGCTGCCAGATGCGGTTTCAGTTTCAGATAGATGGGACCTGTGTCTCCTGTCTGATCTCTTCATCTCCCAGCACAGGACTTGGGCTTTTTCTTGGGCAAAGACCCATCTCTGCAGAGGGGCTATAACATGAATGGCCTCTGAAGATATTGAGCAAATATCAATCTTCTTTTCAGGTAAAGCATCTTATAGATCCTGACCAAGGTGTCCAAAAGCAGAGGTGCAGGCAGTCCTGTCTCTGTTTACTCGTGTCCTCCTCATCTGAGAAGAAAGAAGCTCTGATAAGGAAGATGTATAATGATAACTCATACACTCATAAATTCTATAATAATAACAGAACTGTAGGAATAATCTTATTAGATATTTTCAAAAGAAATATATATGATGTAGTTCAGTAGACATCAACACATATTTGTGCTCAGGGAGAGTGTGACTACCATGCTTTTGGGTTTGAATGAGCATCTGTGTGGCTGGAGACAGTGGAAGTACCACTGTCCCATCCCTGCAGAAAGGACCTGTCATCTCTCCTCTGGGAGCTTGTGTAAGAAAGAGTGAGAGAATAAAGCTCAGAGGTTTTGAGGGTAAATGGCAAACTGTTAATGCTCCTATACTTCCAAGTGGGGTTTCAGAGTTTGTTTCTTTAGTCCTTGGCATTGGCAGGGTTTGCCAGTCCTTCAGTTCTGGATACCTCAATTTTACCTTGATATCTGGGTTTCAGAAAACATTACGCACATCTCTGAAAGTGAAGACAACTTCACATTTTGCTTGTGTCAGGTCAGACTGGGAACTGGAAATTACTCATTACTTTTCAAATCCAGCCCTTAGATTTTAAGAGGAATGACAGCCCAAAAAGAGCTCTCCTGAAAGGGACAGTGACAGTAAAAATTACTTGTCGTGTGGTTCTGCTCATTCATAGCTGGCAAGGACCTGGAATCTTGTGGAAATCAGATGTTACCAGATTTGTTATTGCAGATGAATCTGGATACACAACTTGCTGCTCCCCAAGAATGTGTCTACCTCTTACTGTCACTTTTAACACTAAATACCATTGACTTTTCTTCTCTGAATGACAATTTCAGTGGTGTTTATTTACAAAAATATGAGATTTCTTCTTCTCTGGGAACTTTTTTGGCAGTTTTTGTTTGTGTGAGAGAGCTTAGACAATGTGACAGAACTGACAGCTCCCATTTAAATTCCAAATGTCTCTTCCTAACTCCAATCTGCATCTAAAACAAAAAAAAAAAAAAAAGACACAGACATTCCTTGAAGACATTTTTGCTATTCCTGTGGTCCCCCAAGAGCTGTAGTTTTTTTCTTTTGACACTTGAGATCCAATGATCAATCACCGAATACTTCTTCTTGTATCTGGATTAGCAATCAGTTGTGTTCTCTGGCATGTGCCAGGAACATCTTCCCCTCCCCTCTACAGGATGCATTTCAACTTGAAACAGCAACTTAGCCTTTGCAATTGCAATCACCAGCCTGATGATGCCTGGTGAAGAATGGCAGGAATGCCCTAACCAGAGAGGTGAGAAGGGAAAAAGTCAGAGGGTTTCTGTCAACTTCTGACAGTGGCAGGAACATCCTCTTTTCCTGATGAGCTGCCTTTCAAGCCTTGGCAGAGCTATTACCAATTCTATGGCTGCATTTCCCTGCATTTGGGGCCATCTGTCTTTACTCCTTCCATTCTGAAGTCAGAAAAGAAAATTATTTTCACATTAGCAACTCATTAAATGGTTCCAAACTTGTAGCACAATCACTGCTGGAGCCAAACCCATTGTTTTTACACTTCCAAATACGTACTTGGAGGCATTGTTCGGAGATCAGGGGCTGGCTTGCAGGACCTTCTGTCATGCACATGAGCAAGTGGGTGGGGTGGGGCCCTGTCACCCTCATCCATCACACTCCATCAATGTCACCACCACCTGCAGAGGCATTACCCCCAGTCACTCACTCACTTGGTCGTTCATTTCTGTCCATCAACATGAGCAGAAGGAGATGTCAGTAGTCAGTATCAGAACTGGTAAAATTCTTGAGGTTTGTTTAAGGCAGTGGAGGTACTGCAGATCATTTGATGACTTAGGCAAGTTGGACTTTGAGCTTAGTTTATCAGCATAAAGCAGCCCTTAGGAGGTCCGGTACAGTGTTGATACTCACCGTGCAAATGCCTAAGGTTACTGCTGATTAATCAATGCAAAATGCAGTGCCTTTGGCTGGAGAAAAGTTGTATTTCAGGAGAGTCTTACCATCGAAGGGAACACAGTGGTCTCTTTTGAAGACCTGGATCAAGCTCACCCTTCGGTCTCCCACAAAACTCCTCAGTTTCCCCTCCCTGCAGTGGGAAGGGAACACTACATCACTGGCTGAACGTGCCTGATGAGCAAGTGCAGGGAAAGCGGGATCCCCAGCAAACCCCACATGCCCTGCCACTGCTGGAGAGCGCGCTGCTGGCCTCAGTGGCCCTGCACTGCCCAAGGCACATTGAAGAGCCACTTGTATGGGACAGGGGAGCCACTTGCGTGGGGCAGCCCACAAGAAAGCAAATACATTTCTGTGCTGCTTGGCTAAGCCAGTGCTAATGTGTGAACAACTTCTAAAACTTCAGTCTCTGAACTGGCTGCTGAAATCCTCTTTGGCAACAGCCACGAGCTCCCTCAGCTTGCTCAGCAGCTTGAAGCAGATGGTGGATGTGGTACCCTGTCTTCAGAGTTTTCCAAAGTGGTTGTGCTCCTGCGGCTTCCCTGAGAGCTGACGCAGGCTTTGGGAAATGCAGCTGCATTTTAGGGGCTGAGCAAAACATTTTCTGCATTGCATATGAAAAGCCTTCTGGGAATCAGAGGGTATTAATCAATTTTACATGTACCATTCCTTGCCTTTAAAAATCAGGGCTCCCTGCACATTGTTAAAGCCTCCCGGAGCCCTTTCTGTCCCTGGAGTCGATCACTGTGAAATGAGGACATGTCACAGCATAGCTTATTAGGGAAACCAGGGTGGTTCCGTTTGTTTGGATTTGTACAGAAAAGGGTTTTTCACAGGGGCTGTGCTTTGACAGTCTTGTCCTCCCCCAGGCTGGTTCACATTTAGCAAGGGGCGCCTGACAAAGCTCCTGGGCCACGGAGATCCACAAGGTGCTTGCAGCTGGCACAGATACCTCATTAGAAATTCATTTTTTCCTGTCATAATAACAAAGTGCAGAGCAGCGGTGGCAACATAGTTTCGTATGGGAAAGCACACAAAAGGGGACAGCTGAAAGAAGCTGTGCTTTTCTCCTGTATTTCCAGCCCGACAGAAGCATCTTCAAAGGGAGCAGCCTTGCCCGTCCGCCGCACCCTCTTGGCCTGAATCGCTTGAATGGCATTTTATACACCTACTGCACCCTGGGGCCAGGCAGCCTCCAGGAAACCCATTCACCCGGCCCCGCTCCTTCTCCGGGCGTTTTGTTGTTTCCTACCCCACGGAAGCGGTGGGCAAATAAAAATGACAGCCCCGGGTTTGTGAGCCTCAGCTCCCTTGCAAGCAATTCTGAAACCCCGCTCCCAGGCAAGTGGAACCGGTCCATTTCTTAAGGGGGAGGGTGGAAAACCTCAAAAAGTAGAGAATGACTGCTGTCTAATTGGTCTCTTTGTTTATTTCTGCGGTGAAAGTGAAAAAGTAGATTCAGGAGAGCAGAAGTGAGAGGAGAGCAGCATCGCTGCTGTGACTGTCGCTGTCGGGATAGTGCACAGATGAGGGCTATTGAGGAACTGGAACAGTTAGTCACTGTGGAGATGGAGAGTGGCAATGAAGCACCCTTCACATGCACAATCATCTTGATCCATCTCCCCAAAGCTAATGAAAGAGAAGACTGGGTTTCTAAAGTCAGGAGATTTCATCTCCTTGAAAGTGTAGAGCGAAAGCCTAACAAAGATTGCATTTGAAAATATTGGCTTTATTTCTCTCCCTATTATTTATTTTCCATCTTCCCTTCCTTTGTTGTTTGTTTTTTTTTTTTTTGTTGTTGTTGTTGTTTTTTTTTCCCTCCTTGCAACACCACATGTATTAGAAAAAAACAGAAGGATGGAGTAGAGAGACAGAAAGCAAACAAGCAGCGTGGGAATAGGAAAGGACTGATAGCCAAGAACTGAAAGTCCTGAAACAAAGTAGCTGTTACTCAGAAATTTCCCTCTCATACACAGACCAAAACCACATGCAATAATTTCCTTTTTCAGACAATGGGTTGTTTGATTTCTTAAAACAAAAACACAACCAAAAACCAAAGCAAAGCAAAACAGAAGAACCTAACAACAACAACAAAACCCCAATAAGCAGAGATTCCTGATTTAAAAAATTTAGTCTGATCTATGTAACACATTAAACAGCGGTGCCTCACCATTAGTCCAATCCTCCATAACACAGCACCAAGAAGCTTTGGCAGAAGTACAGCAAATGAACCCACTTTGATCCCTCAATTCAAGCCCGGAAGGGAAGCTGCCAAGGAAAAGCACCAGGCAGACCACTGGTGCAGATGCAGTACTTGCAGTTTTCTGCCAGAGAAATCTGAATCCCCACTTTGCTGTATGTGGCAGCCCAGAGACAACAGCATCAGAAATCTGGGGTAGTGTGAGTGTGAGAGAGACTGCAGACTGTGACACAAAGACCACTAGGCAAATCTTTAACACATTCCAGGAGTACTGTCATCCATGAAAGGATAATGTATAGATGCCTTTTCTATTCAAGAAACCAACTGTGGGGCATTTTAGTGGTAGACGTTGGCAATAAAGTTATGTTCAGGAAGTGGGGATTCACTATACCTTGGATAAATGTTCAATAGTGCCCAAATGTACCATGTCTAATTTTAGACACTCACAGAACCATTACCTTGCCCTCCAGAGAGCTCTGGCTTTCTGTACTGCCTAAATGGATAGGGACCAGGATGCCTATCAACTTCAGGCTATTGTAAACTTAGTTTAACTCTTCCTTCCCTCAATGCCACATGTCAGAAGTAGTTTAGTCAAGGGTACTGAGCATCCTTCTAAGAAGTGTCTGTAATGGCACAACTAATAACCAGCGAGCACAGGGGATATTTGGGATATTCTTAATGGGAGCACCCCGAGAGGGCAGGGATGGGGGCTGAACATGGTGATGCAACTTGAAAAGAAACACAAAGAAAAGACCTCCACCACCTTGGCCTGCAACAGGAATTTTAGAAAGGATGTCTATCAGGCTGAGCAGGATGTGCACTTATGGGGAGATTCTCATCTTCAGTGACTTGAGCTGTGCAGATATTTGGGTTGTGCTCTCAGCTCATTGCCAGGGCCTCTTTTGTTCCTTGTCTGCCAGGGGATTTCCAGAGGGTCCTTTGTTCTGTCCAGCTGGTGAGAGTCAGGAGATGGGGGTGGGTTGAAATTGCTGTTGGGGGGAGTATCCATATTGTCATCCATTTGCAATAAGAAGGTAGTCTACATGAGAGGAAACAAGACTAACCTGGTGAAGCCAAGGTAGAATAATTTCCATTATTGTCCCTGAGACACTGGACATCTGGGCAATTTCTGTGACTCCCCAGGTTGAAACTGAGCTTTAGGTTGTTTACATGCAGCAGGCGTAGGAGCTCATAGGAGGGCTGCTGGTGGCACATGAGGCTCATGTCCTTAAGACTAAACTCTCTTCTCCCCATGACCTAGTCCACAGCACCCTCCAGGGACAATCTGTGCTTCACACTGTGCTCTGAAGGGAGGCATGCCTAGGTAAGCACTGCCTAACCCAAACAGAGCTTTGCTGAGGCAGCTACGAGCTGTGATTCGGGGCTGAGGGGTAACCACGGGGGGGTGCCTGAGCCCCACTCTGATCACAGTTACCAGTTTAGTCATGGCCACCCAGCCTCTGATAGAGACAGCTACCACACAGAGGAGTAAAATAAAGAGTACCTGTGTAGAGGCATGAAGAGATAATGATAGCTGGCTAACCAAGATAAGACTTCCTCCTTGTAAAGCAATGTATTGGATCTATAGATGAATCTGCTGCATTTGAAAGACTCCTTACAGAGATTGTCAGGCCAGTATGCCAAGAATTAGAAGATGGTAAATAATTCAATTAAGCAAAAACACAAGTGGGCTCAGAATTAGTTTTGGAAACCACAGATTTAGGACATGACAAACTTGTCATGAAGGGGTTAGATTGGTCATACAGGTTTCTTGGTCAGATTGCCAGAAGGACAGAGGAGCTGGAACATGAATTGGGCAATAACCCATGTGTGAGATTGTGTGGCTGACTCAGAGCAGGAATTTAAGACTGTTGACTCCAGCCCCTGATAGGACACTGCTTAGTGAAAGGTTGGATGTTTTAGAGGGTTGCCCACTTTTTCCAAGGAAGAATCAGAAGTGATGCCCTCCTAGATACATGAGAAATCTCAAAAAGCGTATATTTCCACAAAGGAAATCTATAGGTATTGGGTCAAGCCTAAGGTGTTGAGTACCTTAGTACTCAACACTGATCAACATGACACAAAACAAAATCCTGCTAGTCTCTAGTAACCCTTGGGAAGCAAAGAGTCACCTCTCATTGTTGGTCTGCATTCCTTGACCTAAGTTATACTCTTGCAAGTTGTCCCACCAATGAGATGGACCCAGTGGTTCCAGATGGGCTCAGAGCACCTCTGTCTGCTCATACCTTCCAAGTACATCAGGCTGAGACTTCACTGCATAGGTTGCGCTGGTTAGCTGTCAAGTCCATTTGCTTGCTAAATAACATGGTAAATTAAACAATCTGCAGCACTCAGTGAAGGCTTAGGGACATCATGTCCCACACCCAGTGCTTGTCCCAGACTCAGTGCACTCACCCCTATGCTTGTTTCTCTTGGACTGCCTGGGGTGCACTGAGCAGTGTGTGCCTGCCTTGTGGTGCCTGGTAACAAGGGGAGAGCAGCAGGCAGAGACCATGGGGAGGGAACACATGGGCATAGAAATTGTGATGTTGGAGGGCTGCAATTGCTAATGGATGTCCAACCATTATAATCTTATTTGTTGGAGGTTTGACTGATTTATACCGCTCCCTATCCTAGATGACTATTCTTGGGGTTAAATGCTTATACTCCTTTCTGCTGCTTCTTTCCTGCAATACATTGGACTTGCAGGGGGAAAACGGAAAGAGAAGATGTACAAGGTGTCATGGGCAGAGCTCAAGAGCATTATGTCTCATATGGCTAGAGAAGATGTCAAGGTCAGGGGACGTGCTTCTTCTGTCCTCAGTCCAGAGGGATGAGAACTCAAGACATTTTCTTAACCTCTCTGATGACCTCTGTAATGATAAATTCTTAGAGTAGCTTTAGAGACCTGAAGATGGAAGTTACTGGCCTGTGTAGCACACGCAAGGCTGAACGTAAGGATTGTGAAATTCAGCCTTCATGTCTGTGAAGCCTGACATGCTCTCACATTGCTTTCCTTCTTCCCAGCCACCACTTCCCAGCAGACTCCAGCACCACCATATGGAGTGAAAGTGCTGGTCTAGGAGGTGAGACTTGCAGTCCATTCTGGGCACCCCTGATCACTGGCAGCCATGATGCGTTTATGCCTCCAGGAAAAAGAGCAAAAGACCTTACATGAACCAGCTGTGGGATCATGCAACACTTTGACATAGCGGGCTGTCATTTAATCCTGGGTAATTCAGGGTGTCAGCCCTGAAGCAAAAAAGGTTTGTGTGTTTTGTCTGTAACTGACTCCCAACCTATTTAGCTCACACTGATGTGAAATGCAAAATTCCTCTTGTAAAAAACAGGGCAAGATCTGGCCCAGAGGAGGTGGGAATCTGCTGCCTGGATTGCACCATATTCCCCTTCAGCACTTTTCCAGGTCTGTTTAAGCAATGCTTTGGAAGCAGTGCTCCCTGTCCTGGTGCTGTCAGTCTTGTGGGTGTGTGTGAGTGTGTTTGTTTTCCTAAGTATTTTATTTTTGTACATAATGTTTAATTAATTTTTTTTTGTTGTGGCCTTGAGAGTAACTCTTCTGAAAGTACCAGACCCTGAAATTCATTAAATGTGTGAAATGACAGGAGAAAAAGTGTGAAATTGTAACAGTCTGTTTGGGCCTGATTAATAGAAACTCTTCCTGACAATCCCTGGGCCCTTCTGGGGGTCAGTGGAAAGGAGCAGCTGTAAAGACAGCAGGAGCAATTTAGAAGCTGCCTGATGGAGGCCATGCAGATTTCGGAACAAGTGGGGAGAGTCCCATGCCCTTGTTCAGGCCAGTGGGAGGTGATTGGCCACCACAGTGTCACGTTATCATCCAGATTAGCCCGGGGTGTGCTCCCACCACCTCGACAGGGTTATTTGGCTTCAAGGGAGGTTAATGTTGTCTCTGCTCTTTTAGGTCCTCCTGCAATGTCACCCATAAAGGTGATTCTGGTGCATTGCCACATCTCACTGTCTGTGCTTCTGCTGAAGAGCCAAGCACTAGTGAGGAAAAAGCCCTACAGTGGAAAGAGTTTGCCACTGGAGTGAGGCTGGGAGGAGATTGCTTCACGTTCTGTCCTCCTTGTTGGCTGAAGAGTTACCAGCCAGGGCCCTAGCTGGGGCTGGATACAGTGCTTATGCTGCTGCTGGGGTGAATGAAGTTCTTGGTGGCAAAGGCAACCAACACCAAGGACCAGGGAGGTCAAATGGCTGTGCTTGTGAGGAATATTTCCCTGGCTCCCACCAGGCACCCCAACCTGAACTGCTGACTTTTTTTTTCTTTTTTCTTTTTTTTTTTTTTTTTGAGCAGCTCTATATAGCCAAATGCTTTCACCCTAAGAAAAATACAAAAGAAAACATCAAAGTAAATGTCCCCACACTGACATAAGGCTAGAATAATGGTGACCTAGTAGCTAAAGACTGGGACGAATACTGAAAGTAATTCACTCCCCTCGATAACAATGGGGCATGTGTGACAATGATATATACGAGGAGGCGAGGAGAGCCACTTTTGTTGGGTAGCGATACCCCACAAACCCAATTGTAGGGAGATCAATACTGTCATAGGACAATCATCAAAGACCATCAGCTCATCATATTTTCATACCATAAGCAGCTCAAGGCGCCGGGGCTGCCTCTCCGGCAGAAAGCCCCGCGCGGAAATTTGAAGGGTGTGAAATCGACATGATTAATAATTATAGTTATTAGCACATGTACCAGCTGCTCATGTATGGTTTAGCCCGTGATTTATGGGGCCATAAATGCCCATATCTGCTTCTGACGTGGAAAGGAGAAGGGCACGCAGTCATGGGCAGAAAGCATCGTCCCTGGTGCCAGGGGCTTTCCTCCCCCCTGCTCCTGACAAAATTAAAACAACAACAAAAATGGGCCAAAAAGTCACCTCTGCTCCACAGCAATGGAAGGAGGCCTTTTGTTCCCATGTCTGCCTTAACGGCGGCTGAAACCTGTCTGCTCAATGTCCCCAAAGCCTTTGAAGTTTGGATCGCAGCTAACAAGGGCTAGAGATTTCCCTCCCCCACACAACTTCACACTGTTGCCAGGCTGCAAACAATCACCATACATATTACAGATGAAACCACGAGGACCAACAACAGAAAGAAAAACTAATTGTCTAGTTGCCAGAAGTTAAAGCTTTTGTTTACAAATGTAATTTGATTCCTCTTTCTTCCAGCTCCCCCCCAGCCCCACCATCCATTTACAATGTGTTTCCTCATAGAAAACTATTTTACTTTGACACGATCTGAAAAAATGGTTTGAAATGGCCAGACAAACGTCACCACCCTTAGCAGTAGATATGATGGTGCTTTAACTCTTTGAAGATTATTCTTGTCTTCTGAAGACTTGTAATAATGATTTTTCCCCCTGCCAGAACAAGAAAATCTGGTTAGTGCTGCGGAGAAGAACCACAACCTGCCACAACCTGTGAATGTGCAAAATTGAAGCGAAGAGGGCTGCAGACCTATTTTTTCCATAACATTCATAACCATAGACCAGCCATGCCTTGTTCTCAAGCAGAAGCCAAGTTGGTGCCCTGTCCTAGGTGTGCTATTTCCAAACTGTATTGAAATCCATAGTAAGGCTGCACCCCTCCTCTGGGTTAGGTCACAGCACAGTGAATGGCAAAGAAAGTAAATGTGTCCCCACTGCCTCTTGTGAAATCTGGTGAGCTCTGCCGTTCCACGAAGCCTGCTGATCTCACACTGACCTGATGAGCTAGAAACTTCAGTCAGATGAAGGATTCCCTGCACAATGAGCATGAGTAAACTGAGAAAATGACACAGCACAGTAGTGCATCTCAGGGGCTAAAATGATATCAAACATACTGGAACAGCCTCTGGCAAACACTGGGGTCTGGATGTGAGAAGGGAGAAAAACAGGGTTATACCACAGTATTTTCTATCTCATCCATTCTACAAAAAGGTGATCAAAGGGTGTGTCAGAATAACAGCAAAGGCAATGGGATGTTAAGAGGATTATTGAATTATTCTGCTTTTAAATGGGCTCCGTGTAGTTCACATAGTTCAAGATAGAGGACAGATCAGTCTTAATAAAATTACATAGTATAAATAATTTATTTATTGAATCTCATAGAATTCATTTTGATTTCTTTTCCTCTGGGAAACTGAGTTTTAAGGCCTAAAAATTAGTCTGTGTTCATGCCAAAGTTTTTATTAAAAGCTGGACATATTCTAGGAAAATAAAACATTTTCACAAATGTTTAGTCAAAATCAGTGGTTTTTCCATTCAAAAGCTGTTTTAGTGAGAAAAATTGACCAGTCTTTAAATGAAGTTGGGTGACAAGTTCATGGTGTGCTTACCTGTTATAGACCTTTCCTTCAGAACTGAAATACCCCCTTCAAAGATCTTGTGAGTTTTTATCTGTACGTCTTTATTGACCCTTTAGTTGTGTGCTCAGGAACGCCTGATTTTAAAGTGACAGCTACCAGTGGTAATTTGGATGCCTGTTTCTCCATGTGTTGCTAAATCTGTATCCTAGACAAGAAGATTTTTGCCTCTTAAATTTTAAGTGATCCTCCATGACATTGGATAACAACTAAGCTGTAGCCAAACAAGACCTGTGCTCAACCCAGACACACTCGGTTGAATAGAAGAATAACTGGGTGAAATATGAGGGCCTGGGAGCAGGGTCAAACCAAACCATCTAATGGTTCTATTCCATCTTCCATTCCACGAACCCGAGAGCCTCTCATGGCGAGAGCAGAGATGCGCGTGGTGCATCAGGTGGAGGTGCTCCTTATGGGTTCAGAATGCAGGACTGCAGAGCTCACCAGGAAAACCAGCACAGGGGTGGTTGGTGTGCACCACTGGCAATGCCTGTTTCCAGCACAGCCACACACAGGGACACCACTGGATTTTGGTGTCACTGGGGAGAAACATATTTTCTCTGAGGACTCAAAACACCTACAAATCAGTTTTGATCTGGTGTGAATTGTTGACTGTTTTTCTTCTTTCTCATCCGAATCCTCCTAAAATAACATAAAAACCTCATTTCCACAAAGCTGTCTTGTGTATGTTTATGTGTGTGTGTAAAACAGAAAGCTGTGGAGACATCAGGCAGATTCTGAACTCTTTCATGTAAAGTATTTCACCAGCTTTTGGCAAAGATAACAGTGCCAGGGATTTTTTATACTGTCACCCTGGGCATCCAAGGTAGAAAGGAATTGCAGATTCTTCCCTGTCTCATATAATATGCAAGAAACAATCAGACTTCTTTTCTTTAGATATGTGTATACCTACCTGCAAACGTGGTTATATATGTGTGTGTACTTTTAGCTGAATTTTAAGTATCAGAAAATTCTTAAATGTTGGGTTATACTGGAATATTTCATCCCATCAGCCAATCTTTCTACATGGGGGTGACAAAAGTCATCAGCAAATATGAGTTTAATGATTTTTTCATGAAGGAGTTTATGAGTAGAAGTATGTAAATATATGTGTGACCACTTGCATGCACCTGTGCTTGCACTGTACGTGTGTATATGTAACACATATAATCTCTCAATTTAAAAGCTGAAAGAAGTAAATGTAGTGGCCAAGAAATACACAAATAAAGTAAGCAAAGCTGATTTACATATTCATACAGAAACTGCAAATTCTGAGCTCTTGGTGGTTTTGTTATTTGTTATGAGCAGGATATGGCCCAAATGGAATTATTAAGAAATGATTAAATGTTGGTTGTATTCAATCACTTAATTAAAATTAAAAGCCTTTTTTTTTTATTTTATTCAGTCACGTATGGCTTGTTTTGATTAAACTCTCAAACCATATATCAATATGTATTATTTCACTGAAATATCACTCGTTTTCCTAGCTCAGTCTATAATAGACTGAAAAATGTTTGTTCTTATGCAAAAGAAGTGATTTTACAACACACTGATAATATCTATTTTAGGGCCAAGAGATGAAAAGTGGGAAGGGGACCCCATTGCAGAAAGGAAGAACAAGATCTCTCTCACTTTTTTAGCAAAAATGTTAAAGGTCTCATGACAGGTAATAAACAGGGAGAACCACCAATGTAGCAGGATAACAAAGAATGGCCTGTGACATAACCTTGGCTTCTGCTTATTTCCCCTGATTTCATAACAGTTCTGTATCAGACAAACTGGAGGATATTCTCTGGAGTTAGGGTTTTATGTAGCACTTAGAAAAAAAATAAGGAAGTATGTGACTACTTTAGCAAAAGCTAAGGAGGAACAAAGGAAGGGGGAATCAGGTGACAGAGAGGTCCAAGAAAGCCCATGAGGTCGCTGTCTAGTAGAAACTGTGTATGTTTATATGTAAGCACACATGTGCACAGGCATGTGTGTGCCTGTGCTTGTGTATGCATATTTGAGCATATGCTGATCTGTGTGTTTGCGTGCAAAAGAGATTTAGTAATCTCTTAGGTTACTTTTAATATGAGCAAATGAAATGAGTAATCTCATCTTTAGTATTTCTCTCTTCTCGACTGCCTTATCTAGAGACTTTCCTGTGCTCCTGTGAAAGCTCTCCCATCACACCCCTCAATTCTGCCTCTTCCAAGCACAGAAGTTCTCAATTTTTCCCATGTTTTTTTCTCCTGGACTCATCAGGAAATGAGGCATGTGGGCCAGAAAGGATTTAGAATTTATAGAGAAAGGGACATTTAGTAACAGCTTTTAATAAAAATTGCCATTATCAGAGATAAAGTCAATATAAGTTCAAAACATTTTAGTGGCCAATGGGACCCTGGCCACTGCAAAAGGATATTCCAGAAAATTTATTGGATTTAAAGAAAGTGGGTGCAGCCATTACTTCTAGGAAAAGAGCTGGAGAATCATAGGGGCTGGCCCAAGAGTGGGATATGGTTTGAGGTAACTGTAGGCAGAAAAAGTCTAAACATCACTGCTGGAAAACAGAACTCTACAAGGAGCATTTATAGCAATTCAACACCAATCATAACTATTTAACTAGTTCAATAATATGTTACCCAGCTAGTCTGCAATTTTCCTAAAGAACAGTTATGCAGAACTGGGCAGCTGCTCAGATCACTCAATTCAAAACAAACCATTTGCATAATAAATATTTGCAGAGGAGCAAGTGGGTGGAGTTTAGGCAAGTGCACAGATGAACATAAAAATCAAATATGACTGGAAAGAAACTAGGCTTAATTACAGGAGGAAAAAAAAAAAACCACCAATAACCAAAGTGGGCACACACAGCCACACATATTTCTTCAATTACTTAAAAGAATTAGTGCAAATATTCTAATTAGTTCATTTGCCTCTTTCCAGGGTCATAGATTTCTTTCTGTTCCTCACTGACTGAAAAAAAGAAGCTTGTGGGTGTGTTCCAGAGCTATGCACTATTTCATTTGCAAGCAAATAGTTTGAGAGTATACCTGTGTGCTTCTGTGGGTATGCAGGGATCTGAGGGGGAATGGCAAAATGCCAGGGTCTACACTACAGCACTGTTTCCAGATAATGTCTGTTCCACAATGACACTTGGGTTCAAAGATAGCTACACCTTTCTTAATATCAGAACTTCACCCAGACATTGCTCTTGCACTGAGCCCCAGCATGCATGATGGGAAATTCAGTAGCAGTTTCTACCTTTCACAGTCGCCTTCCGGGTATAACTTGTCCATCACTACTGTCACCAACAACTTTTCACGTTATATACTCCAAATGAAATATCAGTTTATACCCTGTTCCCACAGAGTGAGTGGCAGAGTGGAAACAGATAAAAATGAGATAAAAATGGTTTGACCAGACTCAATTGTTGATTGTAAATGGCTCAGAAAAGCCGGTGAAAGGGAAAGAATTGAGAAGAGAATGTTAAAATGAGCAGAGAACAGATCTAGAAAAGGGGAAAAAACCAAACCACCAAAAAAAACTCCCAACAAACCAACCCCCTGAAAAGCCCAAGCCATCCTTCCTGGATCTCAAAACAAAGAAATTAAGTTGGGAAGATGCAAGAGAGAAAAGGAGGACGAGCAGCATGGCAGCACAGACAAGAAAAACGATTGTAGTGAGACCCTTGGCATGTTCCCAGCATGAGGAAACCTGATGAACATTTAATCCAACTATATTCTTCATGGGTCTTCTGCCTCTCTTAGCAATCCAGAAGCTCATCTGTGGTGAGGAAAGTAGAAGGACAAGGTCTCCCTGTGCGACCTCTGCCTGGCAATATGTTTAACAGTGACATATTAAATATGATTAATATTTTCTTCAGAACTGAGTTTACAAAAATATATGCTCAGCTGTGGTCAGCAAACAAGACCATAATGTGGTGTCTATCACAGCACAAACAGTGTATTAATGGAGCCATTAATCACCATCAAAACTGTATTAGGAGTGAAGATAGCCAAAGAGAGCTTAACTGACAGCAAGTGGCCATAAACCTGTCCAAAAACTAATTTGATTACCATCATACCAGCATCTGTGCCACTTATGAGGGTTCATTTTTTTGATGAAATTATGTAGACAAGTCGTTCATGCGTATAATAGACATCTAAATCATGGTAAACATGTTGTTGGCATGAGAAGTAGTTAAAGAAAGTGGGACATGGCTTTGCAGGTGAAATTTCAGGCAAAATGCACTGCTGGTGTCACAACAGTTGGTTAGAAAACCGTTGTCGAACTCATCTTGCCAAGCCGTGAGTGAGGAATGTTTTTGATCCACATTCAACAGAATAAACGCTGCTGAAAGTCAGGGGATGTTGGGAGCCTCTAGCTATTTACAAGAAGGACGGCTTTTGCCAATATAAACTCTTGCTCTTTATCGGCTATAAATATTCCCTACAAACAATCTGTTTGATTCATAGACAGTTGGACGCAACTGTCTATGAATATGTTTTGGTCTTGACAGACGGGACAGTGGGATGCTGCATTTAAATGACACAGACTGTATAGGAATGTATTTCCAGATGATAACTGAGCCTGGAGCTTCCACATAAATCAGGGGAGGGAAATTATTCTGTAAGAAATATGTTCAGTTTTCAGCCTCATAAATACAGAGAGAAACCAAATTTTCGGGGCTTCTTCACTTTTATGTGAGCATTTTAATGATCATTTTAGGCAGCTACCAAGAAATTCACGTTCACTATTAGTAATGTTATGCACAGGAGAAGTCTCTCAGGAAAGTAAAAGATAAGGTTGTCCCATCTACGTATAACTAAGAGGCTGAAGTCTGAAAAGATCTCTGTTTTGGAGGTCAGGGATAATTGGATTTTCTGGCAGAACAAAACTGTCCAATTCACAAAATGAATGTAGACTAAAAATCACTGATTCCCCATTTGCTTTACCATGCTGCATAGGGTAGGTAGTGGTGAATGGGTAGCTGCATGCAGAGCCACCACTGAAAGGAAGGGACAAGAGCTTGTAGCTCAAGTAAGAAAAGTATTTAAAAGCCAGGTATGCATGTGAAGCTGTGTCTGCTTTAACTTGCCATCTTTAAATAGACTTAGCATGTCTGAAGGTCTCAGGCCATTTCAAATGTATCCCAGGTATGTGCTGTACATATGCTGAATGCATAATATAATTGAATATGGAACAGAAAAGGGATCAGTCCCCAGAGAGGGAGATTGTTTCTTCAAACTAGATGTTAATGGTAGAGTAAGTGACATTTATCTCCAGCCGTTTTATGAATCACTGAGACACAAACAGAGTACACCTTGCCTTTGCTGTGAGCTGTGCCTCAAACCATAGGAAGCTGCCTGCCATTCACAAGCCAGTGCCTTGTAGGCAGCTCCATCTTACCTGAGTTCGCAGATGGGCCATTCCCCAGGTGGGTCTGGCAAAACACTTCTCATTAATCATTGCTTAAAGCCCTCTCAGTGGGAAGACCTCAGGTTAGACATCATTTGGAAACAAATTGGGTGAAAAATAGCTCTGACAATAAGGAGCCCACACAGAATTCCCCTGTGAGAGCTTCAGCAGTGTGAAAACAGACTCTTCCAGGACACTAAATGATCTGTCAGTTAGCAAATGACATAATCCAGTTTTATGCCGCAGACAAATCAAAGCCTTTGCTGCATTTCCTCATTTTTTCCCCTCGATTTTCCCCCTTTACCTCCTTTAAAGTGACAAAATATTTGAATTAGGAGAGATAGCCAAGTTGTAAATGCTTCCAGGGACAAACCTAAGTCTTTCAGGGTTGCATTGTTGTCTCTCTTCTTCCTGTGCTATCACTAACAGCAGAACCCCCCCACAATCTACCAGGCCCATCGTAAGAGAGCATCAGACTGCCCAAGCCCTCCAACCCCACTGGTGCTGGGCAAAGGGTGCAGTTGTGCCCAGCCCTGCCCAGCAGGGTTCCCACTTCTGTTCCAGCTTAAGTGTATCTACCCACATCCTGTTAGATTAATTTTTAAAATGAGGCATAGAATCAAGCGCTTTTGTGCATGGAAGCTACTGTAGCTATTTGAAAGCAAAACACTTGTTCAGCTTGATTTTATCTTGTTCGGATTACTTTCAAGCACTGACACTTCATGCCAGTGGTAATTCTGGGTCCTCAGAGACATTAAGTATTGACCAGCTCCAGGGAACCTAAAAACTGGTTTTTTCTCTCCCTCCACCATTGCTTCTTTTTTCAAATACGCCACACTGTGTAAAATTGAGTCAGGGCTTAGACAACAGAAAAAAAGGAGATGGTGAATCTGCAGCATAATTTACCCAAACTGAATAGAAGAGCAAAGTATAATGTGGGGCAAGTCTGACATCCTTCACTGGAATACACAGAGCATAGCCCAGCTAACACACCCAGGCATGGAAACAGGCAAAACACACTACAAGGGGCTTAAAAAGCCAGCAATTATTAAAACTCAAGTTTTGCTTCTTGATGATGTTCACATTGATTTATCTACATGAACCTCTGCCTACATGTTACACTAGAAAAAGTTATGTCCTAATTTTTGATGGGTTCCAGCTCTGATGCCCAGTGTCCTTGCATGGTATGAGTTCTTAGAAGTCTCTCAATTGTCAGTCCTAACACAACCAGTTTTGGAGTTTGAATTACAGAAATTGACATCAGTCAGAATCAGGCAGTCCACTATCAACTGGGAGTCATTGCCATGTGATGCCAAATGTGCAGCAACCTGTTGGGGTTTTGCTTTCCCACTGAAATGTCCCTAAAGAATTGAAGACTCCTTGTTCTCATGCTTTTACTCAGGGACTTTTTTGGCAGCCTTTTGTCTGTTATGAATCAGTGGCTTTGCCTAACAGTCCTATAGGCTCAGCTTTCTTATCCAGGGATTCAGTACAATCCTCAAAGACTGGTTGGCCCCAATATTGAGTTCACTTTTCTTTCAGTAGGGTCCATCCAGACATGGTTGAGTGACTCAGTGTGGTCCATACTGAAGTTCCTCTCTGAGCCCTGTCTGTCATGACCCTTTTCCCAGAGCACTCCAGAGTGTTCCCCAGCACGAATGTTTGCTAAGAAGTGAGAACAATGTCAGTTATTTAGGAAACACACAGCCCATCTGTATGATTCCTTTTTGCTCTGGGCACTATCTTGCAACAGTGTTGCTGATATTCAGCTTAAAATTAACAGTGTTTCCACAGCATACTGCTGTCAAATTTCCAACTGTGGCCTCAAGGTGCTGAGAAAGGGATACTGATCCAATGCTCATCCCAACTCAATATGTTTGCACCTCTCTGCTGGCCTCTGGAAATTATGGGGATGCAGCCAGGCTCAGTCATCACACAGAATTACTGAGCATGTGAGCGTGTTCTCATGACAGCCCTGCATAGCAGTCAGCAAGTAAGAAGATTTATTGCTTTATCTGACACTCTGTTATTCACTAACTGAGCATGACACATCTGGGACTAGGAACTGCCAGTTTGACATCAATGAGCCTTTTTTGCATTGATTGAGTTTATCCAGTTCATGCTCAGAATACAACCTGGGTAAGGAAGAACTCCCAAAACAGGCTGTAATGGGAGCTGCTGGTTATATGCTTTCCAGGAGAATGAATATGATGAGTAAACGACCTCATATGTTGCAGAGCAAGGAGAGATGTCAGCCACTTCAGCATCATCCTTTTTGTCACAAGGCACCATAATGATGAGAAACCATTTCTTTAATGCTGATAGATTGGTGGTGAGGTACAGATCAAAATAGCATAAGTAATAACTGCAATGTATGGGGTCTGAGAGAAATTAAATTATTTTGCCCAGCCCATAGATGACACCATGCAGGACATGGATTGCACTGTTCTGGACATGATTTTCCATTGTACTTTGCAGAGCTGGGAACAACAATCTCCCATAACTGCCATTTTTCTTTTTCAACTCATGGGAGTTAAGTCAACCTGCATGCATGGGACTCAGCTTGCTCTGAACTAGACATAAAATATGGAAAACCAGGAAAACTTGACTAATCTTACACAAAGCTTATATTGAGCTCTGAATGAGCTTCGGTTATGTAGCATTTTGGGCTATTGCTGGACCAATGAAGGAAGTGACCCTTTATGTGACAGCACAACACTGACAGTGACTCTTCCTTGTTTGGGTGTTTAATCAGAACCCCTTCTAAACAAGACTGTGAAGCACAAAGGGAGGCCTCATGTTTCCTAAATGGAACATTTTAATTTTTTTCTTACTTATAATTAATCCCAAGCCTGTAATTAAACTGCTCCCTATGATGAGGAGTTCCAAGACCTTTTTGTTGCTGCTGTTGTGCAGATTTAGAAAGGGAAATTGCTCAGCAGGCGAATCTAATATGAAGTTGCAGTTCTTTTTGGCCACCAGATCACGAAGGGAGACATTTCCTGTACTTGATATATAAAGGTTGCTGTGGCAATATATAATTCTGCAGAGATATTATAGACAGGAAAGAGAAAAAATAAATGAGCTGTCAGTAGTAGTCATATTAATAATGACTAATAAAAATAGTCAATCTTTTCTTTTAAATCGACCAGTGCTGCATCTTGTTTTAGAGTGCACATAACACTTATCAAAGCCATCAGGATGGCAGCACTGGCAGGTAGAGCTGGTCTGAGATGGTGCCAGAGACCAAAATGCTGTGACACATGGGCAAACATAGTGTGTGAACAAGTTGGTGACGTCCTCTTCCATTGTCTGATTTGCTTTTCATTAGTGAACAATCTCACTTCTTCATAAACCAGTTTTTCCCTCCACCAGACCTGCCCCATTCCAGCAGTTTGCAAAATAGCACCAGGGGTTTCTAATACACAAATCCTCAAATCACAGCCATTGTTCAAAGCCATTCATGCTGTCTCTCTAAGGCAGGTTCTCTCTAAGGCAGGTTTCACTAGAGCTACTTGCTTTGGTTCTGCCACTCTAGAAGTACCTTATCGGATGACACACCAGCTCTGTCTAGTCTATTATGGGTGATTGGGATCAATTATCTTTCTAAATCAGGCAATCCAGACTTTTTTAGCTTTTATAAACTTTTTTTAATAAAAATGGGACCAACACTGGTCTCAATATTATTCCTGTCAACTTTTCGTTGCACCTTAATATTATTTGACTGTAGTAACACATGGTTTTTTTTCTTCTAATATGTCTAACATTTTTTCCTTTAATAAACTTTTCAATTCTTGCCACCACAGTTCTTTTGCCAACATGCTATATATTGTCATGCATGGGTTTTTATTTTGAAATTGTCTTCAAAGGAAAATTACAGAAGAAAAATAATTTGGCTTACCTTAAACACTTTATCTACACAAAATATGTTTCGATTTCACATTTTTTTCTAATGATAGGACATAATATAAAACAATACAGCATTTGAAGACAAATCTTTATTTTTTTTAAAGAAAATATTTTCAAATGCAAGATGCATATTTCATTTCCAAATCATTCACATGGAATATTGACAGAATTTATCTTTCTTGGGTTTTTCCCAAATGCAATTGATCAGATCTTGTAAGATATGCTACTTTGTGGGGAGCTGTTTAGTCCCAGCACAGTGTTTGTCTAAGTAGCTTTCCAACATGAAGCATGTGTGTAACCTTGGGAGAGACCATCATTAGCTTGTGTCAGAAAGCTAAAATTACATTTATTCTTTGTTTCCTGTCTCTCGGCACTATCTTGCCCTAATTCTCAGATTCCTTCATAGCGTTTTATGCCAAGCCATATGGAAAATCTGACTATATTAGATCAAGGGACTCTCCATTACCTTTTATGATGTTGACACATTCAAATATGGTATATATTGGACTGGTTTTGTATTTTTGAATGGCTAACTCTTAAAAACTGAAGCACTTTGAAAAGTAGAAGGTTTCAACAAGCTTCTTCCATAAACAGACTTCCAGTAAAGCGTCTTATATGTACTACTTTGTGTTTATGGCCAATAGATTTCATTTCAGAGGAACAATGCTGTCTTTTAGGTACATTGAATATCTGTGCACTGTCCCACTCTCAGGCTGGGGACTCTCTAGTTCATGCACTTTGGAAAAGCTGTGAAGCTCTGTTTTCATTCATGAAATTGCACATCTTTCTAAAGAAAATAGAAAATTTCTCATATGGCTATTTTCAGTGTTTTTCATTCATCCTTCTGAAGTCCCACTTTACTTATTGACTCACCTATCTTTGCTATAGCAGCATCCAAAACACAGAATCCACATGCCATATTATTTGGTGGTCCACCTGTTCATCAACTGAGTCTGGTGGGTGACCTCTTCTTTTAATTACGAGTGTTAAGAGATTTAGTGACCCGCCAAGTTCCAAGGTCAGTGTCTGAGATTTTTTATGTTTGTCGCTAGAAAGTTGCACACCCAGTAAAGATCTTGCTGTGACAACCTCTGCAGTGAAGAAGCTTGTTGGAAGGACAGCTTTCCTACCAGTCTGGGTAATCAAGGCAGCCATTAGGGACTGAATAACTTTGAAGTTTAAGAGATTTTCAGAAGTTCAAGAACCATCATAAGATAAATCCCAAATCCATATAGAAAGAACACAACAAAGAGTCTCTGAAGGGAAAGAAGCCACAGCCTTGAAGGACATATATATCCTAAAGCAGGGAGCCTGGACAACAAATGGAGGTATGGAGAGCATATGGAGACTGTTACAGAAGCTTTAGCATGGCAGTCACAGATTTCCAGGTAACATAATAAGCTCTCAGTGTAGCATTTAAAGTTGAGATGAGAAAAGGTACACAGAGAAATAACTCCTCTGTTAAAACACAGTTGCTAGAGGGAATTTAAATGCTAGCAAACTCTGGCACATATTACCACATACAGAGGCAAATTCACATATACAACTACCTACCCCACCCCCAAATGCATGGGCTTTTAGAGGAAAAGGAAAGGCAGAAGGAGAGGGAGAGGGAAAGGCAAAGGCAAAGAGAAAAGGAACGGAAAGGAAAAAGGAAAGTGAAAGGAAAGGAAACGAACAGGGAAAGGCAAGAGTTACAACCAAAGAGGTAACCCCCCCAAATTTTAAGATGCTTTTAAATTGTATGATCAAAGTTAAGTTCATAAAGAAGTATTGTGTGATCTTGACATCTAGTGCAAATCAATGCAGATAGTCCACATCCACTATGTAGGATCTCAACTGCAAATTAGATAAAACATATTTAATGGAAAAAATATATCCTGCAAATTAAGGAAACCCTGAAAAACCTGATGAAATGCTAACAAAACATCCTCATAAGTGTCTCATTCCCACATGACCAGATGCAGAGGGTTATTGCAGAGGAAGCACAGTGTGTGAGAGCCATACAAAAAGCATATTTATTTTGTGGAGGAGACTGTATCTGTCTTTCTATCAATAAATGTCTGAATGTTTGAGCCTTCTGTGCTCACACCTGAGACCTCTCTCTCTCTTACCATAATCTCTCAAATCTCACCATCAATCTGTCAAAACAAAAGTAAGTGATCCATTTTTAACTTCATGGAGGAACTAAATCAAATTGTAGTTCATACTGATCTAAACCCTAAAGCTTCACTGCTGCTGTTAGGGTGATCCTGGGGTATGTGCACCAAGACAGACCTGCCAATGAGTTCAGGGATTACAGAGAGGAAGCCCATGAAAGCAATTTAGATGGTAGAAGAGTCTCAGGAGAAAAAAATCTCATGAGAGGTTTTTCTTTTCCTTTGGAAGAAAAGTAATTTCAGTTAGATTAGCTTTTCCTGTTGCTCTCCACATCTCTCTTTTCTTTTTGGGTATGGAAATATTTTTGTAAGGCTCATACACAAGCAACAGAACTAGGAGTATCCTAATTCCTAATATCCTAACATTTTGCATTATGGCTGGTGTGAAGCAAATCTGCCTGGGGGAGACAAAAGACTCACAGATGTCCAAGGAACAGATCCTTAGGGCTCCTGTGCTTTAAGTATGCTTTTAATTTCCTCTAAATTGCATGCATTTGTGCTAAAAGTCTTCTACAGCCTGTTTTCATTGAGACAAATGTCTGACTCTGGGCAGGCTAGAAACAGTGATTTCAAGAAAGAGCTCAGTGTTAATGCTATTAGGAATTAACCTCTTTTTTTCAAGATGTTACATGATTAAAACATCAAACTAACTTCAGTGACAGAAATGTGTTAACTGCTGCTTTGTGCCTTCAGCTGTGCTGAGCCCAAATACACTACTTAGGGTGTAAATCTCTCCTTTGAGAATAATGATTAAGGGTTTTCTTACAAGTGTATTTTTCTTTCCTATTGCAGCATGGAAAGTGACAGGCAGCAAAGGGCTAGACAGAAGGGTTAACTCAGGATGCTGTGGGCAGGGAAGGGTGGAAGTATTTGCATAGAATAGCATCTGGAATCTACATGTCCTCAAATACTTTGAGGGGGGAAGCTGTTTTTCTACATTCATTACAGCCTGGTAAGGAAGAGGAGAAAAGAAACAAGGAGGAATAGAAAAGGAACAGGGGACTCCTTTTGTATCTGTGTCCAATATGGTTTCTTTTGATTTTTCATTCTCCATAGTCAAGAGCTCCCCATGGGTTCTCATCTGTTACCCAGGCTTTGCCATACCTGCCTGCCTGTGTGAAAATGGCTCAGCTGCCGGCACTGGATGAGGCTAACAGATCACATCTATCTCTCTGGCATCTACTGAGCACACAGGGCTCCAAGGATCAAGCCCTGGACAAGAGCACAAAAGCAGGTCTGTATAGAAGCAGCCAACCTTCTGCATCGTCCACGGCTCATTGTGTGGACACCGAAGGTCAAAACTTGCCTGCATTCCTGCTCTCCCTACACAGTTCTGTGTGTGTGTGTGCTCCTGTGTGTGTGTGTGCTCCTGTGTGTGCCACAGGGTGAACAAGAAAGCAGTACAAGACTACACCACACTCTTGTTTTACTTCCTCATTTTGCACAGTAATTCATAATACGGAACACATTTCATAAGCACTGGAAAAGTGTGTGTGCATGTTTTACACAGAAACAGAGGTGATGGGGATGGATGCAAACACTGAAATAGAGATACACCCTTGCTGTCTTAAAGTGCAGTGATTCTGCACAACTGTGCAGATTAAATGGGATTTCACATTCCAATAGGTAGGCAATAAGAGCTGTTTGGCTTTCTGAATTTGCATTCAGAAAGGGAAGGCGAACAATGAATTAAAAAATATAAATAAATAGAAATCTCTGCTGTGTGAATCTGTTGTCAGTGAGGGTGATGAGATTAAAAAAATTCTGAAAAACTACAGAAGAAATCCAAAGCTCAGAAACAAGACTTTCAATTACAAAAGATCAGGGTATGCATATCTGAAAGGGGAAGAGAAATTTTTCACTTCTCTGGGATAGTACCAGAAGGGGGAAAAAGAACAGCAAAACATGAGAGTATATGTTTTGACGGTTCTACCTTTTACATGAGGTCAGATGAGTTCAATAAAACAGCACATTTGCAATGACCAGTCATTAGTCCCTCTGAGAGTTCACTCATTGATTATCTGTAATATTATTCAAACAGGAGTAAATCAGGTAAACTGGAATAATCAGGAAGAATGCCTGACGCTTCAGAGCTTGAATATATGTATGTTGCTTCATGGGCATCAGGGTTTTCCTCTTCTCTCTCTAGACAGCTCCTGCTTTCCTTCCTGGGAAAATTTCACATTTCCTCTTCCATCTGATCTCCTGATCAGAGTCTTTTCCTGCAGTATCTGTTTTTGTAAGAGATTCCTCTCTAGTCATCAAGAAACGCACCAGGAAGTCCAAGGGCTTTGTTTTCCCAGTCTGGTATATTTTCTAACTACCTTTCATAATACTCTATTAACAACCTCAGAGCATATCCTTCCACTCTCCCTCTCTTCACTCTTCTCTTCTCTTCTCTTCTCTTCTCTTCTCTTCTCTTCTCTTCTCTTCTCTTCTCTTCTCTTCTCTTCTCTTCTCTTCTCTTCTCTTCTCTTCTCTTCTCTTCTCTTCTCTTCTCTTCTCTTCTCTTCTCTTCTCTTTCTTTCTTTCTTTCTTTCCCTCCCTCTCTACAACCCCTCCTTTTTCCTTCTTTTCCCACTGTCTCTATAGAGCTTTTCAGTCTCTGTAAAAGAGCGACCAAAGAAAGATTTGCTGTCCCATTCGTTCCGCACTGCCCCCATAAAAAGCAGATATTTTCAGGTTGACTGAAAGTTTAACTTTGTTATTTTTTTTTATTTTTAAAGAAAATCCAGCGTGACATGGCACGTGTTGGTGCCCTTGCCACTTAACAAATTACTTGTTTTTTTGACCTAAGTTAAATGCTGTGCAAATTTCCCTTGTCCATGTTTTCATTGTGTGCAGACTTCACTGATAAAGAATAAAGAGTGAACTTGTTGGCACTTTTTAGCCAAAGCTTCCTTCATTTACAACACATTTTTTTCTACTATGTCTTTAACGACACGAAAACCTGGATCCTCAGCTGATGTAAATTGGTCACTACAAGATTGCCTTCCACAAAGTCATGCTACTTTACGCCAGCTGACAGTGGCCCCGATGTTCAGGCAGGGCTCCAAGGTTCAGAATGGCCTTCTTGCCTTCATTTTAGGCTAGATATGCATTTTCCATCCCAGCAATGAAGTGTGTTTTACCAAAGTAAATCACCACCAAATGCTTCCTTACAAGCAACCAAAAAGCCAGTCGCACAGGTATTGATGAAAAACTCAAAGCTTTCATTGTTTTTTCAGACACAAAACCTGGTTCAGCCTCTTTCACGCATGAAGCCCAAGGGCTGGTGTCCCCCCAGGCAGCCAGGAAAGCTGCTCCAAGGGCCAGAGCATTGCTGGGTGCCAGCTGTTATCCTTGTCCATGTTGTGCTGTGGGTAGCAGGGGACAGAAGGGTCACTGATACGACTGGCATCCTGCTCCATAGGTGACCATGGCTTCAGGACAGAAAGTTCACCAGAGACCCACAGACATCAAGAGTGCCCTTCATGGTGTAGCTCTTCCACTACAGTGACTTATTGCTGTACTTAAACCAGTGTACGATCAGCCCTAAAGGCTGAACTGGCCGTGCATGGGCCCAGCCCCTCCCATCAACATTCTTTTATTTTCTCAAACATGCCATTTAATTTTCAAAAGAGAGAAACACTGCATAGTTATAAATCTAATCTCTCTCCCTGCGTGCTGCTCTGCCTCTGCCTGTGATTTAGGGCGCTGGGTCATCCTGCCCCAGTGCTGCTGGCAGGTGGTCTGGCCTGGGGAGGGGAGCTGGGCAGCCCAAGGTGAGGCAAAGTCTCCCTCTGCTCAGCAATGTTGTTTCATTGCCAGCCCCTTGGAGACTCCTGTGACAGTCCTTCCCATGACAGATTGCTAGCCCAACAATGAACCCTTTGTCCCCCCCATTACTCCTGCAACCCCAGCTTCCACCAAACTTACACCCTCCTCACAATTTTCCATCCTCTGGAGAAAACAAAAAGCAAAATAAGTAAGCACCACTCATCTTTCTTAGGAACTGGACTCCTTCAACTGGGAAAGCCTGGGACTTTATACAGACTTTTTTTTTTTTTTTGTACAGCAGCATCACAGCAATGTACCTGCAAAGCTGTTTTGGAATGGATAAATCATCTTAGTTTGCTTTTTTTCCTCATTTCATATGAAAACATGCAAAAACCTTTCTGAAGACATGCAAAAAAAAATATTGATTTATAAGACAAACCAGTCTGATGTTCTGGTTTTGTGCCAGAACATCAGTATCTGAAATGGCATCTTATATAACAGCACATCAGTACTTGTTTTTACGAGAAGAGGCAAGGGCTCTTCCACGGCACCTTCAATGCCTGGGCCTGTGGGCAGTGCAATTAGCCATGTGATAAGTTCCCTCACCATTCTGAATTAAAATTATTCTTGTCCATGTTGGAGAATAAATTCCATTTAGAGCATTTATAGACTGCACCCAGTAAATTCAGCTTTGGGCACCTCGAGGGGTCTGCAGTCGCTGGATGCAAAACAGTGCAGGAATGACCACATGGCAAGAGGCTCAGCTCGGCAGTAACCGCAGGGTCTCTTCTGCTGCCCTCTCCCCCAAGTCTGTGTGCTGTATCTCTCTCTCACCATTGTTTTCCTTTCCTGGGCCCTTTCTGGTGTCAGTCAGGAGTGTCAGAGGTCTGTGCTGGGAGAGGGGATGGGCTTCAGAGGAGGTTGTCTAAGACGGGCACTATGAGCAGGAGTTAGGACTGGCTGGAAACCAATCCTGTGGATCAGAGAAGGGGAACAAGTCTTTGGGGTGTTTTTGGAATTTTTTTCACTTCTTTCACTTTTCCAACCAGCAGTAGTTGCTCCAAACTCTGCTGTAGAAAGATACAGGCACTTTATTATCCCAAGAAATTGGATTATCACTTGGGGCCATAATTGGTGCCCTCTCTTCTGTAACCAATTAACGAGGTTCAAAGGGCCAGGAGATGGAGCTAACAAAGGATGAGACAGCAGACAGAGCACATCTGTGCCCTGGCCACTGAGAAGCCAGCACAAGGGGACTTGACTTGTTCCTGCTTGTCTTTTTCTTCTGGTTGCAGCTGCCTTTGCCAATGCATTATCCCACACTCACACTTACCGGGCAGTGAGAGGAGCATCAGGGAGGAGTGTGTGTTGTACAGGTGTGTCTGCATGTGTGGGCATATGTGAACAGGTCTGCTAAGATCAGACTCAAGAGTTAGCCTTCCTGGGAGTTTTGCAGAGTGCAAACTCTTGGAGAAGGCTCTGTATTTTCACTGGGATAAGACACATGGATGCTTACCTCTCCCCCTGGCTTATCCCTACCTGGTTTTCTGCTCTTACAGTGAAGGTTAGGCTCATACACGGGGGGATCAGGGCTCTGGTCTCAGCAGCTACAGGGATGTGCCTATGCCAGCTTCTGCCCTGTTTCTTTAGGCACAGTCAGGAACTACCAGGATTTCAGATGGCAGCTGGGTTTCAGGATTGGCATCACCACCTTTGTGTTCATCTTTAGAATGGACAAATAAAAAAAAAAAGCCCAAAATCAACCAAGTGCATTTCCCTCATCTCAGAAGCAACTTTTCAGTAGTGAGGCTGACTATGAAAACTGAATGACTACACTGAGGCTTTTTCAGCAAGATTTCAGGGGCTCCACTATGAAATTGCCTGCACTTGCCTGCTCATTTGCACACTGAGTTTCCTTGCACTGCAAAACCAGCACATCCTCGCCTTGACCAGCCTCTACTTTTCCTTATAAGCCTTCAAGGCCCAATTATGAACAGCTACGGAAACTTTTCTCACCTGCAGCTTTTCAGAAGAATTTGCCTATTTTAAAGCAAGGATTCTTTATATACAGGCAATTGCTTTTATTCTAAGAGAGATTAAAACCCTTTTAAAATCTGTAATGATATGCACAGTCTCCACTTAGCTATTGCTGCTGAACGCAGGAAATAAAGAACTACTATAGACAAACAAGTTAGAAATGAGTTTGCTTGCTCTCTTTGCTGAAGTCACTCTATATGTTGCACTGTGACATCTTTTGTGGAATGATTAACTGACCACTTGCTTTTGGGACCCACATCTTGTCTCATTCCAAACATGTCACTCCTTTTGACTAATAGTCTTTACTTTTCTATGGGACTAACACACTCTTAATTTCAGTGACCAAATCAGTCACAACACACTTTGCTTACCAGATAGCTCTCTGAAGGGGATATGCTGTGCACTAGGAGGAAGAAAGTTGTATATAACGGTAAAAGTATTAAGGTGCTGGGGAAAGGCAGAGCTTCCAAAAGATGAGCTTCCCAGTCAGACAATGTTTTGATAAGAAGCACGTGGTAGTATTTCTGCAACATTCTAAGCAACATTAGATATGACACTTCATACTTTCTTTCCTTCTAAGTTAACAGCAGAAAAATAAGACACTTATTTAAAACCAGGACAACAGCAAACAAGTAAAGAAAAACAGCCCTTCTTCATAGGACAGCCAGTCTGAGGGCTGTGTGGAACTGGAAAAAGCCCCTGGCCAAGGCTGCCCTTTGCAACTCAAGCAACCTGCAAAAGGATCCCTTCCAAAACCATGAGTCTCAGTTTCTTCCTGGTAAGTTTATTTTGACCCTGAATTGTGTGGAAGAGATTGACAACTTGTAGCAGCGCTTTCAAGCAGGGAGTGAAGCTCTTTATGTATTAAGAACAGCTTGAAGTCACTTAAACCCACTGATCTGACCTATGCCTGATGACACAGCACTGTCACGTTCAGAGATGTGCCTGCAAGGCCAGTCAGCATAAGGGAAAAGGCCTGACAAGAACATGACAGAAAGCAGTGACCCGACAGCATCTCCTTCCTGGGCTGTCTGGGCACAGTGCTGATGCCAGGGGAGGCCTCTTGCCTCTCTTACTAAATGATTCAGGAGTTTGCATCTGCACAGCAGCATCACTGGCAGCCCTGCACTGGCATGCCAGGAGTTCCCCTCCAGAGTATGCCCCAAAAGATGGGCAATCTTTTGTTGACCCCATCAGTTTTCAGTACTCTGCCTCACTCTTCTTAAACAAAATCACTTCAAAGGCCCAAACCAGATTGATTCACATGTGAACACTACCCAAACTGTCTTCCAAGGGGGCAAATACTTGTCTTATGTTCCTTTGAACCCACTATTGCCCGTTTACTTGTATTTACTTTGCATGGCCTGTGACTGAACCATGGAAATTAGAAAACAAACTCCTATTCAGCAAGTCATGTCAAAGGTGACCGCTGTGCCAGAGAGTCGACTGTGGGACAACCACTCCCCTGATCAGAGGCCTCTTCTGCAGCGCTGCTGTCTCCACAGTTACGTACCTGTCTGCAGAAGCCTTTAGTTTATCTTGTCTATGCTGGAAGTCCTAGACGATGCCATCAATCTGAGAGATGAGAGGGATGCTCCTTTGACACTCACACAATGGCTGCGGTGCAGGAGAAAGCGCAGGGGCTCCCCTGCGAACCGCCTCCCTTTGAACCGTGCGAGGCGGGCCCAGGCCGTCGCCAACTTCACGTCCAGGTCTTGTGAACCAAAAGGCAGAGTGGGAGAGGGCACCTTGCACCTCTGTGGGGGCCCAGGGCAGGCTGTGGGCACTGCAAGGTGCTGTGAAACATGGTCTGGCTCCTACTTCTCCACTGGCGTGAGCCAGGGGCTGGCTGGAGCAGAGGGTGCAAACTTCCCAGGGGCACAGCAACAAGATGGAGTTTGCAGTCTGTCTCTCTACAACTGTGTTCCCAGAGGCCAGTCAGGGAGTCACATTCACTGTCAAGAGCAACTTGGTAGCAATGGTGAGAGGGCACCTAAGTGACAGCTCACAGCCCTCTGGCCTCCAATCTCAAGCCCAGCAGAAGCAGGGGCGGTGTCCCGCAGCTCTGCAGATGGTTAAGTAGCCAACCCTGCTCCCCAGGGGATGGAATCTGTAAAGTGCCTAATAGCCTTGGGAAACAAATGCTGTGCTTTGCAATAATGGCTCCATTAAGATCTCATTTACCAGAGCTCCAAGACAGAAAAATAACCCAAACACATGTTATTGCAGAGCTCTCTAACCCACTTCCAGTAGATCTACTTGTGTCTCTTTAGTGATCAAGTGACTTTTGAGACTTGCTGGGATGGCCAAAAGAATACAGCAGTACAGCTTGTCAGCAAAACAGGATTTCCTGGGACTTTCTTACTTTTTTAAGGTCCTTGGAGGAACCTTAAAAGTATTACAGGGCCATAAAAGAGAACTGGATGATACTCCAGCTAGCAGCCTATTGCTGAGTCAGTGTGGGATTGCTAAAGCAGTGATGCTGCATGGTGCCATACAATCCCCAAACATAACTGGGCATCTTCGTGTACTTCAAGCCAAAATATTGCATTCACAACTCCTCACCACAGCACTGATGAAAGCTCTCACCTGCTCCAGCTTACTAATCCTTCCAAATCACTGTGGCTTTGCTGCCCTGTGCTCTGGAAAACTGAAATTCAATAAACATCTTCACCCATATCAGTCAACTACTTTTCACTGGTGTAGTAACAACCAGAACTGTTAGGAAAATGATGAGTCTGGTGACCATATGGACTCTGTACTATTGTTGTGGTGTATAGTACAGCATCCAGTGCCTTCATCCTGTGGAATAAAATGCTAATCAGGAATTAAAAGGTTATCACCAACTATTTTGTATTGATACAATTCAAAGAGAAATACAAAAAATAGGAGATATTTACATGTAAAAAACACATAAAGCAGATGTGGAGGCCCAATTTGTCTGATATAGAGGAGTATATTTGACTCAGGATAATAATTTCCACTTCTTGGGCTATAGTATGTTGGCGAGTTCCCATATCAGGAAACTACATTTTGAATGCAAAAAGCTTTTAAGAGCAGTGTCAAAATACACATTTTAAATATGCATGAAACCAAACACTACTTACATAATGCAAAAGAATCCTATGACATGGATGCTGAGGTATAAATACACTAAGCTTGCATCAAGTTCTGCAACATTGACAGCTTTTATACCCTAAACTCTAAAGCAGAAGAAATGGTAGCAGAACACAGCATCGTTCCAGCTAAGAAAGAAAGAAAGAAAGAGAGAGAGAAAGAGAGGGAAAGAAAGTGAGCTCAAACCAAATGGTAAAATATGAGAAGAGCTTTCAGAAAGAGAAGACCTTTGTGATTCTGTTCTCATTTTCTTTTCCTTCTGGAACAGGTTAACGTTGGTGCCACAATGGCTCTGCAGGCTTCCCTCAGACAGCCTTTACAGTGACGGCCTTAGCACTTAGAGGTTTGCAGTGAAACTAGCAAGGGATCAAACACTGCTGATTTTCCAGGAGTCTCATGTGCTCCCTTACTGCTACAATGTCTTCCCTAGAAGGCTGCCCAAAGTACAGGAGGCCAGCCTAGGTCTAAGGTTGCATAAAAAGCACATTTATTTGGAGACACAGCTACAAATTCCATATTTATGTAATTATGGTATTCTACACAAATGTGAGAATGTCCAAGCTTCCAGATGAATGTGCTCTATGAATTAGGAGGCAGCCCAGACAGAACCAGCCCTTCCTGCTCTGACAGCTGCAGACAGTTCTGCTGTTCCTGGGTGCTGTGACACAGCCCAGTCATAATTCTAAATTGAAATGAAATAGTGAAAAAAGAGACCAGGATCCCCCTGGCAGTGCCTTGGAAAAGCAGGTCAGAGTGTCCATCCTCCAAAGTGGGCTGAGTAGTCAACTCAGAACCCAAGAATTCCTTTAGTAAGGATAGCTACAGAAAGGCAAGCACACTGAGAGCTTTTGCTGTTGTGTTTACCTACAAAGCCAGAGAGGTGAAGGCTTTGCTTGAGACAAGCAGCCCAGAGAAGTGCCTGCAGTGGGCACTTGGCTTCTGGCCTCTGGCCTGACTCTACAGCCAGCTAGACTTGATGCAATACAACTCTGCATTGCTCCCTTACATTTTGGGGCTGAAGGGACACAAAACTGCTGTTTCCTCCCCTTCCCTGCCCTCCATTTCCCTATTAAGAAAGCTTAGCTTCTACTCCTCTGCTGTTCTGCCATCAGAAGAGTGCAGCTGTGGTCAAGATGAAAACCAAGCAGTAACTCTGGTGCTGGAGCTCTCCTCCCTGGCTTATGGGCATAGCCACCTTCCTGATAGCCTATGGCACAGCAACCACGTCCCTCTTCCATAACCTTCTAAACAATTTCCTCAATCTGAGCCTTGCAAAGCAGCGTTTGGCCACACATAACAAACTCTCATGTCCCCTGTCCCTCCAGGGATCCCAGGACAGTGGCACAGCACTGCCAAACCCTCTCAGTTACTGGGAGTGCTCAGCCCTGGTACGTGCTGCAGCATTTCAGAAACAGTCGGGTTTCATCGCTGCGCTGTGTTTAGCTTAGGGAGTGCAAATAAGTTCCCCGAGACCCATCGTGTGGTTAGTGAGAGCCAATGAGCAGCCTCATGGAGGGCACCACTTGCCAAAAGAGCAGATGTGTCCGAAGCCTGTACCAGTTAATTTCGTGACCTACTGAAATCACTGAGAGATTTATACTGCTAATTACTGACTTTGTTTCTGGTTTAATCATCCTTTCGTTCACCTTTCTATAAAGCTGAGAAGGAAAAAAAAAACCCTGATAAACACTTCATCTTCAGCAGGATATTGTTTCAAATATAAGCACATGAATTAAAAGATGTTTGGGGTTTTTTTTGGAAAAAACAGTTATGTAGAAAATATTTTAACTAAAGCTTATGATTCAGCAAGGAGGCTACATTCATTTTGTTTCCAGTCAGAATCCTTCATGAAATGAAAGCAAAATTATTTAAAAATACTTTTCCTGTTTTGTACATGAACAAATGAGCCACAATAGACTGAATTTTTTAATAAATGCCCAGGAAAAGAAATGACAGGGATGAGAGGCTGTCAAAATGTTATAGTAACACTAAGGTCAAAATAACACTAAGAGCTTGATTCTGCAAAGCTTTACTTCTGTTCATAAATACCTTAGGCACATTATTTCACTGAACATGGGCATTGTTTGCCTCACTCCCCCAGGCACCCCTGGTGCTGGGTTCTCCTATTTTCCATCAGTTCTGGTGCTAGGCACATCGTGTAAATACACACACAAAAATGCCTGATAAAGAACTGTGGATTAATAGACTGAACAGAAAGAATGTGCCTTTGTTTTTTGCACAGTAGATCCAGCTCTGAAACTGATTCTTCCTAAAGCCATGTGCAAATTACTCAAACCTCTCTCTACCCCTCAGGAGGGACAGCAGTTCTTACAGAGCTGCTCAGCAGCCTGGTAATGCTGATGAGCTACCACAAAACAAAGACTCTCAGTGCTAATGTTCTTTCCTTCAGGAGAGATTAGTTTGCTGGAGAGAACATGCAGTGGGACAAAGGCAGTCTTTTGATGTTCTCCCTGCAAATGCTATACCTCAGAGAGCAGATGAGGAAACCAAAGGCAGTGCAGCTCAATCTCTCTGTGTGTTTTACTTCAGAAGCTTCATCACTTGTTGCACTGAATATTTTAATGCCGCCAGATCCCGAGGCAGCATCACTTTTTATGGGTTTTGCTAGGGGAGGCAGGACTAGGACCTCTGGTTTTGTGTTCTTCCCAACAGACACCAGAAGCCTTGCTTCCTTCTCTTATCAGTTCTCTTTCCACCCACTTGCTTGCACCTGAGTTTTGGGAAAATAAAGAACTCCATAAGAAAATTTGGTTTCAAGCACTGCAAGGCTTCTGTTGCTCCTTCTTGTGTTTTCACACCCTCTCCAACTGGCAGCCTGGATGTTAGCACACAAGTGCCACCAATATACTGAAGCAGTCAGCCTCAACTGCCTTCAGACCAGGAGCCATTGAGCTGTGTATGCCTCTCACGATCTCCTCCCACAGTGTCTCTGAAGTTAACAGAGGTGCAGAACTCTCAGCCCCCCAAACCAAATCAAACCAAACCAGATCTACCAACATCAGCATGTGCACGATCGGTTGTTTCCCCGATCCGGGAAAATTTGTTGTCAGGGACTTAACTCTGTATGAAAGGAATGTTGTTTCATTTCAGAACCAGAGATTTCCGACAAGACAGAGCATGAGCTTTCTGAAAGGCGAGAGCTTTTTGTTTTTTTCTCACAAACATGCTCAGACATAGCTTTTCTTTCAGCTAATTAAGCTGTTTTAAAGCAAACTGGTCAAACAGTGACATCGTGGTGGGGAGCCTTGGAATCAATTGCATGATATAGAAGGCAGGACATTTAAAGGGTGACTTCTGCCATTGTTTCCCCTGGCTGAATCTTTTCTACTTGGTCAATGCTGCCAGAGTGACCCTATACAATTGGGAGAATTCAAAGCCACTGACCTCAAGAGATGCCATTAAGAAGGCAACTGCAGAATAAGATTTCATGGTTGGGAGCCAAATTTACCTTCTCCTTCCATGTCTTGATGCTTGCAATATTTTATATGTATGTTTTCTTCCTGTCATTAGCATATTCCTAAAGCAGCTAGATAGAAAGAGAAGGCAGATGTAGGGCAGCATTGGCAAGAACTGTATCTTGGCTAGACAGGAGAGCTGGACCATTTTAGATGAAAGCTACTGCTGCAAACAAATCATCTTATGGCATTACAGTGGTTCCTTCGGCTTCGTGACAGTGAGCGATTGGTAGGAGTAAGATTCACTTTGCTAGCACAGAGGATGGACTCTGCCCAGCATATATTTTGTCAAACAGAGTATGTCATCCATTGTTTTTCCTAGCTGCTGGGTATAAAATCAGCGAGTTTCAACATCTGTCAAATGACCATACAGTTTCCCATGTGCAAAGAATAGACAAATTTGAAACATTCTATTAATAGTCAGAAGCACTAGCAAAAAATGGGTTCCTTGCTGTTTTCTTTCTGCATATGTCAGGGAGGCCATTCAGTCAGGCAGCTGACACACAAAGAAACCTTGGAAAACCTGCAAATGGACGAGCCACTGCTGCAGCCCCTTGCAAAGCAATGCTAAATGCAACAGACAGAGCTGGTGACAGTTTCCTGTGCCACTGAGGAGATGCTCCAACCAGGAGTTTCCAGCATGCCCAAACAAGCTGAGGCTGTGTCAAGGTTCACAGCATTGGGCCCCCTTTCCACAAAGACATCAGACATGGTCGCTTGCCCTATGTGCTCAGCACACACAGACAAAATGGAGGTGTTACTGGGGAGAGGTGTGGAGAACTGGGTTGTGAGGTGTGATGAATGATCCCTACCAGTCCATTTCTGTGCCACAAGAACCTACCTGAAGCCCAGCCAGCCCTCCTGGGCATACTCTGTGCCATTACCTCCTGCACATACCCCTTGCCACTGCATCCCTTTGGACAGAAGGTCTCCTTCAGGATAAAAGGGATACAGCATCTCACCACACTGCATGAGAGGAGCAGTGCCCTTGCTGAGGGGCTCAGGCCAGTTATCCTGGGTCTCTCCATATAGTTACACAGGGCATCTCTGTGGATGTGGGGATGTCTTGCACCTGCACTGTGTATGCACATTGTTTCAGAGAGAACAAGAGGAATGTCTTTTAAACAGGACCATGACAACTAGATATCTAGTGACAGATTATATTGCAGGGCAACACGACCCACACAGAAATGCCATGTGATCTCTTGCTCTGAAGCCTGGCTATCTCTGGGAGACAGTTATCTCTGGATGATGGCTGCTCCCAGCCCAGCTGTATCAGGGCAGTGCTCTGTCGAATCAGCCTGGCCTGTCCAAATGCGATGGCTACAGCTGCAACAGCAGAAGAGTCAGAGGGTGATGGAAGCTGCTGCATCACAAGGGGTCAGTGCCCCCTTGCACCCCACAGCCAGCAGTTCTCCTGGATGTACCGAGGAGCCTCTCTATGGGAGTGCATCCTCCCTAGGCCTCCCCCTTTCCCCACATGTACACACGTGTGTGCTGGCATGCATGGACACCCTCCCCTTCTGAGGGGACACCGAGCCCCACTGGCCCCCCACTCCCCTTCCTGTGATGTCGCATGTTCGATGTGATGACTTGCTCTATAGCAGCCATGTGTTGTCATAATGTAACATCATTAAACAAAGTGTTTAGAGCAGTTTTCACAGAGCCAGAACATGAACAACAAAACCCGCCAATTACAGTGTCATTTTGTGTAGTTGTTAAGGTTTCAAATGTCTCCAACTTTCTCTGGTAGGCCATATTGAGCATGTCACAGAGAACATCTGAGATAACGATTTGCTAGGCAATGTGCAATTCTCGCCTTTTTTTTTTTAATATCCAAGAAGAAAGAGTTCTTTATAATAATTTGGCTCAAATGTCTACACACATTGCTCCAGCGTCTGTAGCAGCATGTGTTTCTAGGATTGTTCTGGAAGAGAAAATGCAGAAACAGCAGGGAGCAGAAGATAAACAGGCAATTCGTGACTCATTAAAACAAGCATTGGTAGCCAACATTGTGGAGTGTATGAAGGCCCCAGATCCAACTCGCCTATAAACTTTTTTTACCAGCTGGACTTAGCATCTGTCAGAGTTTGGAAGGAGAGATAATCTGGTACAAATGATTTCAGTGTGTCGCATTTATTAACCTGCCACCTTACATAACGCTGCTGATTGGGAACCGGGGGACTGGCTTGAGCGGTGACACAGCTTATTGTCCAAACAGTATGACTTCACTATTAAAGATGCTGCCTTCCCTGCCTCTTTTTAAATTATAATGAAGACAATAGAGCAACTGCAAAAGAGATACTGAAGAGAACTTAAAAAGCAGTGCAGTTTTGAAAAATGTACATGCCAAGGTAATATCTTCAGCAGGTCTTGTCTGCTTTGCTTTTTTTTTTCCCCCAGTTCCCACTTTACTTCACATGCTCAGAAAACTTTTTAGCCTGCTTGTCACAGGAGCTGGGATCCACACCTCTAAATAAAGCAAATGCCCTCTTTCACTCCCTGAGCTGCTGCTCAGCCAGCACAATGTTATTTACTGCCCAAACAGCTCCAGGAGAGGAAAACATTGTGGATGTCATGGCAGGCTCAACACCTCACATAAAAATGAACATTTTTTTGTCAAAGCATTTTGGAGAATTTAAAATATGTTCTCAATTTTTAATGCAATTTCTTTCATTAAGGGCCTGATCCTTCTCTAATTAATGTAGATGAAAAAAATCCTTTTGGTTCCAAAAGGGAAAAGGCTGGTTCCTGATGCTCTGCAGAAACTGATGGCTTGGCAAGAGGAAAAAAAAAATCCATCAAAAATAATATATATGTTTATCTTAGTTTGGGGTTTGGCTCTTTACAACTCACTGAACACTTACTAGGGACTACTTGACAAATAGAAAACTGCAGAGTGGTGTTTTGCTTCTGCTCCAGATCAGATGCCATGAATTTCAAATTAATAGACATGTTTACTCTCTAATACAAAATTTACATGTATTAGCTTATAAAATATGAATGTGCCCATTTCTTACTGTAAAATACAGCATTTCCATTTAAAAAACAAAAACTGCGGAGACTTTGGGAGAAAAAAAAAACAACACTGAGGCTTAGGAATACCTCACATTTCATTTTGGTTAGCCTATTATTTGTAGTTTTGAAACTTTATTGGTCCCTGATCTAATCTTTTCTGAGTATGAAAACATTAACATATGGTTTAACACAGCACAGGGCTGGAAAGTCCATATCCCAAATGCACATTGTATGCAGGGTGACATTCACACTAAATATCATCCCACAGGGTCTGTACTCCATTTTACCTGGGACTGGAGAGCCATGAAATCTCTGGAAAAGTTGTTCATGAGTCTGAACCAAATGGCGTGCAGTGTACTGAGATACTAGCAGCGTGTGCTGCTGCCAAAGGTTGTGGCTCAAATGTCTCTCTAAGTAACATTAAAAATCTGCTGCTTCATGCCTATGAATTTCAATATTTATAGCGTTCAATAAAATGGTCCACTGTCAGAGAGAGATGTGCCACTGTGCACTCTCTGAGCAGATGGGCTGCAATATGGCACATTTACATGGACCAGCTGTGGAGTGCAGAAATGAATGCTGGTCAGAGGCAGGCTGGAGGCACCACATCTGGAATGCAAACAGACCCGCCTCCGCAGCCGCCGGGATGTTTCCTGAGCAGGATGAGCTCTGATTTAGGGCTGCTCACCAGTGTACCTTAAACTGCATCAAGAGTCCTCATTAACACAAGAGACTATGGTAAGGTTTAGGGCTTGGAACTTCTCTGCTGGGCATATGTTAGAGCCCAGGGATGGCACTCTGCAGCCTGGCAGAGAGGTGCCCTGGGGAAACATTGTCTTCTCTGTCATGTTATTGGGTAGATTTGACTTATTTTTTAAAATTTTCTCCTGTGCAGCTTTGTACGCTGAATACCTACAGATGCAAGCAGCAAACAAGATTCTCTCACCTCCCACCCTTCCCCATGTCCCCCAGGGCAAAAGGAAACTGTGCTAATACTCCGAAATTTAATTGATTTTTTTTTTTTTTTTGAGCAGGAAACAGTGAATGTTCCAGTACCGCATAAAAAGAATAAAGTGCAAGTCTTGGGGGATTTTTGCACTTTTAGATCATGATTTCCAGAAAAAAGACTGCTGGCCACTATATAAATATATTTCTATATAAATCATTTTATACTGTGCTTGGGCAAAATCCTGGAGACTCTGAAATCAATGGCAGAATTCCCACTCATTCACAGTAGTTAGGATTTTGCTCAATTTGAATAAATAGACCTTAAAGTGGGTATAAAAAATAAATTACTCTCATATTAAGGCCCCTCTGTGCTTTCACAGTGATCTAATGTGTCCTTAGTGTATATAAAAATCATATGTTTAAATCAAAAGGACAGAGCAAACATATATCTAATTCAGCACAGAAATAAAAAAAACCAAATTAATACATCTGATAATGCAAATCAGACCTTCCAGTTTTTCCTGATCAACATATTTCATCGCCACATTTTACTTTCATAGAAGTGTTAAGAGTATTCTGGGGAGGGGAATACAGGTGTGAGGGATAAAACACTTTCTGAAATAGGATATTATTTGTCATTCCAGCCTTCCCAGAGCCAATACTGGAGTTACAGTACCAGCTGAAGTACTGCCCACTGACTAGACTGCTGCCTGGCAGCTCCTCACTTACCTGCCATGGAAGTATAAATGAAAGAGTTTAATGTGCCACTGAGGCTGAACATGTGAAGCTGTGAAGAACTGGTGCTTTTCTCTCAGAGAGTTTCCTACCCTTCCTCTTCCCCTTCTCTTACCTCTGCTGTTTATAAGTTTTAGAGAATTTTTAAAGGCTGGGCTGGTTTTAATGAACAGGCACATGAAGGGGGAAATAAACTGCCCAGTGCACGCTTGCTTCTGTCTTTTTGCTGGAAGAAGGCACGACAAGAACAAACATGAATAGGGCTTTAAAAAAAGCATTGCCACGTGTCTAACTTATTCTTTTTCACCATTCCTGCATATCTGTGACACTCTGAAGGCCAAATGTGCTGAGGAAATCCCTAGCCAACACCTACAGAAAGGGTCCTGTAGCATACAGAATCAACGTGCATTTAAAAATTATTGTGAAAACAGATACGTGCATGCACTTTGTGCTCAGTTCTGCTCACAGGGAAAAAAACAACCCTGAGCTTTTCTTCCAGACACCCCATCAATGAGGCAACCTGGGGCTCAGCCCTGGGTCTACCTGGTAGTGTAGGCATAGCCCTGGTTTCTTTGCTTGTGAACCAGAAAGAAAAGTCCTACACCACTGCGGGGTAGCTGCAAGGGAAAATTTACATCAGGTTGTGAGGTGCCTCAGGACTGTGACCACGGGGCAATATTCACTCCAAAAAATACATGGAGGGCTTGACGCCCTTTTTGGTCTGATGGCTGCCTACTAATCAAGGAAAGCTTAGGTATTTGCTATTTGAAGCAAGGCTCGCAGCATCTGTGTTCCTGTAGCCTCTCAGACCTGTTAGGGCAATTTTAATCTAGATTTACACATATCACCTTCCTCCTCTGCCAGGCAAAACCGTGGGATCCACCTGAGTGGGAGGAGAGCCCCTGAGGCCAAGCCGGCATGGCTGAGCAGCTTCCAGCTGACAAGAAATAAGTTACAGCACTTGGAGACACTATCTGTCTCTTGCTGCCTGGGCTTGAAGGCAGCAGACAGAGCCATTACCATCACAAATCACTCCAATGTTGGATGTCCATCAGGCAAGCACTGTTCCAGCACGGAGCTGTCTAGCACAACATGTGCCTGTCATGGACTGCTGCACATGCAAGTTTTCCCATCTTGTAGGAGATATTTTGACCATATCCTTCCTGACAAGAAACAAGTCTATTTACAGCTATCTTCTTTTCATAAATAACCTAGCCCTTGCTACAGAGCACGCACATGTGTATTTGGCTTCTAGTGTTATTTATTATCCTTTTTTTTTTCCCTTTTCCTACCACTGCAGAAGTAGCAAAGGGAACTTCTAAGTTTACTGTAATTGCTGTAAGAAGTTTTATAAGGACTCAGACCTCAATGCCTGTTGAATCTCATCTCTTCTCTGACAATAGCAGCATTTGACTGCTTGATAGCAAACACTGTAATCTTGGGTGACTGCACAGTAAAGTGAGATTGTTTTGTTCTGATAAAATTACATGCAGTGGAAAAGGGCAGGTGTTAGGGAGTTACTGCCAGATCTCAGATGTTCGTGCACATCCCCAAGACTTGCTGAGTCTCAGCTCCCAGCTAAATTTAGAGCAGCCTGTGGTTTAATCTAATTTACGCTGTTCTGGCAGTGGTCAGCAGAGGGGTTCTTCCAGCTGATGATGGGCTAGATGAGATGAATCATGGGCTATATTCAGCCACAGACTGTATGTTCTGCATCTAACAGTAGCATAAGAGTACTAAGTACCACTTTTAAACAGCAAACACTCTTGATTTTACTGAATAGAAAGATCTCTTCTTGACCCCCATTGACAGTGCAGAACTAGCACAGCCTAGGGAGAAGAGGTGGAATTCTGTGCATTGAAGAGAGCTGTTTAGCAAGGGAGGCTTGGAGGGACTTTTTTGTGGTACTGGTGGAAATCTGTGAGTGACTGTGAAGTCAGCCTTTCACATTCCTTCATAGATTGCAAAGGAAAATTAACATTTTCTTTTTCTTAGAACCTGAGTACATCTCACCTGAAAACCGATGCAAAACAAGTGTAGAATTCCCTTCATGCCAAGCCCTTTCCAATGTGAAGGAAAGGAAATACTGTGGTGCATTTCAGTGTCCCCTGTGTGTGGGAGGAACATTAAAAGGAATGCCTGCAGATGATTAAATCATATTTGTTGCAGTAGTGTCTGCAGTCCCATTTTTGGTGCAATCATTAGGGATCAAGTTGCTGCTTGAAGCAAAATGATCACATTATATAGCTTGAACTGAGATGCCAAGGAAGGTCAGGGTGTGCTGGCCATCAGCAGTCCAGCATGACCAAAGAAGCAGCAGTGGAGCTTGGTCCATATGTTTGTCCTGCTCTTGCTGCTGAGCAAAACCCTGCCACATCGGTTTCAGAGCTTTGAAGGCAGAAGGGACCTCTATATCACGCCGTCACCAGCCCTGGCTGGGACTGCCCAGGCAACAGATGGCTGACATGCCAGTGAAGCTCATCAGGAGAAAAAACCCCTCTGCTTTATAATAATATTCCAGAGTAAAAAAAAAAAGAAGAAAGAAAAGCAACTCAAACCCAAGAAATCCTAAAACTCCATACAGAGCTTTACCAGCAAGAGAAAATGAAAATCCAACCCTGCAGTATTTTCCTTTGGAAGCATCAGAACAGGATGTTTTAAAAACAAGTCAGGGTCCCTTGAGGTCTTGGCAGCTGCCACGCTGTTTCATACCCCCTTTTAACAGTGGGAAGCTTTTCAGCCATAGGATAGTGTAGTGCTGTTGGTGGGGGCTACTCAAGTGGGTTGGGGCTTTGCTGAAGGCTCAAACAATGCTGCTTCAAAGCTGTGTGTCCTCAGAGGAGCCGTGAATTGCCACTGCTCATGGAGCTGTGAGGCACAATGTACCCTCTCTAGGTGGTTGAGCTGGTGTTTAAGCTGTCAGGGATGCAGCTGGCAGGGGGAAATCGTTCAGGACTGGGGGCCAAAGCAGCTCCAGGTCATCTAGGTTACCTGTTCTTTTGGCAAGGTGACTTCCCAGCACTGCGTGAAGCGACCTGGTGGAGGCATGTCAGGGCCACCGGGAACGTGCTCAGCTAACACGGGCCTGGCAGCCCAGGCCGTCGCTGGGCTCCAGCCTCACTTCCCATCATGGCAGCCAGCCTCTGCTGAGCTGTGCCTCGTGCCGGCACAGAGACCCTTGTGCAAGGCTTGGAAAGGTGCTTGCCAAGTCAGGGTTACCGCCCGAGTGCAATTCTTCCAAGAAATGTCTCTTTGTAGTGTTTGCAAGCGCCGCAGCCCACACAGACACCGCAGTGGTGGTGTCCCACCGAGGGCAGCAGACCTGGCATCGGGCGAGCCTGCCCCCCTGGAACTGCTGTGGCAGCCATGTGTCTGCAGCCTGCACAGTGCCCAGGGTCTCACCCCATGGCAATGCAGCACTCTGCTCCTCTGTCTTGCTGAGGCAGCTCTCACCCCTCTCCTTTCTCTGCAGCACCGAGATGTTGCTTTCCCTGAAATCAGGGGCCAGAGTGAGACATTGACAATAGTCTGATGCTGTTTTCATTTTGCAGTTGGCTGCATGATCTGAATAGAGCTGAGAGTGCTACAGGGACAATGAGAGAAAATTCACTTATAAAAAGATCTGGCAATGTCAGGAGTGTCAGGCAGAAAACAAGCCCAAGTAGTGATCTGCTGGTGGGTGGGGACAGGTGGCACTACAGCCTACATAACACATCGTGCTTGCAATAAGCAAGGTACAGGAGTTTAAAACAATGTCTGCTTAAGTTTCCAAAGATCAGCTAAGCCAATAGATTTCTGCAGTGATTCTTCATCTCTCCATGCCTCTACTCTTTACTTCCATGTTTTGTTCCTCTCTCTCAGCTGTCATGGCAATCCTTCTGCTGTATCACAGTAAATCTGCCCCAGTGCTCACAAATCTTCCTGCAGGTAACTTCCTCTGTGAGGGCAAGGAGCAGAGCAGAGCCCCAGAGTCATAGTGCTTCACATGTCATCAGCAGGGTCCTCTGTCTTTATAAATTTGTACCAGTCTCTGGATTTATCTCAGACCTGGAAATGAGTAATATAACACAGTAAATACTCACTAGGGAAAATCCAAACAGCATATCATTAATGTGCTACGTTTTCTCCTAGTATCTATCATAACACTACTTATAGTCCAGAAAGACTTTGCAGAGCAGTAAAACTGTCTCCCTTTGGTAAAATGAGAAAGGGTGTAGAAGGCATAGAGAATATTTGCATTTAACTTCATCTCATGGAGACAGAACATTAAAATGCTATTTGGTAACTTAGACATAGAGAAGAATAGTAGAGCCATGGGCCCTTTTTCTTTTTTTTTTAAGATGTAACTCTTTTAAGAGTCCCCTTAAGAGCGCTCAGTAGGGTGTGTCAATATTGCTCCCCATGGAAATCATATGGTTTGCCTATGCAGACAGTGAATTGTTTTGTGGCTGTGAAATATTGTGTGTTGCCCTGTGAGCAGTGGAGCCAGTGGCTCGAGGAACCGTTGTTGAGACTGACAGTTACATTGTGCCACTGAATAGTGAAACGGCAGAATCAAAAACTCAAGTGGACCCAGACAGAATGTCCTGACCTTTAAGTAAAAGGCTGATTGGATATGGTGGGAGCTCCCCTTCATCTTCCACCATAATCCATTACACCTTTCTTGGCAAACCCTCGTAATTCATGTAGCCACGCAGATACATTTCCCATAGAATTTTTTTACATGCTTATCATTAAATTTATCTCTTATAACTTACTTGCCTTTGTATGGTCCAGTTGCGATGTGAAGTGTCAGTTCCCCATGTTGAAGCATTCACAGCATCCTGCCTAAGAAGTAATTCTGCGTCTTGCAGCGTGAAAACCCAGCAATAATAAATTTGTGGGAACCCAGTCAGAAAGAAAGTTTCTGCAGCACAGAAATAAATACATGCAAAGATGCTATATAATGACCTGCAGGGGAAAAATAAGAGACCCCAAAAACATGAAAACTGTGAACTTTATTACACTAGGTCTGTATTTTAAATTTGTCTGAGCTAGACTGTGAAGTATTTAGGGCAGACGCATTTTATGCATTTGCAATGTGCCATGCACAGTACCATATGAGTAGGAAAAAACATAATAATGGCATTATTAATGTTGGCTGCAAACTCTGCTTTAGAGAGGATTAAGGTTGCATAAAAGAGAAAAACATATTCTTTAAATCTTCATTTTTAATTTCAGAATTTATTTTTACCAGTATCAATAATTCAGTGAAATAATAGCTAGGTGTGCAGATAAGGAAATATAGCAGTGTGGAAAGACACTGATTAGTTTCTAACAGAATATTATGAGCATGTATGAAAAGATCAGGTTCCTTCTTTAAATCACCTTGATCCTGGGAGTCAAAACTAGTATGGTTTGCACCCAGCACTTTTGTTAGGGATGACACAGTAAAATGCAAATTCTGTATCCCCAGATCTAACTGCATTTTTTCCTTAGAAACACATGAATTTGTGGACACATTGTTTCCCTTCACAAAGTTTTTAAGTACTGACTGCTCCTTTTTTCTTCTTAAAATATGTTAATGACCTTTATTTTTGTGAATTTGAGAGTGAAAGTTTTCATGCGCCTTGGAGGTTTGCCATACAGCAAATTAAAGACCCACAAATAAATTTTGTATTATAGTACATATAAAGACGTACTTCTCTCTATGAGTCTGCATTTACAGACATATTATTTGCCTGGATGCTATCTTCTCTGTAGATAGATTATCCTGTTATGTGCACACATTCTTCTTGCCCGATGGTATGTGCTTCACCCTCTTGCTTTGAATGAAACTGTACGACAGCTCCCGACATGTCTGAATGTGGCACTGGCATTTCTTGCATCCCTCTTCTGCGAGAGGCGAGAATCTTCAAACTCAATTAGCATTTTAAAGAATAGGTTCAGTTTTGTGGTCCATTAAAGTCAGCTAAATTGATGCACTGCATGTCTTTATTTCAAAAATAAAGCTGAACAATTAAAGCCCATGTCTCTTTGCTCAGCTTTTGATTCCTCACAAAGCTTTCCCACTTGCTGCCTTTGGATGTAATGTTAACAAAGTCAGTTAACATCAAGAGCAGCGCTAACAGGCATGGCACAATTCCTTGTTTTTGCTCAATCAGTCTGTGTTCAAACTATCAGTTTGATTTATTTGTCCACGCTGACCCTTATTCACCACTTAATTATCCTCGTATAATGTTTCAAGAGCCTCCTGACACAAGGAGAAAGACAATTGCCGATGTTCTGTGGAACAACTGTTGACCTGATGGCCAAAATGATGACTGCAGGTCGAAGGTTGGTCTCCTTTTGAAGGACCCACTCCATTCTTGAGGGCTCTGGCCAGAGCTCTTAGCCTGGTTGCCACTGGCACTGGGCAGCCTTCTGGTCCCCAGTCCTTGCAGCATGCCCAGGGTCAGCCTGGCCGTCGAGGCTGAGCACAGCCAGATGACAGCCAGCATCCTCTGAGCAGCAGCTTATTTGCCAGAAAGGCTGGATTTTGAGCAGGCAATCGATGGGCTCACTCTAGTCTCCTCCATCCTGTTCTGCTCCATAACCAGCACCAGACTTAACTGGAACTAATCTCAACATCAAATTGCCAAAACCAAGATGAAAGACACATCTTCTAGGAAAAGCAGAAGCTGTAAGTATGATAGTCTTCATCAACACCCCTGAGCAAAGGGGCTGGCCCTTATTCTTACAGCAAAGGATGTTAGATTACAGCTCCTGATGTGTATGCTCAGCCTCATGCCAGAGATCATGCACAATGATCTCCATTCATCCAGAAAGCACCCTTTCTGCCACTCTGGCTTGGAAACACTGAATGACATTCCTACTTGTTTCCCATTGAAAAGGGAATAATCAACTAATAGGTTAATTTTGACAGGACACTGGCATCTCATGGGGACAGAGGGCAGCGTCTGCATTTTCAAGGAAGCTGAAACAGTGCTCAGGAACTGGGGAAAGAAGGGGCTGAAGTGGCACATTGTGAGAGACAGGGTGTTAGCTGAGCAAGTTGTGCAGGTATTTCAGTTGTTTGCTGTCAGAGGCTGTGCAGGGAAAAAAATCTAGCCCTCTTTATTAAAACAGTATTCATCCCAAGTGTAGTCAGCCAAATAACTGACCTTCCCTGAGCATGCGGGGTTTATATTTCACTGAATTAATAGAATTTTAGATCACTGAATTCTACTGCTTAAGGATGTATTCAGCCATAAAGGCCTAGCATCCTCACCACCACCAGGTTAATACCTGGTTAATGAGTTCCACGGTCCCCAATACCAGGAGGATCTTTCAGCACCACAGAGACAGGCAGATCATCTAGTTGTCTGATGTCATTGCTGAAAGATGTGTGAACACATTTATTTCTGTATCATCTTTACAGTCTCAAGGAGGGATGGCAGGCACCACAATTGGGAGCAGATTTTGGGCTTCTCTAGAAGGGATCCACACAGTGCAGAGCCAGCCCTGGAGCATAGGAGTAGGCAGCCTAAATTGGGGCCTCCTCACTTAGCCATAGTGCCCAGCCACCACCAAGCATCTGAGTCACAGCAAGGGTGAAACCATAGGGAAAGAACCTGGCAGCCTGGGGAACAGGCTACAGCTTGGCTGTGACAGCTCTCCTCAGACAGTCTGGGGCATAACACTGTTGGTGCTTAGCCTTCTGCTTTCTTTAAAATCTCCTGCCTGAGCAGAAATGTTCACACATTAGTACTATTGTCATCTGAAAGGTTGTTATGCTTAGTTTTTAAAAGCATTTAATGTTTTCATTTTCAATGAAAATTCGAAAGCTGTCAAAGAAATATTTTGGCAAGGCATAGAAAAATTGTTTTCATTAGTCTTTTCTAGGGGAGAAATAAATAAAAGTTCCCCAGCTGTCTTTGTTAAATCACAGACGTCTAGTTGTGAAGGCAGGATGCTGTCAGCTCTTCACTGATGGTGTCCCTGGGACTTCACTTGATGTCCCTGGGAAATAACTCTCTCTGGTGCTCAGAACCTGCTACAAGCAGGGGCTCCTCCTGTACTGACACTGCCCACACAGTTGACCTCTCCATACAGCAGAAGAGGGAGCAGTTAGTTGCCATATTCCCCATGTCACAAAGTTATATTAGAGCAGAGCATGAAGTGTCCAGATGCACAGAGCTCCAGCTCACACCTTTGAAGATCTGGGGTTGCTGCTAGATCATGAAGGTTTTTAAGAGACTTGCTCAAGGCAGCATGGCAAGTCTCTGTGCCAGGACAGGTGGCCTTCTTCTTGAAGCCTTGTCTTGGCTGCTTTCTGTTCCCCATGGCAGGAACCACTGACCCTCCTCCATCTGCTTTCTGTGGGCTGGGTGTAGTTCCCTGCCTCGTGTCGCTCCAAAAGCAAGCAAATATGCAGCATGGTTGTTACCTGGGCCTCTGATCAGTTCTGCCTGAGGGGGTGGGTTGGAGAGCCAAGCTGCTGGCATGGGACAGAAGCACTGCAGGAGATGGGGGGCTGGCCAGGGCTTGGCCTGAGGACACTGTGCTCAGCACAGGGCCATGCTCAGCATGCCCCAGGTTCTCAGTTTGGACATGCCTCAGGGGAGGAGCTCAGTGTCCTTCCATGTTGCAGCTGTGCTGGCATGAGGCTCAGCATCCACATGATGGGCCTTGGTCTCAAACCCACAACTTTCATCAGGGCTAGGAAAATCAAATTATGGCTATTTTATGGTACCTAGGAGAAGGCCAAGAGTTTCCCTGAAAGCTCATCTTTCATTTTGAAAAGAGCATCTAATCACTTAGGGGCAGAATAGCAGGACAGGGAAAGTCTCAAACCTTGTCTGAAAGATGGAAAATTTATGGCTGCAAAGGGCAGCGTATATCAAAGAGCTTTTGGCCAAGGCTCACCAATAAAGCAATTCACCTACTGGGTGATGTGAGGACAGAGCAAGATGAAAGTAAAGTTCGATCATTTCTTCCCATCACAACAAAAAGGTTGATAAAGAATATACTTGATATCAAACAGAGCTTCCTGCTGTCTCTAGTTACCTGGGAGTTTGGAGCCTGCAGTTTGAATAATGTTTCCTCCATAATAGGGTTGACAGCAGAAGTGTGGAGAGACTGATGGGCCTTCATGCAGGCTCAGCTTTTGTAGTTCAGGCTCATTCTTTATTCTCAGAGTGGAGCAGATAATAAATGTGTAAATAAATAGTTACCAATCTTCTGGCACGGTAAAATAACTAGTTGCTTTCTTGTGCTGCAAAAGAATTCAATCATGCTTATAATAAAACCACATCACTCTCAATGTTTCATGCATTTTGCAAATAGCTCGGGAAAGTTGTTTGCATCATTTGAGATGGAGTGTGGGTGATGCTAAATGTGTCTGCCAGTGGAACTGAAACAAAACAGCTACCGCTGTAATTTGGGGAAGTTAATTGCTTACGAAAAATAAAAATTCAGGACTTTTTTTCTCCCTTTTGTTTATAAAAACAAGTTCATGCTAAATTCTGACTCAGTCTAATGTTATTGTCATTTTTCTTTACTTAGTGTGAGCTCTGAGAAAATGATAACAGAGATTAATTTATATTAAACCACATGGTCATAAGAATACATAGGAAAAAATACTGGGATTTCTACTTGTCTGCAATGGCTGTTGAGTTCTTGGGCTGTTGAGCCCAGGTTCATGCACCTTGGATGGAATTTTGTCCCTTAATTCCACAGAAAAGCAGAGTCACAGTGAAATATTTTAAATTTTTCTAGCTGTTTTTTTTTTTTGTCGGTTTTAAAGTTTTTTTTTTTTAATTTTACAGCATGTAAGCCGATTATTTTAATGGCAGATATAAGCTAAAACAATGCACAAATACTTTGGATATGTCCAGGCAAATCAAGTATTTCCACAATTGCTTTCTGTTAAATGTGAGCAGAAAGTGTATGGTTCTTAATTTTTTAACTGCTTGCTACAGCCCAGCCCTGTCTTTAAACAGGCTGCCATGCACTTCTCTGGCACATCGGGGCAGGTCAGGGCTGTACTAATGAAAAGATGCCATCAGTGAGTATATTGCAATTTTCAGAGTGCAGTTAGATGAGATAAACTGGGTAGTTTTAAGAAGAGGCCTTAGAGATGAGAGTGAATACACCCTGTGAAATTCTCCTAAATTAAAGCATAATCTCTGGGGAAGACCTTTAGAGATGACTGGAAGTGCCATTATTCCCCTCAGCTTGGTGCTTCAAAGGCACTTTTTTTTCTTCCTTTCCCTTCTGTGAGCAACTTGTTCTCAGGCAGCTTGAAGTGAAAGCTGGCTGAATTTTTCCTTTTTCAAAGAGTAATTCAAATGAGAACTGATTCTTAGTCATAACATTACTGCACAAAAACCAAAATTGTTCAGGTTTTTTTTTTAATGGAAGAAAATGTAAACTGCTAAATAATGTCTGTAAGATTTTCCTTTATTTGGTCAACTTGTTTGTTTTTTATCTAGAGTAGAAATGTTTAGTTGAAACTGCTTTTTTTGAAAAATGAGGCATTTACTGTTTTAGTTTTAGTTCTGTAATGACAACAGAAGCCTAAAACACTGTAAATTTTGATGGAAATGAAAAAAGGGGAAAAAAAACCCACAAAGAAAAATACCTGGGATATTCCACTCAGCTCTGCTGAAAAATATCTATCTTAACTCATTTCAAAAAACTTGTGCAAACACAGCCCAAGATATTATTGATCAAAATTTCCTCAAGTTTTTTGAAAATGCTTCTTGGTGTTCAAAGGGCAGTAGCCTGTGCGGAGTAGCCTGAGAACCCACTGCAGAACTGCCTACTACAGTTTTAGGTGGCAGCTCGGCATTAGCAGCATCCTTGACATCAAATGGCTGAAGCACAAGTGCGAAGTTAAATAAAGCCTAAATGTAATGCTAAATAGCTGCATTGACACTTCATTAATTACTAAATTAATGCCTTTAGCAAATAGCCTGTCTGCACACTCAGTGTCTGTTTCCTTCACAGATCTCTCCAGGCAATATTAACAGCTAGAGGAGTAAATACAATTACAATGGGTGCAGATTTGACTGCCCATGGCAGTACTGATTGAGGTGATGAGGTAAAAATCTTTTAAAGGTGTCGATGAGAGCAGCATTAAGCTCCCGTTCTGTTCGGCAGTGCTATAAGCTGTCATTACATCGGGCTTACGCAGGAGCCTGTGTTTGGGGTACTGTTTTGTTTAAAAACATGTCTCTCTGACACAGCAGCCACCAAATCCCTGGCTTCCAAAGTGGAGGCTGACATTAGGTCTTTGTCTCGGCAAGTGCATTCAAGTGCAGCAGCCACTACGTGGGGAGCCCTGTGCCTGGACAGGAACAGCTGCAGCACAGGACTGCCATAGGATCACTTCTTTTTGCAAGTGGGAGTTTCACTGAGGGGTTTATAATGTCCATGCTAAAACGAAAGTTTTAGAACACAGAAGTGAAAGTGGATCAAACAAATCTGTTTTACTCTGGTGAAGAAATTTTTGCATTCGTTGGAGCAGAGGGAAGAAACTCCTAAGCTGTCATAAAAAAAAAAAGTCTCTTGCAGATCTAAAGCTGTGAACCTTGGTAGGAGCTGGAGGGAGAAAATGGAATTTACTGGAAAATCTGCTTATAAGCAAACAGTGCAATGATCATTATCGAGACAGGATCACAGCCTGTTTGCAGAGGGACTCCCTGTCTCAGATAATACATGACTACATGCCCAGTCTGCTCCCTTTATTTTTAAACACTGCCTAAACCTAGAGCTGGAGCACTTTGGTTGCAGCCTTAGAATTCTTCCCATCAGTTTACTACATGCTCACATCCACACAGCCTGAGGGATGCAGCCAAATCCTGGGCCATTTGAAGTCTGCGTCTCAGATCCAGGACTTCTCTCCATTGTTGTGGCAGGTCATTTTACCCACATCAAGATTCCTTCTAGCCACCTTTGTTCCAGGCTTCAGCTGGTTTTAAGAATAATTCTGTGTCCATAAAGAACAGAAGTTTCACGTCAAAGAGATCACTGTTATGGTCCCTCCAGCTTTGCATCTGGGAGCCCAAAGGCATGCAGGCACAGCATCCCTACAGTAGAGAAGTGCTGTTTTAGGGACTTTTTCCAATTTCCACTTAATATAGATGTTCTGGCACAACCTTGTGCTGACAGGTGAATACTGGTGGAAAAGCCTGCAATTAGAGCAGCGAAGTTCTGCTTCCCCTGGGAGGGCTGCAGGTGCCCCTGCAACTCCAGCAGAGATCTGGGTAGGATCCAGCAGACTTTTTTTTTGGTCGGATATCTACCACAAAATCCAAGCACAAGCCACTCTCTTAGCATTTGCTTTTTAAATCTGACAGACAGGTCACTAAATCTTTGATTCCCAAGGAAGCCAGACAATCCTTCTTGGAGGCGACCATTTGGTTGGACAGACTAGGTTTGAGATCCAGTGATGAGAAATACTAGACTGGATTTTTTTTTTTTTCCTGGTCTTCTCGTGATTGTAACAAGGCAGCTTCCCCTTCAGCAGCCTGCTGCCAGGTTGCAGTCTGAAACACCCCTGTGGAAAGGGGGCGTATTTTGGTGTCCAGCCTTGCTCACCTCTCCCTGGCATCATACGAACCCAGGGCATTGCTGGCATCTCCCTGGGGCTGTGGGTGTGCTCACATGGGGGCTATCCTGTTCTGGGAGGTGTGTGATTGCACAGCAGTTCAGGGAGTGGTGCTGTCCCAGGAGCCAGGGTTTGGGTGTCTGGCTCCTGAGGGCAAGTGGCTCAGCCCAGCTGCTCTGCCAGGGTTTGCTGGCTGCCAGCAGAGCCGGGTGCAATGGGCACTTCCCACCATTCTGGGCTGCCAGCTGAATTCCATGCCATGCTGTGGTGCCTGCCTGCCTGCCAGCCTGTCTCAAAGCAAGAGCAGTATAATTAAACATGAGATTTAGGGCCTTGCTGGACTGAGGCCTCAATTATTACAAAGTCCCATATTTCTTGATTATTGACAATGGCGGAAGGATGTTTATACCATGAATGATTATTTAGCAAGGAACAAATGCATTAAAGACACAACAAAGATAGCAAATGGTTTCTAAGCCTTTGCTAATACTTTATGTGGAAGTAACAGGATAAAAATTATTATTTAACAACCCTAACTCCATCACATACCCTAAAACATATGCTTTAGACATACTTTTTTACATATTATTGTCATGGTCAGTGCAGCATGAATACTCTGAGAAAATTATATTTTTATAATTAGATGATACCATGACTGCTCCAGAGATGTGGAAGATGAACTGCCTAATATAGCTTATGAAAGATATTTTTCTGCATACTGCTTTAGAGGAACTAAGCAGTTAAAACATGTGAGCTGCTGTCTGCCTTTCCAAAAGTGCACAAAATCAGTTTATTGTCAACACATGTCAATATATTTACTTGCACTGAGGAAATGGCTTCTGTTGATTGTTTTCAACCAGGCTGATGCCTGTATGCCAGATTTGCAAATCACATGCCACTGCTACTCTATTTCTGGCAGAAGAAAACGGAGCTGTAACTGCAGTACTGAAAAACGTCTGTCTTTCACAGCCACCTGACAGCATTTGCAGACAGGGGTATGAGACTGCAGCTTTGCTTCCAGGGAAGCAATGAAGAAATTCAGGCTGGTCTCTCAGAAGACTGAATCTTTTAGTTATAAATTGGTTGGGATGCTTTTATGTTTAGCTTTAAGCAATAAGGAAACAAGCAGCAAGAAAGCATCAAACTCAGCAGGACATCCAAGCTATTTACAAGTGGTTTTAGCTGGTTTAAGGGAATTGCAACGTATTGCAAATGTAGGCACCTCACATGTGGACTGGAGGAATGCTGATTGGAAGGGATCCCTGGAGGTGAAGCTGCCCAGTCCCATGCTGAAAGCAGGACCATCACCAGCCCTGGATCAGGTCAGCCGTGGCCATCATGCCAGTCTTCAGAAGACTAGATGTAAGTCTACATACAGCTCATCCATTAGGTCCGCAGCCCACCCGTGTCTTTAGGGATGTTTCCATTTGCCTTGCTTTCATGACATGAAATCCACCAGCACATGGTTTGCCCATTAGCAAATCTGAAAAGAATTAGCCTTCCAGAAAAATAAAATTTCTTACCTTAAGCTGGAAGGTCAATGGAAACTCCAAAAGATTTTTTCCTTACAGCCACCTGATTCAGATTTTTCCCATGAGTGAAAAGGAGAAGCGTATTTCCTCAATTATCACTCCCATCTCAAACACTCTCTAACTTGTAATTGCTTCATCTTAAGAAAAGGTCCAGCACAGCACAATTTAATTGCACACATATTCATGCAAATGGCATGTAAGAACCAGGAGCAGAGTGTGCAAAGCAGAGTGGATCAAATAATTTTGTATATGTTATATGAGACTCTCTACAAATACTTTACTTCTCTACATCTACAGCATTATACATGATGTTCAAAGACGTTCAACTTTTTATTATCCCAAACAGTTTCTACTCTTTCAAATTTAATTTTTACTGGGAGGATGGTCCATATTCAGGACTGGAGCTTGTTACTGCAACAGAGTCTGGAAAACAGCATGTGGAATCAGTCAGTACCAGTGTCTAGAAGAAGAATAGGCTCAGCCTTGAATGTTCATGTTGGATATTGTCTGAAAAGTTGCCCGTCATGTTACTGCTTGGAGGCTCTGGCAGTCAGGGATGACACGCTCCGGCTTCCCTATTAGCCCCCCTGTGCCGCCGGGACAAAGGGAACTGCAGGCTCCCAGCCAAGCACATACATTTGCAAACTGCCGCCAGTCAGTTCCCAAGGCCAGGGGCTGGATGCCATTGACAAAGAGATGTGAACCACAGGCATAGCCTGCTCCACTCTCCCTGCCGAGCGAGCTACGCTTCTCATGGAGATGTATAGGCCCTGCTCTCTCCCCCTCAGTGCCTGCAAAGGGCTGGCCAGGACCTGCTTCTGATTTTTCAGGTTTTAAACCTGTCCCTTCCACCCAGCATAGGAGCCATCAGAGCATCGTACACTCCTTGCCACGACTCGCTTCAGCCAGAGATCAGTGTAGGTACATTTATCTGCCAATGCACACAGCACTGCATCCTTTAATCCACACCATGGGAGATCAGACCTTGGTAATCCACACTGGAGTCTCAGTCTGATCTTGTGGGTGGATGTGAAGAGCAGCAGCACAGCAGTGGAGGAGCTCAGGAAAGATCACAAAGCCATTCAAAAGACAGACCTGAGTAAAAGCCTGGCTTACTTTTTCTTGACATTCATTTTCCTGCTTTCCTCCAGCAAAAGCTGTAGGGCTGAAGGGAAATGAAGGGGAAATCCTCTGTGAACTGCAGCATCCAGCTGGAGGTGCCCAGTGTCCAGGCTCATGCTCCTGTCATGCTGCTATCGCAAACCATCACAAAACCAAAGAGAGATAATTTTTTTTCCAGTGTTATTAGCCATGAAAGTGCCCTGAGCTGATCCAGCCCAAATTTCAGCTCTCAATGAGTCAGCTGGGCCTCAGCATAGCCTGTGTGTTAAGGAAAGCCCTGGCTTTGTCAGGGTGATGGCCCAGCCAGCCAATACCTCCTTCTCTGGAGAGAAGCTGGTGGGTCTCCAGCACGTGGCACTAGCCCTATGAAAGGCAGCCATGATCCTGCCATGCCTCCTGCTCCAGGTTAATTGTCCAATACAAGTTTGGAAAGTGACCTGAAAATGTTGCTACTGGGACACATGAGAGCAAGAGCCAGAGGAAAAAACATATCTCCAAACAGCCTATGAGATGACATTTGCAGCTCCTGCTCATCTATAGAGGGGACCAGGGCACAGGGAAGGGTGATGCCCTGCCTTTAGAGAGTGACCAAGTGCAAAGAAAACCCTTTTCTCCAGCACCTTCCTGCACTGGAGCACGTGCTTTCCCTGTCTTCTTCACCCTTTGTCACCACCTCCTCATTTTTCCCATCTCTGTGCCTGGGCTCAACTTCTCTCTGCAATGGTCCAAAGGCATGGTGGGGACACTCACTCTCAGTCAGCCCCTCATCAGCACTAACTCCTGGGTGGCTTTTCAATAGCAAATTTCCTGTTAGCTGGGACACACATGCTTGGTCTTCTCACAAAGGACGTGCCACTGAAACAGAGGAGCTGTGACACTGGACCTAACATTGGCTGGATCCAGAAAACATCTTATTTAGAGACTGAAAATACTAGCCCAACTTGGAAGTTGTGCTATTCATAGCAGAATTTCATCCTTGCCCTGTGACCTTGTCCTGACAGGGTTTTATGTGTGGTTCTACAGATAGTTTTAGCCACACTCATCTGAAACCACATGAAAAACTTTCCCAGACCGCAGCTATTCCTGAGCCAAGAACTCTACACTGTGGTTCTTGCTGTGAATGCCTCCACTGCACTACAGCCCTCTTGCCTTTCCCCATCTGGTTATGAAATGGTGGGCTGCAACTTTCCTTCTTCCCTAATCATTAGTCAGATCACTTCAGCCAAAGCAGCCCCATCTTGATGTACACAGATGACATTCAGTCTATTGCAGCAGCAATGGAATTATCTCTTCTTTTTTGTTGTTTTTTTGCTTCCTTAATGCAAAAACAGATTGTGACAATCAAAGTCTTCATACCTCCCAAGCACAAAGACTGAGGACTGCGCTGGCTTGAGGACATTACAAGTACAAGTTGAAGCAATGCTAGGAATTAAATCCCACAAGGGAAAAATCTGGCAGTTTACTATTGTATGTTTACCTAAAAGAATGTTTATATAAAATACATATGAAACAGACTGATTTTTTTTTCCAGCAGAATTTCATTCTTTCTACTATGCATCTAACGCAGGACCTGAGAATGCTTTGAAAAGTATACTTGGATGCCAGGAATCCACCCGGCTGAAGGATCACTGCATTGCTGGGACACCATCATATGTACCTGACAGATTTTGCAGAGCAGAGACACAGACCTCACAACATCACCACTCTCAGTTCACTCTCACATTCACATCTTTAGGCTGGGACTATCGTTAGTGGCAGAACTAGAGTAGCTTTCCCTTCATTTGCAAACCCCATTCCCAAGCATTCAGTAGTCAGATTGTGGACACATAGCAAACACTGACTTTGCCCTCCTCCTCCTTTTTCTCCCTAAGACTCTTTCCTCTTCAGCAGCAATTTGAAGTGTGCAGCCTTCTGGCTACAGTAAATATCACAGGATCAAAAACATTCTTGATATTTGTCTAGATTTTAGTCTAGGTCTTCACAACCTTTTCTCCCTGTTTAAAGCTGAAACTTAACTCAAGGCAGCGGTAACAACCATACTTTTCAGCCAGACCCACAACAAATGAGAGAAAGAAGCAAAAATCTTTATTCAATTGTGCACTGCATTCAGAGTCCAGAAAAATAAATACTAGGAGAGAAATCCCACAAGGCTGAATACGCGCACACACAGGCAAATGCAACAAATACACAAACCCAGATTTTTATGAGCTGTGCTGTCAGCAGGGAGATTGTTTATAGTTGCCAGTAATTTATTGCTTTTAAATGTAATGGAATGCAAATAACTTTTCCCATGCCCTTCCCTCAGTTATCTGCTCATGAACAGGGCTGAAAGGAACCCAAATCAGAGATACCACCAGGGAGGATAAGGAGACAGGGAATGACTCAGCCTGCTCTCACTTTCTCCCAGCCTCTGGAGATGTCATCCCCCCACCATGGGATATGCTCCCAGCTCAGTGTGAAGACTTGGTGCACAGCTGTGTGGGACATTATACTTAAAACTCCTATCCCAGGCAATGAAATGGGAATAGTGCTCAACCTACCCTGCAGCAAAAATATTTGAAATGGCATTAAGCAAAAAAAGCCGAAGCTTCTGGAATTTTGATGGGAAGTAAAGATTTTTCCTTTTCCTGCAGGATAAACATCCATCCTAATGCCCTTCTCTTATCTTTCTGCTACCATTTCAGATCACTAGGAAGGAGGAGGTATTGAAAACTGTCTTTCCTTGCCTTTGGTGCCATTCAACATCAGAGCTGCCAACATCAATTCTATCACTGTTTAGTGCTGGCACTACAATTTGTTATCACTATCAGAAATGTGCTTTCTCTTTATGCAGTTACAGACTGATTAAAAACTTTCCCAAGGGTGCTCTCCCAGGCAGATGCCTTTGCCCAGCCTGCCCAAAAGACCAGACTGAAACCAACTGCTTTGCCTGAAGGTCTCTGCCAGGTTTGAATGCAAAGACTCATAGGAAGATATATAAAATAAGGAGGTCAGCAAGGTACTGTAGTGTCATGCTCACAGTGCTAGCAAAAAAGGTTGTCTGCAGAGCTTTTAATCTCCATTCTCTGGTGATTTCACTCTTGGGATTTTTTTTCCTCCTCCCTACCCCCACAATGTCAGACTTTTCTATTTATTTATAGCTATGACAAATTACAGTTTAGATTCCATAAAACATTTTTGGGACCTACAGGTAAAAAGGCAGGAGCTAGCCTGTCAGATACTTAGGAATAAACACAGAACTAAAAATATCTGCCTCATCTCTCCAAATGGTGAAAAACAGAAAGCAATGAAAGAGTTAATGAGATCAGGCAGATGGGAACAAAACAGTGGGACTGATCTCAAGCAAAACCAGCAACCGCTCATTAGCAAACATTTGAGTTGTCAGTATCTTAGAGAAATAATGAAGAAGAACCCTCAGCCACTAACTGTTTAAAAACAAAATGCAAAACCACAAAATAAACCAAACCAAACCATAATGAGTGTTTTTAAATGCTTAAAAAATGAACAACATTTTGAACTTGATTTAACACCTATGAAAAATCTGGAAGGTTTTTTGGTGGGCAGAATTTTGGAGTCAACTTTTCCACCTTCTCTTCACAAGAAAATCCTGTCTCATTTTGAAGCCGAGGCTTTGCCGTGCTTACATGGTGGCAGAGTGAGGGAAGGGAAGGAATAACATCCCAGTGGCTGGCAGTGCTGGGAAGGAGGGCTGCAGGGCAAGGGGGTGGCAGCTGGCTGGGGAACACCAAGGGGAAAAGCCACCAGAGACCGAGGAGGGACACAGACTTTATGGTCTGTTTGTGACTCCGTATGGCAGCCTAGTATTTGCAATGCATGTCAATATACATGTGTATAAGGTCGGAGCAACACTCTCATGCTAGAGCTAGCATGACTTGGCCTTGGTCTGATGAGTTTTGGTTTTGTCGAATGGCAAAAGAAATATGACACTATTGACCTCTTAATTATTTTTATGTATAGATAACAAGTCCAGGGTTTTAAGCACTTTAAACAATCTGAGCTACCACAAGTAAACAATCTATAAAGTTGCTTCAATTGCTTCAGATAGATGGGTAGAAAATTAATTTTGCTGGTTTTGTTAAACTGAAAATCTCTGCAGGAGTCATCTTTTCACAAAAGACTATTGATATCATTATTACAATTTAAAAAAACCTGAAAAGCAAATAAAGCAGACACTAAAAGCTTCAACATCCAGCAAGTTAGTTTTCACCTGTAAATTGTAAATACTTTGCTACCACTTAAAAATTTCAATTTGTCTGTTAGAGGTAATTTAAATTTTTTTCATTTTTCTCATTTTCCTTAATTTTTATTTCTACAAGGTCCCCCAGTCTATGAGGAAATATTTTTTTAAAGTTAAGAATTTCAAAGGTAAATATGTGTCTTTTGGGAGAAAGTGCAACATCAGGGAGATGGTGGGAAGTGTGACAGTTCTCACCACTGCCAGGGCACTCGCCAGTTTTGGTGGTGACTTAGTCCCTGGGAGATCAACCTCCAAGTCTTCACTTGGTGAGCTCAGTCCAGTGTTATTGAGATGAGTGGGGTTTTTGTCCCTGGTTCCATTTAATGCAAGATCACACCCTTAGATTGAATCTTTACCTTACAGTAGTCTTGGGAAGATGTAGCTGTCTTTTGACAGGATAACTTGCTTTCTGAAGGGCTTTTGGCATAGTGCAAAACTGGATTCTTGGTCCAAAGCAAGTGATACGATACTGATATTGAAAGCCTAAGGCACAAGGGCACATTCCCTAGCAAAATGGGGGGTGCCCTACACCTTGATGGGCCCAGGTGGCTTTCATTCCATCATCCTAAAGCCCAACCTGTTCTTTCTGAGTGGTTCAACACTGAGAAGCACCATGAGATTTCACCTATAAATGAGTTTTATCCACAACATTTTACAAACTGTGTTTGAGGGCAGCCATGTGTTGTAAAGTGCCATGTCTCCAAGAGCATCCACAGACCTGCTCTTTCCCGGGGCTCCCTGAGCTGCGTTTCAGTCTCCTTGACTGGTCATTTTCATATGACCATGAGAAGCTACAAACAGGGTTCTTACCCTTTGGAGACACTTCCTAATTCTTAATTAACTAATCCTCCTTCTGCTTCCAGGAAGGATTCATTTGAGGTAGTTTTCTCATTGCAAAGAGGAGGTAGCAGCCCATTACTACAGAGCAGCTCAGGGATCACCCCAGAGGTGCCCCAGGGCAATGTCCTAGGCAGGTGTTGCATATTTACCTTTAAAAGCTCCAGAAAGTTTCTGTGGGGGCAGGACTTAAGAATGCAAATGGCAATTGGTTTCCCTTTGTATAAATTATTAACATCTCAAATGTCCCTTTAAATCCTGTCGCAATTTTCAGGTCAAATTAATGTCAGCAGTTAAACCCAGAAAGTATCACAGAAACATGAGTTACACGTATTTACCTGGAATTTGAAGCAGTTTCAGTGCCAACTACTGAACTCCAGGCTGTGCACTGAAAAATCCTTCATAGTGCAATAGGTATCAGCAGCATACAGTAAAATGTACCTGCCCTCCCCCTTCACCTTGCATGTCAGAAAGAACATATGATCTAATGAAGTTAAAGGGAAGTTTATATGTACTTAAAGTATCCAACAATTCATTAAGTTGTGTTTTATTGAACACTGAGTACTTTCTATCTAGCAAATAAAAAATTAGTGCAACAATTACCTTGAAAAATGCTGTGATGCAGATCATTTGGAAAATTTTAAGCTGTCACCACTTGCTAAAAAGAGCCAAATGACCACATTTATAGTATATACAATCCTAAATTGCAGCTAATATAGTTTCTGTAACAGCACTTCTTAGAAAAGACACTGCATATTTATGGAAGTTTATTAAAGAGTTTATCTTCATTTTGAAAATGCTCACATTGAAAATGTCTGCATTTGCTTGGACCTGTATTTCTTGGGAGTATTTCAGATTCTTCAGTTCCTCTGCTTCCAGGCTTTTTATGGAATTCTAAAAGTCACAAGTACTGTATAATCCCTCTATATATGTAATATATAGAAAGAGGGTTTACTGTAGAGATGGATTGCATGCAAACTGGGGCTGGATTGAGCATACAGAGTGAAGGTAAAGAAAACAAATTAAATATGTCATTTGCCACAGTGGAAACTCTATAGTGTGCATTTGTTCATTTTTAATTATACAGACAGTGGAAATTATTCCATTCAGCAGAGACAAATTAGGCTTCAAATGGAAAGCATAATTCAGGTCAAGTACATAGCTGAAGGAAAAAGATGATATAATTATATATTTCCATTTGCATTCTTAAGACTCAGATCTACTGGAGATTGATTGAAATCCTACCCAGCCAGGAGCAAAATATAGCATTTTTCCTGAATAGTTATATGGAAGAGGTATTCAGATTCCTCCATAGACTGTGGAAGTCTCCATTTTGATGTCCTCCTGCACAAAACTGCAGGCTGTTCTGTCCTTGGAACACTGCAAAATACTGATGTTCTATTCTGTGATAAGTAGGCAAATTTATAGAAATATTCACTATAGAATCCTCTGTTTTCTTTGAGCATATTCTGCTGAAAAGATCAGTGTTATGACAATAATTTAAACTTTAATGTTGAAAGCAATTTCAAATAAATGAATCATTCCTAAACATACTGTAATGTTCATTAAAAAAGTAAATATATGTGAGGATATAATTACGTGATGATTATTGTTAAACAGCTTTTTGGTTTTTGGTCAGTGAAATGACTTTTTAACTATTATTGTTTCATCACTCAGGCAGAAATAGAATATATTCTTTATTCAGAATAACAAGGGTTGATGTGTATTTTTTAAGTTAGATGTCTTGCTATTAATAGGCTAAAGGAAGTAGCTTCCTTCCTATTCAGCATTTCACACCACGTTTACCCTTCTGACAATGCTGTTAAACACCAATTGCCACAGCCTCTCTGGGACTGCCCAGAGAACTGCAGCCTGCGACCACAGCCTGCTCAGCATCAGTTCTGTATTCGAGTTTGATCCTTTGCTAAACTAAATCAATATGTATTTGTCTGGTGGCTTAGAATATTGTTCAGAAGACACCTTTGAAATTATAATGCTTGAGACAAAAACACACATAGCAACTATGGCAGCACAGCTCCTGTAAATGTCTCATTCGATCCTTTGGCATGGTCTAAATATCTGGATTGCAAATGCCAACGTGGAGAAGGGACAGAGGATAGCAGAATATTTCACAAGAAACATGGCTATGCTGTTCCTGCCCAGGGAAAATCGTCCCATATCTGAAATACACCCAAGATTTCTTTATAAAACTGCAATGGATTCATGTCCATTCAAGTAATTTTTAGTAATTTTAGACTGAAAAAATTTAGTAATTTTTAGTAATTTTAGACTGAAACTGTAAGGTAATAATTTAATAGACTTTTAATACTGTTCCTTACCTCTCTGCCAACCAAACCACTGAAAATAATTTATTTTAGTGTTCATCTGTTATGCAGCATGCTTTCTTGTTAAAGGGCCTGCTGAAAACTCATTGTATCAATTTAGACCGTTGTATAGTGTACACTGCTTTGTGTTGTAATCCCTTGTAACCTTTGCCACATTTGTGAGATTTACTGTAGAGTAGTAGTGGAAAAAATGAAGGAAGTTTTAAATTAAAATTCTTAGGTAAAATACACTGTTCACTGTGTACAGCTTACAACCCAAAGACAATGCTCTTCTCAGTAGTTGTGCTCTGTCAGTCTCTGTCCATTTTTGCAATCTTCATTCGAGAAGAGAGCTGGTTCTTTCCCAGTCACGTCTTCTCTCCCAGAGCTTCCAGCTCCGCAGAAGCACATGTCTACAGAAACAGGATAGTATGATCAACCCCATCCCCTCCACAGGACCGTGCGCCTCATATGAGCACATACCTCAGTGCACAAGCAGTAATGAAATAATTGCTTTTTCTAACAAATTAATGCTTTTATTTTACACTACGTTGCAAAGCATAAAGATGTTCCTCAAACATCCAGGAAAATACACTTTGCCAATATCGGCTTTCATAACCATAAACTCAAGCACGTCATGTAAGGCAAATGTAACAGGGTCAGACGTTTATCAGCATCCCGGTTTATCAGCGGGCCCGGGCGGTCAGCGCCGCTGCTCGCACAAGCGCCCTCGGGGGATGCAGGGATGGAGCCCGGCTCTGCCGCCGCCTCCCGGCCCGGCCGCTGTGTTACAGTGACTCCAAGTGGATTTGGGGAGATACTGCCGTGCCCGAGAAAGGAAAGGATACTTTGGGGCAGTTGGATTCGAATCAAACTTCACTTTGCTGCCTCCTGAAGCTCCTGCACAGCTTTATCCAGCAGTGGCGACACCGGTGTTATTGGCCTCACTGATCCGAAGTTTATGTTTACACCTGTGTCCGAGTCCTTACATTCGGGTTACATGTAGAGAGAGATATAGACACAAAGAGGTTCTGAAATCTAATTTTGGAAACTCTTAAGCACACCTTTGTCTGTTGAGATTGTTCACCAGGACTGGCTGTGGGAGGTGGCAGGCACAGGTATGCCCAGCTGTGGGCTGCCTGATATTCCCTAAATACTCCATGGCCTCTACAGCAACCAGCTTACAAATTGTCATGAATTTGTCCCTGTAATCTTCATTCATTACTTCCTGAGATTTTTCTGAATGGAATGGCCCATGCACCATCCTGATAGATGTCAAGGTGGTATCTAGGCCATTTTTCCTGGATAATTTTTACTCCAAAATCTTACAGGAATTACATCTTTATAGAAAATCCCCACATTTTAAAGCAGAAAGGAATACCTTTCACAACCACCTCTGAAGGTGAACTCAGGTACTTATCCATATAATTTATGAATAAGTTTGTTATGATAAACAAGCAGTGAGCAACCTACAGAATTTCAAAATATTTGCTGTGCTTTAAAAGGCTTCTTTGGACACTGCCAACCAAGTATTTATAGACAGAATTAATTTTTGGAAGCACTCATTACTGTTCAGGTAGCATGCTGGGATTTTGTGTGTCCTCCTAGCCCCAGGTGAAAGGTATTATTCACCTAGCAAGCACTGCCTCTGTAAACATTTGTAATTGAAGCTGCAGGTGTTTGTGTTAGGCAGTTGTCTGCTACCCTTTCATCGACCTGCACCCAAATCCAGATCTGCAGACCAGAGTCTCCCAAGGGGAGCATACATCTGGCAGCAGGACATCACAGCCAGCTGTGAGCTATCCCTGCCCAGCTGGGGAACCTCTGGAGGCAGAGGCAGTATACTCCTGGTGGTCCTTACCCATCCACCACTGCCACTAGGATGGCAGTCCTGGCCACCAAGGCTCAGGTCATGGGTTACAAAAAGCTAAGTGGCGCATCTGCATTCTCTGTCTTTCGCCTGCGTGCAAAATAGGTATGAATAATTTCAGAGGCCTGGAAAATTCAGGTATGGGAGAGCTTTAGGTACTCCCTGAACAGGCCTAAAATACACTCCATACAACCGCTCTGTCAGCTGTGCTATACAGTTCATGTTTCTTCTTATAAACAAGTTTCTTCTTATAAACAAGTTTTTTCTTATAAACAAGTTTCAGGAAGAATTTTAGGCACAGCCAATATCCAGCTCCTGGTCTCCAAGCTAAGAGCAAGAGTGTGCCTCCAGTAAATTGTTGGCACCTAATAAAAAGGCTAAATCATTCCATGGAGCCCAGCTTGGCTCATTTAAAACAGAAAACAGCTCGCAGAGCCACTACTGCTCCATAGTGAGCAGTCATTATTAAAAGAATTCTCAGGGGCAAACTTGGTTGCGGTTGGTCAGTCATTTAAATATTCCTGTTCGGCTGCCTTCATGCTGTCCAGGACATGAAGCAAATGAAGCCTGGCTGTTACCCAGATGATCCACGATGTTGTGACCAGATGGAACTTCACTTACAACATGTGTAGGTGCCTGCTGGACAATAAACAGGCTTTCGCTGTCTTTTGCTCTGATGAACTCAAGGGGGTTACTGGCAGGCTAAAACAATCACAGCCCCCAAAAGATTTATTATTATTTTTTAAATTTATGCCAGATGAACAGAACAGCAACAACAAAAACAAAAGGTTAAATGGATGTTTATTTTTTGTATTAGTGATGATTTCTAGTTTTCCCACTTAACCTGCAATCAGCAAAAAAACCAAACTGTTGTATCTTTGCCCATATGTTTGTGTTTGGTTTGGTTTTTTTTTAATCTTAAAAATGTTGTGATAGCTGCAAACACAGTTTACAGATAAAACAAAAAATGTTTACAACCTCATTTCCATTTGAGGAGGGGTGCTTGCATATGTGCACACAGGAGTGACAGTCCCCCCCCCCCGCGCCATGTGGACTTCTGCACAAGTGGTCATCCTCTCTTCCAAAAGCTTAGAAATTAATTCAAAAATTTTCATTAAATACCATGTGAATTCTTACAAATATAATGAAAAAAAAAACCCAAAAAACAAACAGAAGGAAGAAAGTGATTCTAGCTTCTGCTGGAAGGAAAGCTACAATGCAAGCTCTCCCTTTGCTACTCAGCAGATATTTGAGAAAAGGGAGAGATGTGCAAATACACACATGTACACGTTGGGACTCTTCCAGCTGCAGGAAAGGCCTTATTAGACACCAGAGAAGATGCAGATTCATGGCTAAACAAGCTGCAATGGCCCTACTGTGCTTTTACTCAGACCATGGGCATGGCAGAGAATCACAACACCATTTTGGTTGGAAAAGACCTCTAAGATCAAGTCCAACCTTTGACAGACCACCACCTTGTCAACTAGACCATGACATCCACCCATTTCTTGAACATCTATGGGGGTGGTGACTCTACCACCTCCCTGGGAAGTCTATTCCAATGCTTAACAACCCTTTCCAGAGTTGTTCCATCACAAATTCTTCCGGATGACTAACCTGAACCTCCTCTGATGCAACTTGAAGCTGTGTTCTCTTGTCCTGTTGCTGGTTGCCTGGGAGAAGAGGTCAAACCCCATCTGGCTACAGCCTCCTTCCAGGCAGTTGTAGAGAGAGATTGGATCCCCCCTGAGCCTCCTTTTGTCCAGGCTTAACACCCTCAACTCCCTCAGCTGCTCCTCGTAGCACTTGTACTACAGACCCTTCACCAGCTCCATTGCCCTTCTCTGGACACACTCCAGCACCTCAATGTCTTTATTATAGTGAAGGTCACAAAAGTAGGCACAGGATTCAAGGTGTGGTCTCACTAGTGGCCAGTATGGGGGGACAATCACTGCCCTGATCCTGCTGGCCACACTATTCCTGATAGAGGTGAGGATGCCACTGGCCTTCCTGGCCACCTGGGCACACACTGAATCCTGTTCAGACACTTTCAACCAGCACCCCCAGGTCCTTTTTTGCTGGGCAGCTCCTCTGCCCCCAGCCTGTAGCACTGCATGGGGTTGTTGTGACCCAAGGGCAGGACCTGGCACTGGGCCTTGTTAAATCTCATACTGTTGGCATTGGCCCATTGATCCAGCCTGTCCAGATCCCTCTGCAGAGCCTTCCTGCCCTCCGACAGTCACCACACAACTTGCTGTAGTCTGTGAACTTACAGGGAGTAGATTTGATCCCCTCACCCAGATCATCAACAACGATATTAAAAATATTAAACAGGACTGGGTGAAGAATGGAAGAAGGACTGGGCAGAGATCAAAGCTTATGCAGAAACACCTGTTGTTTTCTGCACCCTCAAGTTTTTTTTTTTTGTTGTTGATTAACAAAGCCTCTGGCTGTTCTCAGCCACAGAAGAGCCAGAACCAAACAGCTTTTAAATTTAATTTCCACACTCATGACAAAGGATGCAAAATCTGATCCCAACACCCACAGTTTAAATGAAACTTTAAAGGTCAGTTGTTTTATTGCCCCTCGCTCAGCTGTAACATCCAGTTCTAGAAGCTGAGCACTGATGGGTTGTATGAACACCCCCAATCTACTCCTGGAGAAATTAGTCTTACTTAGCCAAAACCACTGTTGAAACTTGCACTAATATGTCCAGTTTTTAGTGTAGAGAACACCCATCAGATCTGTTCCAGCAGCTCAGCTGTGTGGGGAGCAATATCCGATGAAAAGTTGTAATGAACAGCTGGCAATTTTTTCAAATTCTTCTGCTGGTTTTCAAACAATTATGCAACAATGTCTCTGCAAGAACAGAAATATCTGCTTCTTTCGAGAAAGAAGGTGGAAAACAGGCACTGTTCAAGATAAATCATGTTATTATCCTGTAGGTCTTCACAAAGGATATATTGATTTCTGAAAATGCCTCATTTGTACTGCAATGATTAAAAACAAATCACAGTTGCCAGAGCAGATGAACTTGGCAGCCTATGCCTTTTAGTGATGCCACTCTGATGTTAAATGTGCTGTGAGCCTGCATCAATTTAATTTCCATATTTTCCTGTTGAAACTTTATTCTGCTAATATTAACTCTGCTGTTCTTCCTAAATAAAAAATTGTTCTAAAGAGCTATCACATGTTTGTGAGGTTGAGAAGAACAATTTTCAAAGGTGACTGGCGCATTTGTGTTTTCTTTTCCTTAAGCCAGAAGGAGAAGAATAAGATGACAAGAAAAGTTTAAGCAATAGCTGTATCTAAAACACCAAGACCTATACAGGCAGACTAAGTTTCTTGTTGCCATGGATAGCTGGTGCCAGAAAGGAAATTATGCCATAGAAAACAAGGTGTGCCAGGGTTTCCTAAGGAAGGCATCTGTGATGGATGCCTGATCACTGAGATTGGGAAAAAGATTTGTATTTTATACTAGTAAATGTAAACACTTTTAATAAATGATGGAGTAGAAACTAGTTTCTAAAACCAGATTAATCTTAGCTTAAAAGTGTTTCCACATTTAATGTTTAATTCAGAGGGATAAACAACTTCAAGCAAGTGGATATCCAGGAAGAATGCTCATTTGAAATGCTCTTGCCATTTGGAAGCAGAGAAGATCTTCAAGACAGCATGATCAGCCTTAGAAAGGAAAAAAGACAGAGGTTAAAGATACATGGGAAAGAGGTATGCAGAGATGAAATTACCTGTCTCGTGGGTGTGAGATGCTGTTCCCTCTCTGCTGGACAGAGACTGCAGCACCAGACACTTGAGTCCATTAGAGATGTGCAGGCAGGGCAGTGAGCAGTGAAACCCTTATGTGTGGCTGTGGTGAGCACATTATGCACAACCCATTAATGCCAAACCTGCTTTCTGAAGCCATTTCTAACCAGACTCCAGCACCAGCTCAGGTCCGTCTTATCCTGAGTGAGCAAAACCCCCCTTCCAGTTCAGTGGGATAGAAGCCAACGGTAAGGAAAGTGATGGAGGAGCTCAGTCAGGCTTTGAGAAGCTGAGGGGAACCAGCTTCTGAACTTTGGAGGACTGAGCTTGTAGGCCAACACAAGACATAGAGATTTCAGGGATCTGTGGGTGAAGATATCTCCCCTGTTTCTGCAAAGCTAGCATGAGGACTAGGTCTCCCAAGCTACATTGTCACAGTCCTGGGCAATGAGACACAGCTCCCAGCAGAAAAAAAAAGTACAAAAGCTACACTTACACTGCATGAAACCAAATTGCATGAGAGCAGTAATCTAAACCCTTCAGGACAGTATAAATAGCATCATCAAGGATTTCACCATTGCCACAGCATCCCTCTTGTCTCAAGAGGCAACTGCAATGGTTTTAAGAATTGGAAAAAAAACCCATCCACCCAGACAAGACCCCAAGAACAAACAGGAAGATTTTCTCCAGCTCTTTATTTATATACAAGTGTAGCAGGACTCTTCGGCCTGGAATGTGGTCAAGGGACAATGCCATATTTGCAAGGAGTGAGAGGGGGAATCATGTACTGCTTTTGCTGTTGAATTATGCTAAAACCAGTCTGGGTCCCCAACCCCAAATCAACATACTGATAGTGAGGCAACTGGAGACCTGCGACTGGCATCAATCACTTTATACTATGAAAGTCCAGTCCACTCTCATATGTGTCGGTTCTTCTAACATTTTCCTCCTTGGAGTGGGTGGGGATTCCTCCCTTGGGTAGGGGACATCCCCCAAGGAGACCCCTCAAGGCTGACTGAAAGAGATTAAGCCCTTGGTTGTTGGTATGGGTGAGTTACATCAATCTCTCCTTTAATTATTGTTTCTTTTTGCTAGGTTTAATGTAATTGCTCTGATATAGTGCACTATCCTATCCTATCCTATCCTATCCTATCCTATCCTATCCACTATGAGCAATTTCAACTTTTACTAGCAAATAATTCTGATTAAGATCTTTTTGTCTAATCATTTATTATAAGAAATAATTCATTTTCATAGAAATATATCTGATTTGCCATCATTAAGCCTGTGGGACAAAGTTGTACAAACGTCACACCTCTACAATTCCTTAAACTTAAATCACTGACAAAGTCTGACAAAGTCTGGGGCTAAGATTGGATGTAGCTACACCTGGACTTTTCTCTGAGAAGGCATTTAGAAAGCAAGAGGGTTTCCTCACCTCGTGACTCAACATGAGGGCTTCTCTAATAAACTTCATCTGAAGTCTACCACTCTCCCCACAACAAGTTAAAACCAAACCAAACCAAAATAAAGAAGTTATGAGACATTACTGCAAATAAACATGTTTTTGTCAGGAAAATAACATGCTCTGTCATCAGTTCTCCTTCCTACAAGAAGCCTAGAAATCTCTAAGGGCTCTTGTGTCTTCTGCATATCCTGTGGTGTGTAATCTCAGTTTATTTAGGAACTGAGGTTCTCTTTTATTTTTTTACAGTTCTGCAGACAACACAGAAAAAGGATTTCAAAACTTCTTGAGGGAAGTGATAGCTGAAGTGTTCCCTATCATGTAACACTCTTGCACAGCTCTTTACCAAGCAGTTGGTAATTTTTACAGACTGTCATGTACTCTTGTATAATGGAATTGAAGAGACAATCATGATCACCTAGTTCACATTTGTACAGTGTGACCATTTCTTAATCCCTGCATTACACTTCTTAGTTTCTGGATTCATCCTAGAGCTTCTGTTAGGGTATGGCATATTTTCAAGGAAGATTCTTGATTTAATATTAAGTGCTAAAGATCCTGTCCGTTTTCTGCATAATTTGTTCTGACAGGACATACTGTTAATAAGTATGTAAATACCTTTTATGAATTGCATCTGTTTACAACATTTTCCCTAGATTGAAGATCTATTGTCTATCAGAAAACTCTTCCACGTCTAGGGAGACCACAATTAGCCCTCTAGACAAATAAACTGTACTAACCAACTTGGTTTGCTTTCTTTTCACCAGGAACAATTTCCATATTTCAAATTACTCTTTCCTGGACATACTTCAATTTTTTAAGTCATCTAGGCAGCATAAGTAGTCATGACATTGAAGCATCTACCCCAGTTATTTAATCTAGTTATAATTTAATTTGGTTATAACATAGTATCCATTCCCTGCTTGTCTGTAGTTCTTTTGTTTATGCATTCCAGAGTTAGGTTAGCTCTCTGATATTCAGCTTCCCATTGGGAACTCATAAGAAGCAGCATCCTAAGTAAAACCAAAAGTCCATCAAGTCCTTATCCTCATGGTGGCACTTAGGACAGGTTATGTAGAAGCTCAGATTAGGGAGTGCACTCATTTAGATACAAGGCACATAGAGATAGACCCTCTTCTTGATAACACAACCTAGAACTGGCCAGGTACATCCCCAGCAAACTCAAAAGTTAAGTTTTCCCCATTGATCCATTTACTGGTACCATGTGATGTTAAACAAGTAAAATGTGTGACATCAATGCTTTTTTTTTTTTCCACCACAAGCAACTTGATATACACCTTGTCAACTGTATTTGACTTGAAGGAAAAGCAAAAACAATTTTATATTGTTACTTTAAACAGCATTCCGGACATATTCCTCATAAGCATGCTGTACTTCTGAAGTCATGGTTGGACATAGAGGTAGTGGGGTTTTTTTGTTGTTGTTTTTTTTTTTTTCCTTAGTTTGAATTTTTTTCCTATAAAATAGAAGTATAAAGAAATCTGGAATTTTTGTGGAAGTAGCACAAGGTCCACAGTTAAACAAAACTCACAATGAACCTATACCCCAAACAATTTGTTCAATGACAACACTTCTAGATTTTCCTAAATGCAATCAATGGGATGGATCTATGATTTTACCCACTGATTGTCTGCTGCTCTCCTATTGAATTATCTTTATGTAAGTTAATAATATTCTAACTCAGACATAACAGAAAGAAATTATATGAAATTAAAACAACATAGGCTTGCTGTAATTTCAGCCACACATACATTTGCCATCAGAAGACCATATAGATGGGATCTTATTAGTCTTTCAGTCCCTGTTTTGAGAAAAGAAACAATTTCTTAAGAATGTTTAATGTAATTTTAAAAATGACACTCCAGGCAGTCAACTTAAATATGATGTAAAGCCTTTGTGTTAGATTTAGCAGTCCTTCGGTGCTTAACATGCAGATTCTACAATGCCAAAAATGCACATTAGTGAAGTAGCTACATCCATTTCTCTCTGTATGTGTGTTTTAATGCGAAATTCAAGGATACTCAGCTGTAGACAGAAATGTAATTTAGTCTGTGGGTTTTTTCACTGCCTCTCAAACACAGATTTGATTTCTTCCATAGTTACTGTATGACATACATGCCAACAACAGCACCCCTTAGTTCCTCTCATTAGAGAGAAAACTGAGGAAGTGCTGGAAGGTGTCACCTGTAAAAGTGACTTGACAAGGCCAGCAGCAGAACCAGGAATGGAACCCTGGCTCCTAAATCATGGCTTTCATATTTTCCTTCTTCTTGCTACCTCCTTTACTCCCTAAAACAGGCTGTTTCTTTTCTATTTAGATGTACTATAAATGCTAAAACACTAGAACTCCAGCTTTTAGTACTTCCTCAATCCACATGAAGTATTGTATCACATACAAATAGTTCTCCAGTTTGATCTGACAGATACCTCTGGGATGATAACATAGCAAAGCAATGAATATGGGCATTTTGACTGCAAACCAGATCACTCAGTCACGTGTTCAGACAGGAAAAGAAGATTAGTAACTATGTTTATATCCATTTTCCTGTGTTAGTCTGTATGCTGGTTTCAATCACTAAATTTTACCTGCTTGTCTTCCTTTTCCAACAACAAATGTCAAGACCACAGTTCTTGGGGTATCAATAGCAACCACTCATTTAAATGCAAAAGCAATTGAATCATCTACTTTATGATAGAGAATTAAATCTTATAATCTACTTTTTATGCTTTGAAACATCAATAGCTAACATTTGCTTTTGAGCAGAAAGCTTAATACCTCTAAGTGTCAGCACAGAGAATAGCATTCAGCTTCTTGACTCAATTTTGCCAGCCAAGTCACTGATCTTTCAGAATTGCAGGAACTGGATGAGCAAGTGCCTGTTTATAATTCCAGTCTCTTGAGAGAAAAATAGCCACTTCCTCTTTAGTGAAAATAATATAAAGACTTGGCAATGAACACAGTCCTCTGGTGTTTCTGGCTCCCTTTTAGACTCACTACACACTTCTGTAACCTGCAGCTCTATTTATGTGTTACCAACCTAAGACAACCCCCTTCCAGCCACAGCAGGCACAGCACAAATGCCTCATGGTCCCCTCTTGAGAGCTCTGAGGCATGCAGTGCATTGCAAATACATCAAAGTTCAGATTGCAGCACAAGATGTGGTGAAATATCTCAGCACATGACAGGCTGCCATAGAAAAAAAAAAAAAGATGGAAATGACAGAAGCATTTTTTGGCTTCCACCCAGAAACCAAAAAAGTTAATGGAAAGCACAGGGACTGTTTTGCAGGCCAAAACTGCTGACAAACCTCAGCCTTAGCCCAACATCACTGACAAAGACAATCCTGTGAAAAGCAGCTGAGTAGTTTCATAGCATGTCTTAATATTTATTAAATTTTGCTCAAAATGCATAGCATTAGGAAAAAAAGGATGAAAATTTTAAAAAGACCATTTTTTTCTTCATACCATATTATTGGTATTTTGAGACCAATATGAAAATGAAGATTTTATCCTTAATCTGTAAAATAAAAGTAAAGTTCATATTTACTCTATATGAACACGATTCACAGTGTATGAAATGCTATCTTGGGTCTTGATTGTTTATCTCATATCTGCCATTATTTACTGAACACGCTGTTACTGCTTTTGATTCTAACTTACATAAACTTTCAGGGATTTTGGTTTCCTTTATAAGCAAAAAATTAAGATTGAGCCATGGTTTCTTTTCTAACAGAACCTGAACATAGTAAGAAACAAACAAGAAGAAGAAATGTGTTTTCTAATACAGTCAAGCTTTCTCCAAAGCACTGCTCTTCCTAAAATGTTCCTGTTTTTTGTTTTATTCCCTATTAATTATTTATTCTGTTCATAGTTTGGGGGTGTTTTCTACTTTTCCTTCCTGTTCTTCACACCTTCTGAGTATTGTTTTCTGCCACACGGCCCTTACCACTGTGTTCACAAAGTTCATCTGATTGGCACAGTGCCCTCTGTTTGAGCAGTAGCTCTGGCCATCTCCTCTGTGAAAGGTGTGCATGCCCTTGGTGCACGACTGCAGTCACGTCTGCCAGCTGCAGTGAAGTTTTGCAGTCCCAGCAATTAAAATACCTTCTCTCTCAGTTCTGCCCATCTTCCCAGTGAAGTTCAGAGGCATGACATTCTGTATGGACCAAAAAAAGTGAAGGAAAAAGAAATAACAACAGATTGCAAATAGCAAAAATGCAACTATTATAGAGAAGCCAAAACTCTGAAGAACATTCATGTACAAACACCCTGTCACACATAGCCTTCATTAGATATTTTTGCTGAGCAAAACCTTTGCTGTTGCCCAAGGGGCTCCAACGCAAACAGAAACAGGGCATCTATGCAGGATTCCAGAGAGTGGCACTCCCCACTGCCCATTCCCCATGCTGAAGATGCATCTGGCCAGGGAGAGAGGAAGCCTGGCTGTGAAGGCCAGTGGTCAGAGGCCTTTAGTAGAAGGGGAGTCCTGGATTCTGTCCTTAGTGGTAGCAGCATTACACTTTTTATCTATTTGTTAGCATACCAGGTGACAGTGTGGCAGCAACCTAGTTGTCCACCCCTTTTGGCCAGCAAGCATCCATGCTGCGCCTTTTGTCCTTGAAAATATCTGGAAACAGCATCTTCCCAAGGACACTCTTCACATTTTCTTGTTCTTAACTCTTTGCTACACAATCCTCAGCCTGTCCATACATTGTCAGCCTCCTTCAACAGATCAAAACGCACCTGACCAAAGGTAGCTGCATGCCCACATACTTTCATTTCTTCCCAGTCCAACCTGGATGTCTTTATTTGTATCTCACACCTCAGGAAAGCAAAATTCTTTGCAGATCAATCAGATTTCCAGGTTATGCCTCTTCCTTTTTCTATGTCAGATTAATTTCTGGTTCCTATTAAAGTTTTATCCCAGACTGATATATTCCTGTGCTTAAATTCTCCTGGATCTCTCCAGCTGACAGCTTGAAATTTTCTATTCATTTTCACTGATGTTTATTTGCACCATGAAGTCTAGTTGAGCTGAACAAACCTCACAGAGAAATCAGACTAATTCTACCTGTGCTAACCATTTTTTTATTAAGTAAGTGTTGGAAACTGGGCTCACCTTTGCTTTGTTTGGGTTGGAAGGGATCTAGTTCCAAGATCCTGGGCTTTGCAACAGCTAAGGCTGTAGGCCAAGGGGAGACCTGGACTAGGAGAGTGTCACTCTCATTTTTTCAGCCTTCTGATGTTTTCATTTTTGTGATGGAGTTTCTCACACTACTTTTGTAAGCATGCACATGGTTTTCTAACTGTCTTCTTGTTTTTCATTCTTTCTCCTGGGAAAAGAAAGATTTTATAGACTTTGTCATTTACCAGTGTGGTTGGAGAAGATGTAATTTCACCTTCCAATCGATGGTCATATCCAGAACTCTATATAATGTGAAAACCAAAATAAAGCTTTTTCTTCCTTGCCTTCTCTCAGGTGTGACTGTGCTCTGTCTCTGCGTTTCGTGTTGCGCAATAGTGTGACAGGATAGCTACAGGAATGGGATAAGTTGTGCAAATCCCTGTGGGAACAGAGGCAAAGGGGTGCATGGAGGAACAAAGAGCATGGTAGGCAGAAAAGGCTATGAAGGCACCTGTTGAATGTAAATGGGTCCAATGAGTGTGTTTGTCTGTCTGAGCCCTGTGCATGAGCAGTCTGTCCCTCCCCGGGGTGAGTGAGCTGAGTGAGGGGCTCTGCACCAGGGGCTGGAGCAGGGCTGTGGGTCACAGCCTGGGTGCCTGTGCCAGCGTCTGGGGGCGAGTGTCTGTATCTTCCCCAAAGAGGGAGGGGAGGGAGAGTCTGTGCTTACCAGCAAACTTCAAGCTGGATCAGCCAGTGAGTAAGGGAGCCTCAGCCTGGGGCATCACGCTGACAGGGAGTCTGTGCTGCCATTTGTGAACACGGGGGGTCTGCGGAATGAGATGTGAGTGCATGGGTGTTTGCAGCGAGCCTCAATCCAGACCAACCAACAACTGGGAGACCTGTGGGGGAGGCAAGGGAGGGTTGGATGCAGGCAGGTGACCATCAGAGGGGCCATGCTGGTGCTCAGGAGATCCATGAACGCATCGGTGCTTATGCACCAGAGAGCCTGGTGTGTATGCCTGCACCAGTGACCGTCTGCCTCTGCCAGTCCAAGCAGAGGGGACTTAACTGTCTCTATTCTATGTGAGCTGTTGAAGGCAGTGCCTGACCTGAAGGAGGTGGCCACTCAACATCACTTGACACCTTGTTTCACATCTAGACAGCAGAAGAAATTAGCAATTTGTGCATCTGATTTGCAATTTTTCCATGCTTATCTTCCCTTTTTATTCAGCAGATGATTATAAGAGACAGTAGATGACTCTAATTAGGATAACCAGGCCAAGAATAATTGCTTTTCTACAACCCATTCTGTATGCTTGTGAATCTACATGTGTCTCTACAAATGCATGTACCTGCATACTGAACATTTGTACCGGAACAAGAAGTTGAAAGGTGCATTTCTTATCAAAGATACCAGAAAAGTTTTTTTTTCTCCTTGTTGACTTCCATAAAAACAAATGCCCTTGATGAGAACAAAGACTGGTGTATGGTTTTCTGATGTGATTGTGGTAGTTTTTTCTTACTCATTCACTGTGTAGGTTAAACTATTTGCCGAAATGTTGGTGTCCAGTTTTCCTTCGGGAAGAGGGTGGTCAGGGAACCAAATCGTGAAACGGTCCATGTGTGCAGTCAGCAGCTCTCCAACATGGTTTTCAAGGCTGCTGTTTGATTTATATAAAGTTTTTTCTCCCAAATAAAATGCACTGGAATGCAAAAGTTGCAGTTTCACCTGTCACACCCTGGTGGTGTGTTATATCTACAGTATACACACACCCCTCTGTGATGTCTGGTCCCTATTCCCTCCCCTGGAAAACTGATTATTAGCTCTGCAACAGAACATCAATAGTTTCGAGAAAAAGCAGTAAAAAACTGTACCCGTGTAGTCAGCTTTACACATTTTAGAAGAGTGATTTAACTTTGCACATAATTTCAGAGATCCTCTTCTTGTCCCAAAACAGGTTGTTTCACCTGCTGTGCAAGAGGCTGATCCCCACACAGAGCTGAGGTGTTTGATGTATTTACAGCTCTGCGCAGAAAGCGGTGCTGGGTGGCAAATCCACAAAATCAGCACACCGACTTTCAAAAATTTTCACTATTTATTACATTTTAGCAAACAAAGGCATTAATGTTCATTGGCTACAAGTTACCTAGTTCTCTTATTAATGAATATTCTATCTTAATTGGTTGAATGATTTCTTTGCTTCTTATGCTAATTAGTGAGCATGCTCAGTCTTTCTCTTCTCTTGAGTCAGTGGTCGTGATCTCTCCCTGCCAGAATTGCTTTTTACCCAGTTGGAAAGGATTCAGCACAGTTGATGAGTTGGCTCTGTTTGTTTCTTCCTTGTTTTGTGAGTTTGTAATGACCCACCCTTAGGACAAAGGAGTTCTGCCATATGTCCCTGTGGCCTATAAATGTTGTACTCCTTGTGTCCACTATCAGCTGTACATCCTTCTTCCCAAGCTTTGTTAACCACCACCTAGGACTAAGATCACTGAAGCATGTCAAGCCCTAAACTTTAAAGAAACAATTCTACCAACAAGCAATTTACCTTTCTAAAACCTGGACACCACTCCATTTCCCAACATGTGTATGACGTTTAAGTCCTTGTCTTTATATGTCTCTCATCCCAATAACAGAAAACCACCATGAGTTTCATGCTGTTCTTCAGCAAAAACAAAAATAACTGTAGAAAAGTTTATTGTCAGGAAAAAATCAGGAAAACAAAATCACACAAACTACTAACTGCTTGGTTAGATGCCTGTTTGTTGAGTAGCAATATGTTTTACTTACGTCCTACGGTATGCTATATAAATTTGTTACAGATCATTCTCAGGCACAATTCCACAATCTAAACCATTCTTTTTCTTTTTAACAACTAATTTTTTAGTTGATGCAAAGAGATATGCATCCCTTTATTGATCTTACTATGTCAGAACTGTGCCAGTCTGTGTGCAGCTCTGCAGGGCATTTTGTTTCAGTATGCTTATAAATGAAACATGTTCAGTAGAAATCAGAAAGACTTCTGATTAAATCAAGTGCTTTTTTTCTTCTTTTACCAGGTTTTCTTTCTCTTTTAGCATTATTTCAATGTATTGTCAGAAGAATTTTTTTCTCTCATGGGGATGTAGTTTGCTTTTTGTCCTACAACTTTTAAAAGGAAAGGTTTGGAGTCTATCAGTAATACACTTTACAAGAAAAAGAAGCTCTAAAATACAATACTCTTAGCAGCTAATATTTATATACATTCTTCAGTTCACTAGTAATCCAGATAGATTACCAGAACCCTTTTCACTGCTATAGCAGGTAGTCTTCTTTAATAATTATTTATAGTATAAACAAACTTTATTACACTTAACAACTAGATTTTTATTCTCATTAATCTTAGTCTGAAGCTGTTCCAAAGTCTAATCTCATGAAAATTAGAAACTTTCTTGTTATTTTCAGCCTTAATTCAGGCAGGAAGATTTTGTATTTCGTGATTTTGCTTAAACTTTATCTTTTGGTTTAAAAACTACGAACATATTTGCAGAGAGGAGATGTTTCCGTTTCAATCTTTTCTTTTACCAGACTAGACAAGACAAGCACTTTTAGCCTCTCCTCAGAATACCCCCCTTCAACTGTTGATCAGAATAGCTCCTTTCAGCCCCTCTTCCTGACTGCAATGTCCTCTTGGGACAGACATGGGCGGTCCAGTGCACTGTTGCAGAAAGTATCTGCTTCCTCAAGTGCTGGAGTTGCTGTTTCCCTCTCTCTACTGGATTCAACACATTTCTAATTTATTAGCCTGCTGGTTGATAAATAGCATCTGATAACAGTTTTCATAGTCTATTGATTATCACACAGTTCAATTGCAGCAAGTCTCCCAACACAATAAATCACTGGGCAGAATAAAGACTGGGTGTTTGCTCTGGCTTCAGCTGAAGTGACAGTTTCCTGACCCACCACTAATTCACCAAATATCCTTTTGTTATTTTTAAACAACAGAAGCATAAGCCAAACAAATTGCATCTAATAAATGGCCAAGGTAACAAAAAAATGTTGGTAAATTTGGAAAGGTGGGTGTCTCTGTAAGTCTCTGCCATCTGAGTTTTCTCTGAGACTATCGCTTATGTTCCTGGAAAAGCCCAACAGTGTCCTGCTCAGGAATAACCCCTTTCCCTGTGGGATCCTGCACTAAACTCTACTCCATCTCAACTCCACCCCAAGGGTAACATAACAGCTTAACATTGTGCTCAAATGAGTAAATAAGATCCTTATTTACCTCTTCCTGTTCCCATTCAACTGCAGGACACCTATTGCAATGGCTGTTTAATTCTCTTTGGATGTTTGTGAAAAAGAATGAAAGCTTGACTGGTATCAGTACACACACTGGCACTTTAATATATTGGTTCATCTATTTGACTTCATCTTCTTCCTCTGCTACTCATTCAAATCAGTTACTGCTTATTTGGCCTCCTCCCTTTCCAGATAATAGAACTTGCTTCAGCAAACACATATTCACATAACAAAACTTTCCATGAACAGCAGAATTAATGAAGCCTGGTTTCCTAGGGATTTATGTTGCTGATTCCCAAGTTCCATGCTCACACCATGTGCTCCATGATACCTTCACTATGCAAAACCAGCACTTTAAATGGCCAGTGTGAGTCATGTACCTGCTGCTTGGCTCAGCACTCTACATCTACATTGCACAGTCAGTCAGATATCAAGATCTTATGGTTGTTGCCAAGGAGAATATATTGCACTCCTTTGTCTGACTGGAAAATATTTTTTAAAATGCTTTAAAATCAAAATAAAGAGGGCTCCAATGGAGTTCTCTGTTTCCTGGAACTGTGAATTTAGAAAGAATGGGTAGCAAAGGAAAATAAAAATGGGCATGCATTTGAAATGACTACTGCAGTGTTAGGAATGATGCTCCTAGAAGATCAAATGTGTATTTTTACTGTAAGTGTGCATGAGAAGAATACTAAACTTCCTGACAGATTAATGGGATGTATAGAAATGAAATGCTTACAAATGAGCACTTTTAATTTTTATTTCTTTTGGGCTGTGTATGTGTTTGATTCCTTTTACCTTTGGAAGGTGAGCACAGCTAGTGTTTTTAACCACTGTGGGAAGTTCTGTTAGACATAACTTCTCTGTGTCTGTGATTTCTCTTTATGATAGCATTTAAAGAAAATGTGGTGCAATGACTGTGGTATTGAATCAAAGGAGCAGGCATTTCAGCCTAAGTGAGGTGAAAATCCTGTACCTACTTCTTCAAGGATGGGAAAATCACAGGGAGCACATGCACATGAAGGCATAGTAACCCTGTGACACAACTAAGTGGCAGCTAAGAAAACAAACAAGCAAACAAACAAGCATGCAAATGGCTGTTGAAATTTGTCCCACAATGTGTGAACTTTTTATGTTGTCAGGACCTTTTCTGACAGAAAGGCACATGACCAGCATTTGGGCTGAGTGTGTGAAGAGCAAAGGAGGAAGTTACAAGACAATTTACATACTAGCCAAATTTTCTTTTTCCAATGTGTAACACTTCAGGACAAGGATAATTTTGAGCAAGTTGGCAGTGTTTTGGTGGTGATAGACTACATTGACCGCACAGTGAGAACAACCTCTGCCAGGAGCTGTGTACATGGTTCTGGTGGCAGAGGCAGCAGGTACACCAGGAACAGCTCTCATAAGTGGAATTATATTTACTTTCTCTATACAGAGCTGGCTTAATTTTTATTCATTGATTTCCCCTTTCATGTTTTTTCAAGTCTCTGAAGTATTGTCAGAAAACACCCACAATCTTATCAAAGTCTGTTTATGTGACTGCCACCTTAGGTACACTGTCAGCCTTTGATACAACTGTCAGAACACCTGAACTCTGTCCAGGGCTGGTGATGCCTTGTTCTTACTTGATTTTGCATAAAATATCATTTCAATCACAGAATCATGTAGGTTGGAAAAAACTGTTACTATCACCAAGTCCAACTGTTACTGAAGCAGTAGTAGTAGGAAATTAGGTCCACTAAACCCTGTCTCTAAGTGTAACAAGTGCACTTCTTTTATCCAGGGATAGTGACTCGACCACTTCCCTGGGAAACCATGTTCTAACGTTTGGCAACCGCATTGATGTAGAAATTTTTCCTAATATCTGATCTAAACTTCCTCTGTCACAATGTGAGGCCGTTTCTTCCCGTCCCGTCATTATGTGCCAGAAAATGCACTATGTGTTAGAAAATACCAGGCAAGCACGTCACCATTCAGGCAGTTAAAATCCACGTGCCAGTGAGTGCTCAGTACTTCAGTCAAGGCAGTTAAGTGCTTGTTGGTTGTAAAAAGCTTGCTATTGCACTGCATTAAGCACAAAGGTCAGTCTGTGAGGGCTGTTTGCTACACGAAGTCAGTGTAGTTTCACAATCTATTTTTTTCAACTTTAGCACAGCTGGGAGATGTTAGCTCTCTACCCCACACTGATCCTACACCCCACAGCACCACTTTATCACCTCTGGGAACACCATGATTTCTGAGGCCTTAACAGTGAGGTGGTTTCGCTAGCTTGTGACTCTCTCTCCTTGCTACCCATTCCTTCCCACAAAGCAAATTGTGCTATTGACATGTGGAGAGACTCTAAAACTCAAAGACACAGTGAGTTTTAAAGTAGGTGTGTTTTATTTGGCCGGACGCATGAGGGATATCTCCCCAAAGGCATGCGTGCCTCTTGCTTACACAGGTATTCTTTTATCCCCTGGAATGTTACATATACATCAAGTTTCACCATGGATCATTTCTGGCTCCCCTCCCTCTCTGCTCCATATGCTAATCAGCTTATCAGTCCTTGGGGTCTCGGCGGTCGTATGGGGATGAAGTAAAATTGTCCTCCTCAGGCTGACTTTTCGACCCGCTGCTCTGCGCATGCCCATTGATTCCTTGGCCACGGTCCAAACCAGGAGTCTGGATCCATCTGGTTTCAGGACCTAAGGGGCCCCATTATCTCAGTTGTCTTTAAACACTGCATCCTGTTTTTTGTGTACAATCTTCCTCCTCATCAGGCACCTTTACATTTCTCCTTGCTGTTCTACACATAGTGTCTTCCCTTCTCATGCAACCAGGATGCAGCAGATATTCTCAGGCAACCAAGTATGTAAGCCAATATTAAGCAATATCCATTATTTATATGCCTATTCCTAATCGATACCTTCTAATTTCTAATTTCTATGATCTATGATTCTAATTTCTATGATCTTCTAGTTCTAACTCCATGTTTCACTGTCTCCTCAGTTTTGCCAGTGTAGATATTAGATAGCAAGAAAATCAATTTCTCCACACCTTTCCCTAGGGAGTGAAATAACGCTTGGGACAGGAAATAACGGTGAGGGAGCAGCTGAACTGTTTCAAAGAGAGGTATGGGAAAGGGGAATTGTAATGGCTCTGGCAAGTAGCTCTGTTTCCTCCTTTCTGCCTCCTTGAAAGCCTGAGAAGACGTGTGAATGTGAAGGATCCATCAAGGTGCCTCCATTTTAGGTCTGGAAAAAGCATTAATCACAAAATCACTGACGAGAGCTTATATAGCTGCTACATCCCCATCACAGCTGCAGAGGCATGTAGCAGAAGAGGGTTCTTCTGTGTCCTTCTACTCATCTGGCCCAGGGTGGCCTTGACTTTGATAGGTTAAGGTGCAGAATTACCTGGCATTGGGACACTGGATGGGAGACACAAGAACAGTAAGGTGGCAAAAACTGCAGTCTCCATCCTGCTGAGCAAACTTCAATTTTTTGAAGCGCATATACATTTGGGTTATTTCCAAGAAAGAATAAAGCTTCCCAGCGTAAGTTACGATTCCTCTACGTGTATGAGTTCAGTATGCTGCTTCTGAAACATTCCATAGCGTGAACACTTCGTGTTTTTTAAGAAATGGGGAGCGAGCACAAGTCGCAACATGACGAGCTGGGCGGTGCTTTCCAAGCGGCTGGGGCTGACAGGTATGGCCCAGCACCAGCACTTAAAACACAGCATTAACAAAGCCAGCGCGGGCACCGCGGAGCACAACATCCTCCTCACTGCTGGGGCCGCCGCCAACCCGCGGTTCTGCGGCTCCCCTTCCGCCGGCGCCCCTCGGGCGCTGCCCGGCTGTGACCTCGCCGCCACCGCCCGCCCCCGCACTGTCATTGCCGGCCATCCCGCCCCTTCCCGGCGGGCGCAGGCGCCGCAGCGGGGCAGGGCGGGCTGCAGCCGCGGGGAGCGCCGCGGGGCTCTGCGTGCGCGGCGGCCTCCGCTCGGTCCCCGCCGGGCGCCATGTGGGTGCTGCAGTCCCTCCTGGCTGTCGCGGCGCTGCTGGCGCCCCGCCGGAGCGCGGCTTCCCCGGGGGAGCAGCCGCCCGCAGGTAACGGGCAGGGCGAGACGGG